>OZ005740.1:65573129-65649288 GCA_963930735.1 Dioctria linearis
TACCCGTTTTTTCAAGAAGCTCGTGTAAAAATAATTTGAAGCGATCGGCATTCACGGTAGCATTGGAAATTATCTTTTGGAAAACGATAACTCCATTACTCATAGCGGCGATCAATGTAACGTTCCACCCTCTTGCAGTGGGCACAACAACGCGTCATCTTGTACCTACCGTAGAGCGGTCTTGTAATCTCCGAAGATGAAGATTAAAGCCACACTCATCTAAAAGAAATTATTTTATTTGTTGTGGAACCCACTGTATAAATGTTCTGGCGTAATTTTGTCGCAGATGTAGTGTTCCTGGGTTATTGATTCTATTCACTTTAACCAAAACCAATTTCAGACTAATTTTTAGTTACCACAAGCCAGTGAAAATCGTACACAATGACAGATATAGTTTTTTCGAATAACTTCCTTTTGATGCTTTTCAGAGTAATTCCGGGATCTCTTTCTATAAAACCTTCATTGTACTCGAGTTTTTCTGGCGTTTGCCTTCTATTAAAGCGTTCTCACCCTACTTATATGGCCATACTATAGTTTTCGCCGAATTTATATTTATTGACATAATTCGAGCAGCTTCAGAAATTGTTTTCCCTTCTTCATACAATTTTACAAGAAGCAATTTCATGTCTTTTGTAATTTTCGAGTACAGTCCTATTGTTCTCCGACTAGAATTTCTTCGGGTACCAACTCTTCTTTCCGCACGATTTGAATTCAATTGCTCTAGATGACATTCATGAACCACTTCACAATGGCTTAGATTAATAGAAGATTCCTCCCTAAGTTGCCAATAATCGGAGTTACCAGAACTAAAATCTTCACCACTCATTTTATTAGTAACTTTCTAATTAGTCACTTAATTGCTACACCGCTAAGACTGAAATGACCAGTACCTTTGCAGAACAAATAACGGATTAATGAGCAATTAAATGAGAACTACTTGGCTACAAAATACACGTAAGTAAAAAACTAGTTATATTTTTTGAACGACAGTGTACCATAAAATTTAATTTACCTTTTTAATGAATATACCAACGTACAAAAACATCAATTTCATATTTTATTTCCCGAGGTTTCATTTTATTTGAACATAGTTTCATTAAATTTCAGGACAGTTTCAATAAATATTAATTGGGTTTCCTTTAATATGAAAATGTTTTCATTTAATTAGGAAATGCTTTCACTCAATTCAAAAATAATTTCGTTTAGTTCAAAAATGGTTTCATTTAATGCATAATTGCTATATTGTTAGTTTTATACGTATCTACAAACTTTTTCGAAAGCTACTTGTTACAAATGAAAGCCAGTAATAATACGAATAAAACAACATTAATATGGCAGTTCAGTATACAAAACGAGCTGAGTTGTCGCCAAAAAAGCGTTGCAAGGACCATATTTTCGAAAAAATCTAAAACTCCCTGTTATTTCGAAAATGTCATGAATTCGAATAAACTTAAACTGCAATTCATCTCATCTTCTAGCAATTTTAGTATCGCATACCCAAACTGGAACATCCTGTTACCCTAGTGTAAAGATGCAAAATAAAAACTAAATAAATAAAAATAAAAATAATAAAAATGAAAAAAATCCATCCAGGCTCCTGTGTAGGATTTATTGCAGTCTATAAAGCAAAATTGGTTTAAATCAGAAAATTTAGTTGATCATCGAAGTATTTTAAACCGAGGGGTATAGAAATAAAACTCGCCATGTCCATACTTTGCCAAAATTGAGTTAGCACCGGAATTAAATCACATAATCGTGTCTTAACACATGTGTTTGATGAGAAAGCTGAGAAATGATTTTAACCTAAAGTAAAATCACTTTGAAATCTTGAGTCATTTTAAAAACCTCTCCCATGTCCAACAAAAGTGAGACACATAACTTGCCACGTCCAATTAATCGCAAAACTTGTTTCTTTCCTACTTTCGCAATGACTATACAAACATTTATTTCCAGCTAACGGTAAAAACTCATTATTTGCATCAAACGCATCAACTATCGTGTAGTCAGTTGGCCCGGCTGCTTACGAGGACACGGTTGTGATTCTGCGTCAATAGATTTGTTCATATTTTGCAATGGATCAAGAAGGAATTCGATATACTCCAGAAAAGGGAAGAAAGCGCGAAAGGAATCCTGACAAATGGAAACAAGATCTGAAGAAAAAGGATTTTTAAAGAAATGATGCCATTTTAATTATTAAAACTCTTAAAGATATTCCAGAAATGAAAGGCCAACAGCAGCCACTTGCAATCATTGGAAGGGAGCTTTCCAATGTGTACACACCGGGAATCATTTTACATTGTTCCTAATAAAATTGCACAAGATAATTTCCTCTTAAAATATACAAAGGCTCAATTTCCAAAAAGGCCAAGATCAAGAAATGATCATCAGAGCCAAGAAACCAAGAAGCAATGTAGTAATCAAGTACTTCGTTAAAAGGGGTTTGCAAATTCCTACTGAACGAAAAAGCTAAATAGTTCCAGTGTACAGACAAACTTTTCTTGGAATTTTAAAAATTTCAAAAGATAGGATTCAACGAATTTCTAAGGTACATCTAAAAAAAGGATTAACTTCCGTTGAAAAGAAAAATTTTTAACATAGAAAATGTCTATGAAAACTTTTATTGAGCAGTTGAAACAGATAGATACCCATTATTGCAGAGGACAAACTATTAGCCGGCAATACGTGTCTGGCGAATTAAATATTAACATAATCTGGAAGCATTATAATGACGACGTAGCCGACAATTTAAAAGTAAGAATTTTCTATTCTATTTTCGGAATTTTTTCAACAAAAATTTCAACATTGGATTCGGTACACCGGCTACAGATGTATGTTTTTATTGCATTGCATTAAAAGAAAAAATCAAGCGCGCAAAAAAATTGAAAAAACGCAATCAATAACAGAAAAAAGAATTCATCAGCTTAGGGCAGCGGATTTTTACAATATCCTACGAAAAAAAAGGATAACTGTATTATGTTTTCTTATGACTGTCAAAAAAATTTAATACTGCCTAAGGTACCGGATCAGACAGCTTATTATTTACGACAGATATATTACTATAATTTTATGATGTGTTGTGGGACCTCTAAGTACGATCTAACCTGAGACAACTTACATCTAGATGTGAAAAACTTATAAAAAGGCGGTCGAATTAAAACGAGCTAATGGCTTGCTGTATTATGCACATAAATTGTTCGCAATGAAAGCTTTTTTTGGTTCAATAAAAAGTTCAAGATGTTTCAAAGGTGGTCTGGGTTTATATGGAGATTTTCTTATCTAGTTGTAAGTTGTCTCAGGTCTAACTAAACAGAATGTTGTCCAATATTTAGAGCAATATTTAGAGCAATATTTAGAAATATTCAAAATGCATGGCGCAGTTATTCGAAATGGAACAGACACAAAGATTAACAACTGGAAAGAAATGTCCTCGACAATATTCAAATTCCCCTCTGCTTGGCATTTTAAATTTAAACCGATGAAATACTTGTTTATTAAAAGGACTAACTCTGGGTCTATTGTAATCCGTGGAGAGCCAAACTACAGGACTGATGTCGGTCAATTTAAAGGCATTTTGAAAAGAATTAAATCTTGTTCAGCAATGAGAAAAAGTGAGCTCCAATCAAATATAAAGGTTAAAATGGAAAAGCTGAAGGATGTGAACCTTGAACCTTGTTAAAAAAACGTTTTGGAGAGAATTGGAGTGAAGACGAACCGTTACAATACTCTAAGAAGTGAATCTTTTTTTTTTATTTATATTTTCTGATAATAAAGTGTTTTTCCATATTTCTTTTAAACCTTTGTTTTCAAAGTCGCCTGTGTCCAATTTTGATAGAAACAAAATGCGCCAAATCTTTGATTGTGAAACAAAATTAGCTATGTCCGAAACATTTAAGTTAATAAGACTATTAAAACCTGCAACATATTTCAATCGCTACCTTAAATTAAGAGTTTGATGATTGCTTATTAATATAAAGATACATAATCCTTACAGTAACCAGTCAATTTCTTCCTACTGGTTTATGGGCTTTTACTCAAAACTGCTTATATTGGGCATATCGAGTTTTATTTCTATATCCCTCTGACGGTAGATGACGAGTATATCTGACTAAGATACTCATACCTAAGCAAGATTTTTGACGGCTAGTTGACGTCACACTAAGTAAGAACAGACTGCAACAAGGATTTGAAATGCTCAACTAGTCAATCACAATTTGAGCCAAAGATAGCTTGAAATTGTTTACAAACCTTCAATGAGGAAGAGAACCGAAACACTGTCTTATTGACATATGAGCCACAGAAGCAATGAATTTGCTAATGGCCTAGAACAAATTATAGTGGGAACTACCGTTATTTGATCAAATCCATTTGGCAGAACTTGGAAATATCAACTCAAAACTATCTTGAAAGGCTATAACAACGGCAAAGTGCAGATTACTCGTTGTCTAAAAGCTTGGTTCCAGAATATATTTAAATCTCATTAATAATCTAAATTTAGGATGACAGTAAATTGAGAGCGGGGATTCATAATAGATTTTTCGGGTCTCAGTAAATGTGACTCCGATTCGCAAATACTGCTGCACGTATCTAAGTAATAGCATTTCTTGGCTGTGGTACCAGCCATATCATTAAATATAATTCAATCCTTAAGGAAATCGATTACGGATATATACAAAAATATCACCGGATGTTAGTTATTTAAGTTGTTGGAAACATGATATGATAGATACTACTAAAATTGTTCAGTCACATTGAAGAACAACCTGAAAGCATTAAAAGAAAACACAAATTAGAAAAACATAAACAAAAAAAGGCATATTCTCAGATCATTTATGATATACTTCAAACTACTTACAAAAACACTAGACGTGATAGGCGTAGTCATCAACAACACAAAATCTGAAAGAAAAAAGGAAACCAGCATTAGAAAACAAATTAAAAACAATCATTGAATAAAAACACTTACCATGTAAATATGCCATCACCATTACATGTGCCATCATCATTAGTCATGACGATGAGCCTTCTTTCTTTCCGCATTGACGCCAAGCACCGCCAGCGCTCATACACGCAACCATTTTCGAGTTTTTCTAAGGCCCCATCTAACTTGTACATTTTGACAGTATAAATAGAGCGCTGGGAACACGAGAAAATCAGTACGGTCAGGGCATTCATACAAGACAGATCGGCGTAGCATCGGCGTAGCTGAAGCCATATTGAAATCTTAAATTTCCTAAACTAGAAATATTGATTCTAGTATAAACCAAAAATATTAATATTGGTATATTATCCAAGATTACTAAATGCTTAGACTTTAGTATATTTCACGTGTTAAGAGTATTACTCTTAAAACATAACCCCAAAAATACTAGAAGCATTGAGTCTAGTATTACTAGTTGCATTACCATTGTGCGTAGTCTACTCTCGTAGGTATATTGCAAATATGCATCAAGCTTGCTTGTATATAAATACAGCGTTTTTTACTCAGACAATTCATTGCGCTCTGAGCCATCATTCGAGACAGATCGGCAGTTCTGTGGCCTACTGAGGTTTTGAAATCCCAAAACCAGAGGCATTGAATCTGGTATGTACTGACCGCATTGACTGCAGTATATTAATCAACACTGCTAAAAATCTTGATTTTAGCATATTTCACGTGATAAGAATTTACTCTTAACACATAACCTAAAAATAGCTATACGTTGACTCTATATAACCAACGTATTATAAATATTTATCATAACACGTCAGTCAAAAAATCACTATCTGCACACAAATCGTTATACAAATAATTGTACAACGTTGACTGAATTTTATATTTTTGAATTTAGAATCAAACTGGCTATTAACTAAACGCTATCTCTCATTATTCCAGATTAAACCAGGACATAAACCGCCACATTCCTTTTTCAAGTGGATTTTCATTGGAATATTGGTGCATTTAAGTTCGTCCATTATTGAATTCATCATTTGTTAATTTTTATTTGTAGTTTTTTTATTATTTTTGTATTGGATTTCTTTTAGTGGTTTAAGGCTTAGCAGGTAAGAGAAAAGGATTTATAATTTGGAGTGAAATATACATTGAATTTTTGACAATTAATAAAAAACCCATCTTGTTACCATTTCTAAATCTCTCTGATTCGGCACCTTTCCTTTTTTATGAGTAGAGCTGGCATAGGCCTAGCCAAAAATTTTCTTCGTAGATACACAATATTTGAAATTTATTCTGTTTTTTTTTATAATGGCATTCTGCATATATGTTTATACCATCAATAGTAGACTATTGGAGAGATTATCGTTCTGTACTATTTTCCACCAATAACTCACCCAAATTTTTTTTATTGGCCTGCATCCTTTAGAAGCTTTAAATATGCCTAAATGTCCATAAGTGTAGAATAATATATTGATTTTATTACATTTATCGTAAACATATATTTTGCAACTCAAACATTATTCCATTTGCACTAAAGACGAATATTATACGACGATTTTATTGAAAGTTCTGTATACACAAAAGAAATCCTTTAGTTTCCGAACTGAAACCCATCGATAGTTTGGCAAGCTATAAGGGTACCATTAGCAGAATCGATATGGACTTTTCGGTTTGCTTTATATAATGCCTGAATGCACATAATTATAATCAATATAAGAGCTCATTTCCGAAATTCCTTACTAAGCACTTCGTCGTTATCAATGTCTTAGATGAAATTAGCAAGTTTGGGTTAGGTTATCATCTCCATACATCCGTCGAACGGGCAAATATCAAATTGGAATTAAGTAATGGAATTGAGTCATTCATGTTATTAGTTCTGATCTTGATTCTCATTTCCAGCCAATGTTTGTCCACGTATCAGCTTTCTGCAGATAGCATAGTCTTTCATTTAACTTTCATTGAAAATTATCAGAGAGCTTGTGGTCGTATAGGAATCGCGGAAGGAAAAAACTTGCATCTATCTCTCAATGTTTCCATTACCAAAGTTTGCACTTTTGTGTTTGGGTTGGCAGAAATGCATTAGCTGCTCAAATATTTTTCCTGGCAATTCAAAGCTATGTATTTCCTTTAAAGTAAAGGGTCCAAGACTCACAGTTAAATGTGCTTCATGGTGAACTCATTCTCGAACAATAGATTCTACCTCCTTTTCGACATCATCATTATTGCATAATTTCAATTACATTTGGTAGCTGTACGAAATGTGCCTTAACGATTTCGGAATTTCTAAAATAATCTTTTTAGGTACAGTATAGATATAAGCACAAAGTATCCATACTTAACTACAATATATATGACATAAAAACTGAGCACCTACAGATAGGACATCGGGACATTCGTGTGGTAAAGGCACGTATATAAAATATATTTGAAACTGCCTTTCTGCGGATTAAAGTATCTGAAAAGAAGTCGAAAAGTTCTTCTTTCCCCTTCTTGATTTAAGAAAACTGTAAGAAAACACTTTGTGAAATTAAACAGAGCACTAACATAAAAGATAGAAAAGAATAACAAGTTGAGGGTTCAACGAGAATTATTCAAATTTATCCTTTCATTAACATTTTAGTTCCATAAAAACTTTACGTTCGCTCCGCGGTTAAGAGATGAGTTTCATTCAAATAGCGGGAGTAGCTAATATTAGACAGTGTGTCGAAGTTCTGGACCAGCCACCAAGAATTGTACAGAAAACGAAACAAAACCGAACAAGACGTTTTTATGGTTGAAATTCAGGCTACGAAGGAAATATTTAAGTAAATAAAAGTTTAATTCTTGAGTAAAAAGGGCCTCGCCTGACTCCTTTCCATTTGCCTGATTAAATAAATCTCTTTATCTTGTGTGATGTAAATTTAAATATCAAATGGGGACCATGAAAACTTCAAAGTTTCATAGCTAGTTACAATGAATGATTTCTGCAAAATATTCTGTACAAATTTCCAGGTTCCTAATTTTGAGTGTATCTTTTATTTATTTAAATCCAAAGGATCCTAGGGATATGTCAAGGATTCCGGGAAGATATTTCCATTCTTCCGCATTGAGATTAAAGCTTTAATTATGAATTTTCAATATGTACATAACAACGTTACACATGGGGTCAAGATAATTAAAATTTTATTTGAACAATGTAGGTGTAGATATGTAGATACTATTTATTAATACATTGTTACACAGGGGGAGGAAGAAAATTAAGGATTAGCCACAAATACCTGAAATTTATAATAATTACCCACTCGGGGTTTCAGTAAAAATAAAAAACCTTTACTTGGAGTACAACCAACTTTACCTGCATAAGTAAGCAATGTCCCAGTACTCTCTAAACTGATTATGAAGTAGCTTGGAACGTTCTTTTTTTAATTTAAAATAAATCGAGGCCGTCATATATTGTATGTATATCCCCGTTTTCCGGTCTGATGTTTTCTTAGCTGGCATTACAACCTCCACAGTTTACCTTAAATTTATTGTATTTTTCTTTAGTACAGATCTAAATTTGGGAATTTGAAAATTTTGAGATGCGCACCAATACCAATTTGTTTTTGTTGTACTTACAGTTTTCATAATTTGTACTTTTTTATTTCTAATTCATCAAATTTTTGACTTTTCAATACTAAACTTTTTAGTTAAAACGGTTACACTGGTACCCTTATTATATTTCTCTATTTTTTTTTTGCTATCTCAAGCCGAAATGTTAGAGAAAGCCCTAACTCATTTAATTTCACGTCCTTGACAAACAAATTTTTTGCCACTTTGGCTACAACCATAACAAATGGCTACTTTGGGCAAAGTTTGGCTACAGGGATACCCTTAATACTTTGGCTACTCTTAAAAATTTTTGAATTTGGCTTAAATATTTTCAGTAATTTTTATTTATTTTAATTCTAAGCACTGTAACAGTGTAAGTGTAGTATCAGCATTTGTGCTGACTGCACTCTCCCTTTATTATGAGCCATAGCCGACAACTATTTGAAAGTTCCTTACATTTCTAGGCTCATTTATATAATCAAACAAATGTCATGGAATCGTGTAGGAAAACGTCGAAATTGGCTTATTTTATGCTTTGGCACTGCTCCATAACTGGCTCAGGTGCTAAAAGATTTTTTTTCTTTTATAAATAAGAGCGAGTCGCGCTCGAGCAATTAGGGTTCTGTATCAGAACTTTTATAAACGAACAGTCAGTCGATTGAATTTAAGCATATTTAAATCTAATCAAAATTCGTGTGTGATAACTGAAAAATGAATTAATTGTGTTATTATTATTATTTTTTTTATTATTATTTATTATTATTAATCCTGAATTAATAGATTCAGTGTTCAGTAGTGCTCGAGGTTTTGAAGTTGACACGTATACACTGACGGTTCTCGGAGATATTATTGATATCTCTGGAAACTGTCGAATAAACACTAACACTTTACAACTACACGACCTGGCTGCTTCTGCGCGGGACAGATTTCGGCAACTTGGGACCGGTGACCCTGGCACCAAGTTGGAAGATGCTTTCGGTCTGAGCAGACCACCTCACACACCTTTCAGGACACTTACAACACGTGTGCTCCGTGACGTGCTTATGTCCATAAAACCACCGGAGTATACAGGATGAAACAGATGGCGAACACACCTCGGGGTGAATATGGGCGTGATGGGATGGATAACTTGCAGAGTAGTCTACAGTTATCCTTCTAATTAGAAAGAACCTGATGTAGCATTCAAATTGTTACATTACAGTCTTATGCATCCTAATTAGTTGTCAGGTGTCGACAGGCGGGCTCAGAGGATTTACACAGTCTGTGCTGGTGAAGGCACCCTTTTTCACAGGTTTTTCACTTGCACAAGTTTGCAAAATCTAACGGAACTTGTGCACGATATGTGCCACCATATTTCGGCATTGCAAAAACGTCGTTTCTATGGGGACCAACGGTGTGTAGTCGGGTGAATTGTTCGACTAGATTTGTGTTGACACTGGCTAAATCTACAATTCACCTGTACTACATGAGAGTCGAAGCCGGGAATCAGAACACTGACCCACAACACCACGCACACGCACTTAAGCGCCACTTCGTTGACAGGTTGAAGAGACATTTACGTCTTGAATATCTGGCAACGAACGCTGACACATTCAACTGCACATGGCAACCACTATCGTCGGTGCAGGACGGAGCTCTTGTCTTTCGCTGGTGATAGCAGGCCACAGCATTTGCAACACTAGTCCACGGGGCTTCTCCCCGCTTAGGAATCGTTGCAAGTGCGGTTGGAAGGACAAGCACTCTGTTAGAGATGCTAAGCTGGAGGGATGATGAATGCAGTTTGTAGAGGTCTATAATACTACAGGCTGCTCTCGCGGGACTCTATAACCATATCAGGTAAATTTTTTCGTTCGTTCGGTTATTAATTTTTAATTCGGTTTCGGTCTCGGTGCAAAATTGCAAAATTTATATGTTGAAATTTCGATCGTTTAGAAAATAACTTTTATTAGATTATTTTGGAAATTGAAACTTTTTGGAACTCCCACTTACCTAAATGTCAAAATTAGGACGTAAATTTTTTGTTGTCTATCTTTTAGGTCTTTTTCAAAATTTGTGTACCCTTTTTTAGTCTCCTTTGAGAATATTGTGTTATTTTCTTTTACAGTTTTGTGTCATTTTTGTTGTATATATTGTTTTTTTTTAATTGTCTTAGATGTTCTTATTTGTCCCTATTGACTTCGTCTAACTTTTAGTTTAGCTAGCGTCTTCTTTTTTACACTTTGTTGAGCCATTTGCTTCCTATTTTTAAGGAATTTTTAAAAGAGACACAGAGCCTTAAATAAATATAAAAATAAAAAATAAATTATTTATTATTGTGTTTCCTTTTTAGTTACTTCGATATTTAATATGCTATTAATTGCTCGATTGTCAAATTTCAATAATATTCAAACGGATGCAAGACTGATCTCATCACATTTTCCAGCAACTATGAGCTGGCAAAAAAGGTGCAGTTTTCTTATTTTATATGATATTTAGGTTTAGGAAAATAAAAATAAAAATAAAAAAGAATATAATAATAAATAATTTAATTAATAAGATATATCAAACAAAAAACTGATTTTAAAAATTTTGACGCCATTGAAATATTTATAAACAATTTTTATACTAAAGTAATTTCTTTTTAAGACAAATTTATAGTGAATTACTCTATAAAGTTATATTTATACAACATTTTAAGTTTTCTATCATTTTTTTACAGGTGGCTACTCAAACCAATTTTGGACTATGCTAGAGAGGTTTCGAGTGGCAACACTGGTTCATTAAGCTTAATACTGATATTATACGTACACTCGTACAGTGCTGAGAATTAAAATAATTAAAAATGATTGAAAATATTTTGGGCACGTATTCAAAAGTGTTCAAGAGTAGCCAAAATATTAATTGTATCCCTATAACCAAAAATTGCGCCAAAGTAGCCACATCGTCAAGACTTGTTGTACTAATAATATGCTAATATGAGACAAATAGTCTGCATGCGCTCGACCTCTCAAAGCAACGCCCTCGCTTACTAATGATCGGTTTATAATATTACAAAAAGGTGTCAGTCACTGTTCCAAAGAATTGTTTTCAATTCAGCACATTTCACAGAATATTTTAAGCAAAAAAAAAATCCGTTTTTTTCACATTTTCAAAGTGGTATCCTCCCTTAACTTTGAAACGAATTATCAAGGTTCAAAAAGTCTTTACAGCCATTAATTACAGTAATGATAATTACCTGGTGACAAGAAACATTTTGAAGCTATGGTGTAAATTTTCTGGAGAACAACAAAATCGAATTCAAGACTCGCAAGTTGCTCAACACAGAATTTACTTTTGCAAAATGTGGAGTATTCGCTGTTATAAAATATACACATATACTATAACAGCTTGAATGCATGATACAAGAAGCCGAATTTACGAATAAACTTCTGGTGAACAGATAAAAGCAGATGATGGTGAGTTTCATCTAATATGAGATAATTAAATATAATGATGTTTTAGAGTTATGTTCGGCCAAGAATACATCAGAAAGTCCTACATAAATAACCACAAAGCTAAGTTCAAGTCAGGCGATTTTAAAGTTTGAGCCCATGACCTTTTGTTTGATAGACCGGACGATTAAACGAGCAGTGGGTGATTTTCGAATTCAAAGAATATACCTGCCCACTAATAGAGCATAAATTAAAATTGAAAGCCTTCCCTCATGAATCATTTATTTTGAGTATCTTTGAATCGAGAGAAAGTCAATGGAATGACTGTACAGATTGAATTTACATAGGTACTGTTTTACTTTGTGAAAATTGAAAATAAATGTACTAAAATTCCATAAATGCCCCAATAAAATACACATTGAAAGCACATATAACCAAAATAATTGAAGATTTGCACCACCCTCCTTTAAGTAGGAAACGAATATTTCCAAAACTTCTCTTTAAAATTCTAGAGTTTTCAACAAGTCGATTTATTTTTCATAACCTCTGAACTGAATGACCCCATTCTAAAATCACATTTAAATTGGTTAACTTTCACCAAATATCTCAACCTCATTGGAATTCATTGCTGCCCGGAAAATGTGAAACAACCCACTTCTTCCAAAGTTTAGAATCAATTTTGTAACCATATGGTAACAATACCTGTCCTCCAAATAGACAAAACCGAATTGAAATTTGTTAATGGAATCCACAATTTGCCAACCTGAATAATGTATCCACTCTAAGGCCAGATAATGAAAGTATCAATTGGCGAAATCCACCACATCCATTACGTATTCAACACATCGACCTAGTTTCAAGAGTGTCTCATTTTTATAAAAATTTCTGTAGGAAAATTTGTCTTGTACATGTCGAATCTGTATTGCCTCTCTTATTAGTCAAGAAACACAAACTTCAACACGCATACATACATAGAAAGCGTATTTTAATCGTAAATGGCAGTTGAGTGGCAATTGTATAGTTGACAGAGGAAAGCTTATAGGGACTAAGAAGGACTCTCAGCTATCCATGAATTTATTAAGGACTAGAAACAAAACAACGAGATAAGGACTTGACATGTCGACCATGCTCAAAAGGAATTTTTAACTCTATGCACGTAGAGGGCGGCGAGCCTTTTTCGGGTTATATTGTGTATAATTTGTTCCGAGTTATGTATACGTTTGCACAGCATTCAAAGGCGATGAAAAACAATTTCTTGGGGAAAATGGCGCTAAGTTGCGAAATATGAGGTACTGTCAGCAGTACTTATGAGATTTGATGGAGAATATGCATCCAGTGTATACAAGGGATATTAACTGAAAATTGTAAGGAGAAAATTTCGTCGAATCTTTCCTTCTATTCCTCTTTAAAACTTTTATGTGGCACTGTAGAATTTGCATAGTTTTTAAATAAAGATAGAAAGTAGGTAATTATATTTGTGAACAAGGTTGAGTTATTGTTGCTGCAAAAGTTTTAAATCAAGGTTACATTGCTTACTTTAAAATATATAGGAAAATCAAATTTACGAAATTTTTGAATAGAATTATCTTCTGTTTTAAAGGTTTATTGCAATGGTAAACTCTATATTGTAGTGTACACCTAGCATCATACTAAAATGTCAGATAAATAAACCTCAATTTCCGAGTGCTCCCTTTAAATTTTAGTCGGAGCAATTCTTCTCGTCCGTCAATTACAGTCTTACAACAATGCTGGTCTCGACCGCAATTAACCACTTAAGGCGGATTTCCATTACTGCGACATTTATATTTTCTAGAGATCTAGAGTGAGGCAACCACATGTTTAGCAACGGCTTATGAAATAACTAGTGAGTAAGAGGAGTACGGCAAGTATGTCAAACATTTCTTATCGGAGATATACCATAAATTAGGGGAAAAAGTCAGAGACATGCCATAAAAAAGTTCTCAGCACTAGTTCAACATTATGGCATATCTACGACTTTGTGGCATATCTGCGCGTATTCTACCACACGTGCATCATGGAATCAAGAAGAAGACATCAATTCTTAAGCAAGATTTACATTCTGAGGGAGACAATTAATTGAAGTTTAAATGCTGCGGAAGCAAACATTATAATACCTCGCACGTACGCTTCCCACTAATTTTTATGGTAAAAATAGCAAACTGTCAAATTGTCTAATTGGAAATTGTCAAGTTTTTAATCGTTTTTCGTAGATATTCAAAGACGGACCATGAAAAGAAGTATAATTTTACAATTTCTAAACTATTGCATGAAAACACGAAGGAGTTCGAAGCAAAGGATGAGATTATATCGAAAAAAATTGACGCAAAATCTCAGGTGGTACTGTAATTCAGTTCAACAATCATCATTTTGTACGATAACGACTTTTTATTTAATATTTATTTCGTATAGTAAACAAAAATTCAGTAACTAATCTGCTAATATGTAAACGTCAATCCACTTCGATCCACTCAAGTGCTCACATGAAAATAATTCCACTCCACTACCGAACTAACGCCGGTGAAGATAATTCCAGACCGGTTCGTGTTCACATGACGGATTATCTCAAAGGCGGAATAATTCTAGCAAATTATAAAGGAAAAGGACCACTGCAGTTAATCTGTGGACGCACTGCTCGCTCAGTGCTTGTGGACAGAAAACTACATCAGAAATAACTTCAATATTTTCTATAAAGAAATATTTAAAAACTTTTAATTTCGCAATATTTAATTACAAATCAAAACTTACTTAATTTCGACAAATAATTTGACTTGACAGATATATATATACCATAAAATCATAGTAACAACAACAATATGGCAGCACGAGTAGTAGAAATTAACTAATTAGGGTTGCCAATAACAATGTTTTAGTTTCTGTAACTATAAAAACTCCTATGCTTGAGGTCTTTTTATGGTTCCGGACACGCAAACATTGACAAATCGACGTCCGGAAAAAATGCAGAACGGGTTTGCTTCTTACGTCACTCATAAATATATTTCCGTATACGATGTACTATCTCCCTCACAATTTCTGTAAAACTTGCATGTCATCATAATGTGAATCCTGGTTTACAATCATAAAAATAAATTATGTTATTTTCATACAGCTACTGCAAAAATCATATAATTAAATTTTAAATTTTTAAATCCATCTACATACACCAAAAAAGAGTTGTGCCTCTAGAAACTGGTCGCTTGTAGTGAAAAATTAATCCGGGAGTCTCACCTATATCTCACTGAACGAATATAATATAATGAAATTAATACCAGCGAATTTGAGATCTTTATATAAAATATTATAATGGAGCGATTTGCATATCTATGTAATTGTTGGAGGCGATTTCAGTGTTAATTTACTTTGAGGGATAAGCCCAAAATCAAGAATGTTCATGTCCCCTTGGGGTATACATAGGTTCCGGGAGATTATTAAAAAATTGTTATCAAGCTGTCAACAGCTAAATTCGGTGTATCCCAACTTTCTGACGTAGGTACATATATTTCGATATTATATGATAAAATATATTCGACTGATGATATCTCTAATATTGATTTAAAGATTTAGTTTACAGTGCGTTTTTGTTAGTTTGTTTAATATATTGTCGTATCTCCAAACATGGCCTTCTACACGGCTGCTTTCTGGGACTTCTACGGAGAGATTCTTGCTCTTGACTGGTACAAAGGGCTGTATTTTGTGCAATTGTTGCTTAATTATTAATTAAAATATTAAAAGACACATTTTGAAATTTTTTATAATATATTTTGTAACTTATTTAAAAATATATTTTTGAAGTATGTTAATTTGTTTTCCTTACTTTACCCAGACAAGATTGAAGATTTGAACATCTGAACTAATTGACTGCCATTTTTCTTGTTTGTAAACGCATAGCATTCAAATGTTTCTTGAATGCTTGTTATACCTGCTAACAAATTGAAAATTTTATAGAGCTAATCGTGGAGAGTGGTAAGGGTACGCTTCTATCACTATTCAACCACAAATCTTAAATCTAGAATACCAGTAATGTGATGCTGTGAATGTAAAAAAGAGATTTAGATTTTATCACTTGTCAATTTCACGGTCGCTTCCTTCGCCAGAAAGCAAGTGTGCTACCATAACCTTTGTACATTCCTTCTGCTCATTTGAGTTTATTATTTGTGGACCAGAAACTATTTAGGCTTAATAAATTTAATTGGATGGAATCTTTAATTATATCACCGCATCGCACTTCGAAAATTTAAGATTTTAAAGTGTCATATCGACATATTTTGGTGGGGAATTAGGTTTCAGCTATAAAAACGAATTCCTTCACTCTCGGAATAGTTTTACATATCACTATCGTGCTCTAAATCTCTGATCAATTTAAATATCGCAGTAATGGAAATCCGCCTTCAAGCGCTTGTTAGATAAAAAGTTTTCTAAAAAAAAATTAAGAATTTCAAAGTGTTGTTATATTTATATAAAGATATCAGTAGATTATTAGTAGTAAATTATCGGGTATAATTTAGTTCGTTAAAAACCGCTCAATGTTTTTATTTAAAACAACCCAACTAAATCTAAATTGTTGACCCCTCCGATTTATATATCTATTCTATATACATATTTGTGTGTAAAAATTTCCTTCCGTTCATATATTATGTCCGAAAATTTCAGAAGAAAATTCCAAATATAGCAGTTTCTTTTGAGTAAAATCAAATACTAATAACAAAATTACCATATATTTAAATCTCATTTTTTTCTAAACGAAGTCGTATGTATCGATGAGTGCTTTCATGACAAAAGGTATCGGTATGAATTTTTCTTTTTGATTTCCAAGTGGAATTTACTCACACAAAATAGCGTACCGCATTTTTAAATTCGAATAAAAAAAAATTGAAACAATTTTTTTTTCGTAATTAATAAAATCATGCCTGATAAAGATAATGAAAACGAAAAAAAAGAAGAAACTGAATCCGTTATCGCACGGGTCAAGATACACAGTTTCTTCCATAGCTGCCCTACGACTTGGTTTGGGCTTGTAGAAGCAATATTATGTCAGATGATCTAAAATACCACTTTATGCTTACTAGTGTACCGGAAGATATTCTAATGACCATTATATGTACACACTTAATAAAAGCCACATTGCCTAAACATAAATTTCAAAATATTAAGCAGACTGTAATAACTCGACATGTATGTCTGTATGTCGGAAAGCAAAAATAAAATCCTAACCAAACTTTTAAAAGGCATTTCCATGGGTGATGAGACATTACCCCAATACTATAGACCTTTTGGAAATAACGTGGGCTCTCCACAAACCCTTACCTTACAAAAGACATATAATAAGGTTTCACTAGACCTCAAATTACGTAATTTCGAACAAAAAATTCGAAATTACGAGACCCTGTTTTCACTATGTTTTTCGTAATTTCCATGTCTTTATAACTATGAACCAGTCATCATAGCTATGAGCCATGGTCGACAACTTTGAAATGAATATAACCTCAATGCTCCAGGAATTTGGGATTCTTTCGTCTCATAGTACGTAATTTCGATGATAATTTTATAGAAATGAGCTTGGAAAAAATGTATTGGAAATTGCATAATTTTGAGCTGATGTCGATGATTTCATCGAAATTAAAGAGTTAAAGACTTAGTGTGAATGCCATATTACTGAAACAAATTTGGCTCAACGGCCTGCCGGCACATAGCCACAAATCAAAGTGACTTAAATAATTCTTTAAACATAAACGACACAATATTCGAAGTCGCACAATGTTCTGGAGATAAACCCTGTTGAGGAAATAAATGAAAGGATAGAACAGATTATCAATCGAAAATTGCCCAGTATTGGAATCCCTTCTAACGTTTTTCATAGTAAAACTTGCACACAGTCGAAAAACTACGAGTACCCAAAGCCAACAAAGGCGTAGCCTCTTGCAAGATGCTCACAAATGTTAACCGCATTGCAATTTTAAATAAAACGAAAAAAAAACTAATATCCCACAGTTTATTCGTTAATTGCCGTAATACAAAGCTAATGTTATTAGTTGACACAGGGGCCGATATGTCTGTGATTACCGTCTCACAGTTCAGTACAAAAAATTTATGTGCCTTTCGGCTTAAATGGGGGAAGTAGGCGGTTGAATCACAACTCGTATTGTTGTTTTCGTTAATTATTTATAACTAATATAAACGCTTTCTTATTTTGACACACCTAACGGATCAAACATCCGCACGTATTTTATCCAAATGTATTCTAGTTCCGATGAAGAAGCTCTGTTATGAGTAGCTCTGGTTGAAGAAAAACAGAGAAAAAGTGATGAGATTGGATTACGAATACCTTTAGATGCAAAAAGCCTCATTGAACGAATTGTTGGAACTCATTTTGATTGAAGCATAGGCAAAATTGTGTTTTTGAGTAATCTCCAAAATCGCCGCGCGGTAACTATTTTGCTTTCACGCGCCGCACCGCGCCGCTCCCGGTGTGACTTATACATTTAAGTTTGCAAGAACAATCGCGTAGCGGCAACTGTAAACTGCCAAACTTAAAATCGATTTCGGCCTAAGAAAGAAGTAGTTGTTCTATGGGGACCTGGCGAACTTTTTCCATACAAAAAGTGTCCGAAAAATTCTAACTCATTTGCATCTTCTTCGTCCTCTGGAGGTACGGTGAGCAATTTTGAGGTGGTTCTGAGGGCGCTTTTGTACTGAAAATTAACATTATACCATGACAGTACCAGCCCACTTTTTCCATACAAAAGCGGCCTCAGAACCACCTCAAAATTGCTCACCGTACCTCCAGAGGAAGAAGAAGATGCAAATGAGTTGGAATTTTCCGGACTCTTTTTGTATGGAAAAAGTGCGCCAGAATCCCCATAGAACAACTACTGAAGGAGTCTTACCCATCCATTTACAGTAGGAGACATTAACCGAGAACAGATTTTTTAGCTAAATTCAATTTCGTGGTAGACTTGAATAATAAGAAACTCCATGAAGGAGTAACTGTATTAAAGGTTTGCCCATTTGCAGCCGTAGTAAATACGACAACCCCAAAAATATTCAAAATTTCTAACGAATATACAAAATTCTGAATTCATTTCCCAGCCTTACATCACCAGCAAATTACGCACACCTAATTATACATAAAATAGTGAACCACATTCATACAAAAGGAGCTCCCCATTTTCTAAATTACGCATGTTGGACAAAGAAAAGTTTGAAATTGCTTAAAACGAGTTTCAATATATTATAGATCTAGGTATTTACCAACCTTCCTCGTCAAACGTCTCCTCAACGCTGACTTTAGTAAATAAAAAGAGAATACCGACTGACCATGTGGCGATTATCGCAGATTGAACACTTGTACAATCATAGACCGATATCCAATACCACACATCCAAGACTTCTTTATACATCTACACGGGAAAAATATATTTTGAAAATTAGACCTGGGCCCTATTGCATCAACTATTTATCACTTACTAGTTAGCAAATTATCAGTTTATTTGTTGCTAATAATTGTAAGTTGCACGAAAAACATTTAAGATTTCACTCACTTATCAATTGAGAAAACTTTTCAATTTTTGTTAAGTAAGGACGATAAGTGTGCCATCAAAATTTAAAATTAATTATCACAAAATGACAAGTTTTATGAATTGATAAGTATACGGTATATGTTGAACAATGGCAATAACAAGAACAAACTGTTTGCTAAAAATTTAACACTTATTGTTCATATGGCTAGGGCTGATAACATCCTGAAAATGCAATTGGTGAAGTAAAAAAATGAATTAAATTTGTTTTCTAATCTTCTAAGTTATTTCATTTAACTTTTTTTCATAAAATGTTACTTGACTAAAATAATTCTGTTTCGAAAGTGGAGAAGGAAGAAGTGTGGAAAGAGGTATTAAGGAGAGCATAATCTCTTGGGATGGCCTTGAATAGTCGAGAGTAAACAGTGTTCGTGACCAGATTCATTGTGGGGGCATCTATATTAATCATAGTTCTACCGAAGCATCCAGTTACTTAAGGAAAGCCTCCAATATAAAGAAACTATAATAAGAAACCTTGTTGGTTTTCTTGCCAATGAATTGTTTCACCCATCATCACATTTATTATTGCATTTGATACCCGATGAACAACCCTACACACAGTTGATTTATTGATTCCTGTATATTGGCAATTCCATGGTATTGAGCTCCATTTCCCAACCAATGTAGAGTTGTGAGTAGTTGTTGTAAAGGACTTAAAGAATTGTTCCGTCCACTGCTATGTTGCAAATTTGCTCCAATCTTTAGTAGAACATATTCTATTTGAATGCGTGTTAAACGAAAATTTTCTAAATGCATACTAACCATATAAGCACTACTAACATACATACCTGATTTCCGTCATTTATCAACTTATTCATCAACCAAGACATCCTTTCGCCCCCTGCCCAAGAGGCTGTGTCTGTCTTTCTCCTCTCACCACTAAGGTATAGTTATCTCGCCGTGAGAAGTACCAATTCATGCATATGGTATCTTTCACCCATACTACCTTACTGTACATACTCTCGTGGGAGATGTCAAAGCAATCAACAGTACAACTTAAATCACCTAAACAACAAACCAAAAAATGTCTTCCATCAAGTATGCATGCATTCCTCTTATATAGCCTTCACCTTGTTCAGCATTGCGCTTCACAGACTACTTTGCCCTCGCATGCCATGCGCAGAGAGATACTTTTGGCCTAGAATGAATGTCGATACGCCTTAATGGGCAAAAATTGTTTAATCTGCCAAAAAATCGCCATACACCGCCATGTAAAATAACTTTTTCAGAGATTAGAAGAACCCAGTAGAAAATTCGATCACATACCTTTAGATCTAATTGGACCTCTCCGTTAGTCGTGTCGAAATAACTACATCTTAAAGATTGTAGATCGATTTACGAGATGGCCTGAAGCATATACGCAATCAAAGACAGCTCGGAAACTACAGTCGCAAAAACGTTTCTAAATGAATGCATCTCCCGATTCGGAGCATAAGTCGGGTGTTAACCACTATAACCGATTTTCTTCAAACTTTGCGAATAAGTTACAATTCGCTCGCAAATCATAAATATCACATTTATTTTTCGCGGAAACTTATACTTTCCGAGATATTTCACTTTAAAATCGCGAACTTTGCACTGCACACCGCCATACAATTTGATAATAAATATTCTACTTCTTCTTTTAAGTAGCAAGGAAATGCTCTTATTGGTGGGTATATTCATACCTTTCCAACATTCGGGTTACCAGCATTGCGTTTTTTTATTCATTACGAGTATTCAATTGATGTGCAGTAAAGCAGCATTTAGTTAGAATGGAATAGAAAAACATTTATTAAAGAAACACACACACACGCACGCAGCGGAGCGAAGCGGAGTGCGCGTGTGTGTGCCCCTGCCAGCCTGCCTGTGTGTGCCCCTGCCAGCCTGCCTGTGTGTGCCCCTGCCAGCCTGCCTGTGTGTGCGTGTGTGTGCGCGTGCACCTGCCTGCATGTGTGTGTATGTTTCTTTAATAAACCTACTAAACTAATGTTCTATCTGTGACGGTTAAGAACTAATAACTCCTTAACCGTCACAGGCAGGGGTTAAATTAAAAAGGAGATCCTGGGCTTTTGTAATTTTGAAAGGAAAATGTATGTTAGTGGCGGCATTTTTAAATAATAGCGGAATAATGAATAAAAAACTTAAATTAAAAACCCAAATTTTGAATTTGAAGCATCATAACTCTGGAGTGGGGAGTGGTATGCAGATGGTTTAACATTAATAGGAAAGATCTTAAAGTTCTACATACAACGCTATCTAAAAATGGACCCTATTCTCTGTACTTTTCTAGATATAGGAGATCCTGAGCTTTTGTAATTTTGAAAGGAAAATGTATGTTAGTGGCGGCATTTTTAAATAATAGCGGAATAATGAATAAAAAACATAAATTAAAAACCCAAATTTTGAATTTGAAGCATCATAACTCTGGAGTGGGGAGTGGTATGCAGATGGTTTAACATTAATAGGAAAGATCTTAAAGTTCTACATACAACGCTATCTAAAAATGGACCCTATTCTCTGTACTTTTCTAGATATAAGGTGCACAATGAAAACAGAGCATATTTTACTAATAATCCTGTAATTCGGTAGGATGAGGTAATAAAGGTAGAACGTGTTTTTCCTATGTTCACATATGAGGAGATTTGTGCTCACCATTATAATGAAAATTAAAATTCTAAAATTTTAAAATATGCAAGCTTGATTCTTGAAATGGTTTGTCGCATATATTTCTAGAATGGTTCGTCAGACAGTAAAAATGATTATAACCAATTTTATAGGATTTCGTATTCTGAAGAAGTTTTTGGTACAATAAAAATGTCTACGACTGATCGTTTTCACAGTATATGTGAAAAACCTAAATTTTTATATGGAAATACCAAGAAGGGGTTACCCGATATATTCCAATTTTGATATTTTATATTTCATTACTATCTATAGAAACATCATGTATCAAATTTGAGCTCTGTATGCCGATGCGTTCTCAGGCAGTGTACAAATATAAAGTGGAAACAAACATTTTTGTATGGCAACCCCACGAAGGAGTTGCCCGATTTGTCTCATTTTCGAACTTAATTTTATTTGTTGAAAGTTCGTGTACAAAATTTCAGCTCTCTAAGTGAACGCGCTCTCGAGTTATCGGGTGCACGGACAGACGGACGGACATGCAAAGATCAAAATAACTTTTAATATTATGCCACCCGCGCATCCCAATCTATTTTGCTCTACCATCATTATAGCTGTGCATTACAAACGGAATGACAAACTTAGTATACCTACCCTATAGATTTCATCTAGGGTATAATAAGCATTTGAAACTCGTCAGTGGAAAGTACTACAATATTTACCTTTTCTCCAATTTCTTGATAGATAAAAATTAATTGCGTATAAATACAGCGAACAGAAAACAAACACTGCAGCATTACTAACGTAAAATTCATGTTACTATGGTTACTTAAACGACATAAATAAATGAAAGCAGCTTTCAAATGGCTCCATTCGATACTAAAACTCATTTGTTTTTATAACGATCATCGTAGTTACCAAAGGACCAATAAGAATTTCACGACATTTTATAGAGCGTATATGTATTACCAAAAGTTTAAATTTTTTATTAAAATCGCCTTTATTACTGAATGTTATCGGATTTTGCAAGGATAACCACGGATATCTCAATAAAAACTGATTACCTATTATGTAGTTATACAGTGACGAGCAAAATTGATCACACATTTCTATGTTTGACATTCCTTGGGCTCTTACATGGTACCGCTAAATCGCAGATGTGTGTAATAAAAAACATATTTCTCTTTACAAGCCACATAATAGCTCCCATAAAATTTTTAATAAGTATAATTATTATTTGTCATAAAGAGGGGAATTTCTGAACGAAGATCATGCGATCTGTTTTCCACGCATCTGAGAAAAATAAGAGGCTTAATAATTTTTAATATTTTATCCATAAACCTTTTATTTCTTTTAATGCAGGACTTATACTATAGGCATATTATTGTAAAGATTATAATACGTGCCGGAATATTTTTCCATTCTTCTTAAGCTCGGCTCCATAGTTCACTGACTCCGGATACATCGCCCACTTTCTTTTTAAGTAAGCCCATAATTTTACAATGGGACTTAAATCAGGGCTTTGGGCAGGCCACTTTAATAATGAGAGTTTTTGTGTTTCTAGCCATTCTCTTACTATTTTGGCCGTATGTTTCGGATACTCGTCCTGTTGAAAGATTAATTTTTCATCTGGAAGTCCAATATTTTCAATTACTTCAGGTAAATTGGACTTTAAAATATTTAAATACTCTTCCTTTCTCATTATCCCTTCTATTCTAAAGATCGGACCGAATCCATCCCCATTTTTCATTGTTTGCTTCTCTGCTCCAGGCTGGGTGTGAATTACATTTTTGTCCCAGTACCATGAACGCCTATCCGACTCATATCTCTTTATTTTTGTTTCATCGGACCAAATAAACTAAGGTCAGTGAAATTATTTAAATAGCATGAGGCCAAATTTAGTACAAATAACTCTTTCCAATCATTGGCTGTCCATTATGAGTGTATTCGAGCAAACTACCTTCGAGCTAAAATATTTTTAGTCAAAATAGCAAGCTTTTTTTTCCACAGCTTCCATACCAATTTTTTAAGGGGCCGACGTGCAGTCCATTCACTGGCATTGCAACCAACAGATATAGCCGCTTCCTTTAATGTTTTAACGTTGCCGATTTCGAGCCATTTCCCTACTTGATATTGGTGAGATTTTTTGGGGTCTGCCACCTTTTAAGACAGTCGCACTTTTAACACTAACTTTTTAGTTTTCAGAACCATTGTTTGACTTATTTTACACTTTACGGGAATGTTGCCTGTTGAGAATCCGCTATATAGCAATTTATTGGCTTGATTTTTTAACTCATATAGCTTATAGAGCGCATTTTTAATAACTGCTCCAAATGCACCACAGAAAAGCTAAAATAAATAAAATTACTCAAATATTCCTCTTGCCGTATCTAATATTTGCACTGAAAACAGAGACATTTTGAAGTACCCGAATCTCCATCTTCCATCTAATTCCGTCTCATTATCTTCACTAATTTTTAATCTCGAGGGTGTGTACTTCTACTATCTCTGGAGGTGGAGATATATTTAGTTTTTATAGACAAATTTGGACTACAATTCCTATGATTCTCAATCACGAATTGTTCGTTAAACTAAGTAAATAATGAAATTCAAGACTGCGTGAATTGAGATGTGCTTTTATTTTTGATGATACTTGGGTAACTACTAGAGCTGAAGGTATGATAATTTGCTATCCGGATTATCCGGAATAATTCAGATGCGATTCCTCAAATCCAGGTACCAGGCTCGAAATTTCCTCCAGATTGCATTGTTTTATTGGAAAAATGGAATTTTATATTTTATGTTATTTTGAACCTCCTTTGCTTTATCTGTATCTGGATAGTTCGTACCCAGATCCGGATAGTTTGGATCTGGATCCGAATATTTCTGATCCGAGTCCGGATAGCTCGGATCCGGATAGTTTGTAGATCCAGGTATCCGGATATCCGGATATTAGAAAATCTGGATCCAATTGTTAGCTCTAGTAACTACCTCTCCATTATCGACTGATGGGAAATATGGTTTTTTTACTGTTATCTTCTTGTCAGCTACCAATTGATGCATTCATGTAACTCGTTTTATATCACCTAACTCTTCCCTAGCAGGGTAGCAATGAAGGAGAGTAATATATTTTATTGTGGCTTATAATTGGGCATTTTGTAATCCTTTTTAATACTGGAGAGCAGATAATATTGATAGTATTATACTCTTACCGGCACTGTGTTGTATTTTATTAAGCGATTACCAGAATATATGTAAATTGCACAAATGTGTTTTCCCGAATCATATTATCTGATTTCAATGAATCGAGTAACCGCTATCTTTTAACGGCTTATCTCTATAACGACTTTATTAAACCGTCCTTTAAGCAGTAGAGATTTCTCGTTACATTGATCATCTCATGGCTTTGTGCGAATAGACATGGTGTAGGTGGTAGTAGGTTTTCTTTTAAAACGTCGTTAGCGGTCACCTCAACTTAATTCTAGTAGGAACAGAGCGCTCAGTAATTAGCTCATTTGTAGGACTTTGTTGCTACTGGACGCAGGGAGGTATATCAAAAGTTGATAAAGTCAGGGATACTGGGATGTTTCCATGCCAGCATGATAGAAAGACCCATGACAGTGACATAATTTCATTGTTAAGAGGTTGAATAATCACGTGTACAGTACTCAGCCTTCAAAAATACATTTTATTACACAATCTTACTTAGCCCTTGCAATAACATCCTTAACCTCACACAAAGCAAATTGTAGTTTGTGGACTACATCTAATAAAAGTGTTAGACTGAACTAATTTAAAGTGTACCTAAATGGCAACATCTCAATGTAAAACCTAAGCAGACGCCCGCCGCCCCTAGTCTACAGATGGGATGTTCAACCGGCAAGAAGAACAGCCGGGTATAAGAATTGTTAATGTAAATTTTATGTTGCTCATTTACCAAATTATATTACACAGTAATACGACAAGGCATGGAGCCTGGCGAGAAATTTTGAAGGAGCGTTGACAATGTTCCCGAGATCTTTACGAGCTCAGAAGTCTCGGCTTTTATCTTAATTAAATTAAGTAATTGTCAGAGAAAGTATCTGCTTTAATATCCTTGTGACAATTAATAAGGACTTTTCATGACGGGGGTGTGACACTAATGGCAGAAGATCACAAATGTTTCGAACGCCCGCTCCACTTTTATCTAGTGGCAAAATATAATTCTTCCTTGTTGCATGAACCAAGGCAGACGGATACTTTTTCGCAGTCTTATTGGTTTGATTAATTAAAAATGAAAGGAAACAAAATCGGTTTGAAAGCGGTTTAAGTTAGCTTTTAGGTAGCAGAAAAACAACAACAACAAGCTACAATGCAAGAAACAAAAAGGAAATTAGTTTACGCTTGTACTTAGTTTCGAAATTTTCAAATGGATCAATTTTCCTCTCGGAAAGTTTCTCCAATTTACTTTCCTTTTTTATAATTACAGCTGTGAAAAGTTTTTCATTGGAAAAGTATGACGTTTCCTTCCTCAACTAACTATTACCTACCTGACAAAAAGCTTATTAAAGTTGAACAGAAGTTACCAAGCAAAGAGAATTTATTGCCCTCAAAGCATGCTCGAGCCCTTAGAGATTTAGTAAGCTGCTAAACTCGCACAATTCTTAATGTATAAATAGAGGAGAGGAAGCTGCGGGAGAAGATAATATGTATATGTGTAACTCCTGTGGTTAGCTAACTTTTGTTAAAAGCAAAAAAAATTGTTTTTTTTTAGTCTTATGAACTTTGTCCACACAGAGCTTTTCACAACGGGGAACAATTGGACTTTGGTTCTTTTTCATGCAGTAAATGTCTCATGCGAAAGGTTCCTACCCTTCGAACTTGTGCTACTTTTTATTTCTGGAGTTATAATTCTCTTTCAGACCCCATTATCTGTATGAGGTGAATAAAGGGACGACCGATTGATATCTTTGCAGCAATAAATTAATACGTTTTTGATTTATGGAATCTCTCCTACCGGATGAAATTAATCATGGAATAAGCCGAAAGCTCAGTTATTCATTTGTAATCAGAGGGCTGCATCAAATTATAAAATTCATTCAACTGATTTGGGAATTTACTGTGGCCTAAGCTCTTCCGAGAACTTTTTTTATGTCCTATGTTCATACAACAGAGTAAGAAAGTAAATTTCAAAAATATTTTAAAAATACATATTAAGTGCAATACGTTGCAATTAAATCTAGTGCATATGACGACACGTCGATAAATTTTCGACGTGATCTTGACGACACATAAAAAAAATAAAATTGTTTTCAAAGTAAGATGTTTTTACAATTTTGAAACATCTAATTGCTCAATTCTATTGATTTTAGGGAGAAAACAAAAGTTTGAGACAATAATGAAACATGAAAGTAAAAGCATGTCTTGAAAAAATGTTACGGGAAAGACGAGCAAACATAATTCATAGGGTCTTTTATAGTAGGAAAACTGAATGCTCAAGGTAAGTCATGAAATAAATTTAGCTGAATTAACGTCACGGCTCGAATGTCAAAAGCGTATTAGGCATACTTCCATAATTTCCAGAAGTTTTCGTTATTGAAAGATCCCATTTTGCTGGACATAGGAAGGAAGCCTGTATCGTGGTGGAACTGCAGTCTTAGTAAACTCCGGAAGGCTCCCAGAAGGCTTTTCCGTAACACCAGGAGGAGCAGTTTGGAGGAGGATTGGCGGATCTGCCGCTAGACTCAGAGTGCCTACAGAAGGCTTCTTGCGAAATAAAAAAAAAACAGACTTTTGTAGATTTCTGTGAGGAGCTTGACGGCTATCGTGAACATGTTAGGCTGCTCAGGGCTCTTAGGAGTGATCCGTCGGCGAGGCAGTGAATGCTCTGAGAAGGTCAGACGGCTCCTTTACGGCATCAAAGGAAGAAGTCTATAGGTTCTTCTGTCGACGAACTTCCCAAACTCTAGGTTTGAAGAAAATTTGCAGGTGTATGGTGAACATCCACTACCTGTTCGTTGCACTGATGGTGATTGGTCCACTGCTGCCAAGGTAGGTGATGTCAAGAAGGTGAAATTGTCATTTTCAACTTTCTCTGCTTTCAAAGCTTCGAGTCCAGACGGAATTCTTCTAGCCATTCTTAAGGCTGAGAGCGTTGTGCAGTGAATTCTAATATTGATTCCATTTTCAGGGGATGTATCACTTTTGGATATCTCCCTCAGGTATGGAGGTTAGACTTCGTTCTGAAGTCTAGTTAGGCATCATACATGGCCCGGAGAGGTTTCGAACCATAATCCACTCCTAATTCTTCATGAAATGCATAAAGAAGTTTGTGGATGAATATATTTATCAAGGAAGTCGTAAAAGCCTCCCACTAAATACCTCACAGCACGCTTACAGTAGGGGCAGATCTACTGAGACGGCTCTCCATTCAATGGTTACTGTGATTGAACGGGGCCGGGATCGTGGACTGTTCACTTTGGGAGCCTTTTTGGGTGGGGTAGTTCGCCGGCATGGAGCTGACCACATTGTCGTGCGATAGATCTGCCAAATGCTAAGAAGACGATATTTAACTGTGAAGTTGGGGAGCCGAACCATTCTCAGTGTGTTGGTTGAGAGAGGCTATGGGCAGGGTGGCATGGTCTCCGCGGTGGAGTAGGTTGATTGACTCACTCATCAGGGTGCTGGAAAATGAGTGTATGTGGATGACATCCTTCTGCTCATCTTTAGGAACAGAATAGCCTTCCTGCTACGCACTTCACCGCGTTTTCAGCAACACCAACGTTGCGGTTATCTTTCTTTTCCACAGTTGCGATCCGTCTAGTTATACTTATGCATAGGCACGAAGACTGACAATCTTCTGATCTAAGCAGCTGGCTGTCAGTCGTCAGGCGATTTATTAGCCGCTCTATCGACGGGTTGTTTTAACTAAACAGGTGGAAAGCTTACGTATCGTTACATGTACTCGAAACTCTTGATAAGACCCATCCAGGAACTCCACATGCCCAACTCTTACCTGTGGTACAAGAAGAACTGAGCTACTGACTGAGCATCATCATAGTGGGAAATTCGCTAACCCGATCGCATCAACTAGCTACGGACAGATGGAGGGAATAACCTATTGAGCTAATGAAGGCAGTATGAATATGGAGCTGTTTAATATAGAGTTGCTCTCCCGTCACCGCTTGGCCAAGGCAATTTTAATGTTTTAAATAGTAATTGGTAATTGGTAAATTTGGTAATCTTATTTGGTTATATAATAAAATATAATAGTAGTATTCTTGTAGTAACGAAAATCAATAATTATTATTCATATATACCTTTTGGTTATAAGGTGCGTTTCATATTTATAACGCCACTAAAAAATTTAAGATTTCTGGAAAACCATTTGTTCTAGCGGAACACAATATTTGGCGAAAATGATGAATTTCACGAGGAAAAAAAACTTACTCACAAATTGTAATCACACCACTTTATTCATCGGTTCTTGAAAGGAAATTGCGCTTTTTTACTATTTCATAATTATAACGCCACGTACATTTTCGATAAAAGTAACAATTTTATTTCTCCAAAAACAATAATAAGATACAGTAACATAAAATTCATTAATCAAGAGCTCCTCCTTGCTTCAAAATTGTATTAAAAATTCTGGTTTTCATGCTACTAAAGAGGTTTTTAATCAAACTCAAATCAATAGCATTCCATTCTTCCAAAATTGCCCGTTTTAAGTCTTCAACGGAGTTGTATTGTCGATTTTCCTGGTACACCCGGCGAACTAAAGCTCCCCAGAGATTCTCAATTGGATTAAGGTCAGGAGAGCATGCTGGCCACTCCAAAACCTCAATCGAATTAGAAGAGAACCAGGACCTGGTTTCGCGACTAACATGGACACGAGCATTGTCCTGTTGGAAAATCCACTGTGTTGCAGGATTTTGCCGAATGAAAGGGACTAAACTCATCTGGAGTACATCCGTGTAATCTTTGCTTTTCATTCTTGATGAAGTGAATTGCAGTTCTAAGCAGCCGGACAGAGAAATCGCACCCCAAATCATCACGCTTCCGCCGCCAAAATTTCTTTTGGAAAAATATAACGGTTCTTTTCTCAAGGCACGCCAATATCCTCGAAAGCCATCCGGTCCATCTAAGTTCCACTTTTTCTCATCGGAGAATATCGCCTAAATATGTTTTTTTTTAATTTAAAGGAGTTTTAATTTTAATTTTTTTCGAGGATATTGGCGTGACTTGAGAAAAGAACCGTTATATTTTTCCAAAAGAAATTTTGGCGGCGGAAGCGTGATGATTTGGGGTGCGATTTCTCTGTCCGGCTGCTTAGAACTGCAATTCACTCCATCAAGAATGAAAAGCAAAGATTACACGGATGTACTCCAGATGAGTTTAGTCCCTTTCATTCGGCAAAATCCTGCAACACAGTGGATTTTCCAACAGGACAATGCTCGTGTCCATGTTAGTCGCGAAACCAGGTCCTGGTTCTCTTCTAATTCGATTGAGGTTTTGGAGTGGCCAGCATGCTCTCCTGACCTTAATCCAATTGAGAATCTCTGGGGAGTTTTAGTTCGCCGGGTGTACAAGGAAAATCGACAATACAACTCCGTTGAAGACTTAAAACGGGCAATTTTGGAAGAATGGAATGCTATTGATTTGAGTTTGATTAAAAACCTCTTTAGTAGCATGAAAACCAGAATTTTTAATACAATTTTGAAGCAAGGAGGAGCTCTTGATTAATGAATTTTATGTTACTGTATCTTATTATTGTTTTTGGAGAAATAAAATTGTTACTTTTATCGAAAATGTACGTGGCGTTATAATTATGAAATAGTAAAAAAGCGCAATTTCCTTTCAAGAACCGATGAATAAAGTGGTGTGATTACAATTTGTGAGTAAGTTTTTTTTCCTCGTGAAATTCATCATTTTCGCCAAATATTGTGTTCCGCTAGAACAAATGGTTTTCCAGAAATCTTAAATTTTTTAGTGGCGTTATAAATATGAAACGCACCTTATTATGTTACCTTTAGTAATGATATATATATTTAAATTTATGTAAACTTTCATTTTAGTCGTTAAAATTGCTCTTAACCGGGTACATACTTCCATTTAGCATTTAAAAGAACTTCATTGAAACTCTCCGCTGGAAAGTATTACTAAGTTTTACTTCTCTCCGATTTGTTTATAAAATCATATTTCGTGATTATAAATAAAGCTCGCAGAAAACACATACCTTACTAAAAGTTTCCGAATTTGATAACAGTCATCATTGTTACTAAAACACCATAAATATATGAAAATACTTTTATAATAGCTCCATTCGATACCAAGAGTAATTTGTTTTAATAATCGTAGTTACAAATGGCTACCTAAAAGATTTATGATATTTTATAGTAGGTTTATGTATTACCGACAGTTTCCAATATTTATTAAAGTCAGAATATTAAGTCATTCCTGAATATTGTCGTTTATGTAAGGGTAACCATACGAATACCGCAATAAAAACTGATTACTAATTATGTAGTTATATAATGTGGTAATGAAAACAACTCAAGTAACATTGCAGGTTTAATTTGCTCTTATTGAGGGTCGATCGATCTATTTTGGTTGAAATTACATAAGCTTGACTTAAGAATTTAACCCCAGAGGCCGTAATAATTCCTTTTTAATTTACCTCACAGGAATGAGGTAAAATAAGGAAATAAATAAGGAAAATTTCCTATATCTAATGCAAATTTCCTCACTTTATATTTAATTTTGCTCAACTTTGAGGTGAAAATTATGGAAATGTATGGACTTTGTAGTTAGATCTATTTCCAAGTTGAAGGCAAAATAACGTAAATACTCCCTAAATAATTCACTATTCGATTGTGTTCACTCTCAAAGTCCGAATTTCCAAAAAAAGTTAATCTCAAGGTCAATTTGACTAAATGGGTACGTTTAGTGAGATTCATAATAGCTGAGATTCCGTAATAATACAACCAAAAATTAAAGTTCATTAACTTCTGTCTCGCTTCAGTATCACTGGAATTAATGAACAGTTTTTCTCCCTTTAAATCGCATCATCAAGATTACCAATGTTGCTCTTTATATCGGAACCAGTTAGGCTCTGGAATAACATTTGCATCTTTTCTCAACGATGCTACACTTGATTTAGGCCAATACACTTGATGATATCCTTTGCAATCATACGAAATACACGCATATTCAACTGTGTTTACATTCAGCCGCTTTTTAAAAAATTTTGTATCCAAATGATGATAATAATGACATGGTTTACTATTCTTAAGATGCTAATAAAATATAGGAATTAGTAGTATTTAGATATCCTTATCATCTCTCTGTTTGATAAACAATTCAGTTCTTTCAATTGTCAAATCTCCTTTTACTATTAAGGCGAAATACCAAAATTTAGGGCGAAATATTTTAAGTCGTAATTTCTTCATAGGAAAAAATTATCAATGCATTTTACGACAAAATTATCTAAACAGGGATTTTTTTCCCTCAAAGTCGAAAATTTTGGTTATTTCGCCTTTCCATCCAGGCAAATCGCCGTATAAGGAAAATTTTTAAGTCAAGCTAACTTTTAGGTCGAGAGACGTAATATGCCAGAGCCAGATATTTATTTAACAAAACATGACTGCCATATATTAAAGGAATGAATAGAAAAATTGCACGATTTTATAATTTAACTTTTCCCATAGTTACTGAAAAAAAAACACCCAAATAAATGAATTTTTCTTAATTTCAGAAAGATTAAATTACATTTAAATTAATTTCAAGCTTCTAAATGACAAATCAAAAAATGATATAAAAAACTTTAAAATTATTATTTTTTAAACATACACACAATATTTTTAAAGCGCTTTGGTGTTTTTCGAAAAATTATTTCCGTATTTATCAAAAACATTTTTGTCGTTTTACCTAAATTGAGAGCTTAGAAGCTGAGAGAATTAATTTTGAAAGGCACAGAATATGATTAATCGAATTTTCTGTAACCGTTTTGTGAAACATGATAATTGAATAAAACTAGTAGGCTTTTGTACATTTACTTTTATTTTCACAAGATGTTGAAGCTTTTTATAAATTCTGATAGGTGTCGCTCCTGTCTATTCTCCGATGCTGGACCATCACAGCTGTCAGAATTTATAAAAAGCTTCAATTTTTGCACAAGTAAAAGTACATGTACAAAAGGCTATTAGCCCATTATATCTATATATTTTATTAAAGCCATATTTCTCATAATCATTCAAGTTAGAATTATGTGCCTTGTTCATAATATATACATTACCTACAGGGAAACTATACACACACAATTCTAATAAAATTAAATTCCTTCTACATTAACACAGACTTTAATATGAGTTGAACTAGGTAGAAAATAGGTCGAGATCATGGAAAATTTACGTAAATTTGACGTGAAGTTTATGGTAAAGTTACCAAATCAAGCAAATGTGTGCACTGGCCAATAGGGAAATATTCCCTAACTTCCTTAATATTACGACGTCCTCTCATTCTCGACTTACGTAAACTGGACGTATTCTCCACTTACGTAAACCGGACGTAAGTATTAGGTAATCTCAACTTGACCATAATTAGTCGCTGCCCTAGTTTACGTAGAATACACGTAAATTCGACTTGAAAAAGATGGGAAACGTTGCTTGGGAATTAAAAAACTTTCTTATATACCTTCTATTAATGGTTACTCTAAGTTATATCGACCGGTGATTGAAACATTTCCATTACCAATGTAAAAAACCTTTAGTAACTTACGTCCACCTTAAAAAACTCGAATATAACAACATCGTCAATTGGTAGTATTATAAAACCCTTATATATCCACTAAATCCTTATTTAATCGAATAACAGTTATATACCCCTTAAACAACAACTCATCACTTTCAGGCAACAAAAATTGGAAAAATTGTTAACTGGGTAGCGACGCCCAACATTTAACAGCATATGTAAGTTGAGGCAATTTATTTTTTCAGGAAATTAAAATTGTAGTGAAAATGGTAAGTTTGAAATATTTAATAACTAGTCAATTTAATTATATACTATTTAATAATTTTATCTAATGATGGAAAAAAAAGTTGAACACGTCGTCGTTGTTTTTATGAAACCTCCTATGTGGCAAAAGCATAATTTTATAGGAGAGACAAAAAACTGACCTTTCTTGTCAACTATAAGTATTGAAATAAGACAAAAGACCTTACGTTTTCTGCTTTATAAGTATCAACAAGAATATTTTTCCAAGAAGGAGACATTTTCCATGTGTAAAAGTAAAATGGCGGTTAAGTTGATACCAAAACGTCAAAATAGCTTAATGTGACACATAGGAGGTTTCATAAAAAGAACGACGACATGTTAGAGCGTCATCATTGGAATAGCAAAAGCAAGTCAATGCATCCGCCTTAGTAGCATCATTCGTGATCACGTCTAGCGACAACGTTACATTGCAGCAGACCAATTCACAATTCACATTCACACTATCTAATCAATCTTTCTCAGCGGGAAATGGATGCAGCACCGCACCTTTGGCTTTCATCTTCGACCCATTTCTAAAAAAAAATTTCGATCAATTTAACACACAATGTCCTAGGCAGGGTGTGATGTCATTCTGCAGGAGTAAGTGTTGATGAACACATCGAAGAAGCTATGCAACACTATTAGAAGTATTTCGACTTTATACTCAATTCGATTAATCGGATATAGGAAATTTGGAAAATTAAAAATATATATAGATATTCCAAACAAGTAAACGTATATTGCACATAAACTGAAGATATTTTGCAAAAAATTAAGGAGATGCAACAAATTTATTTTCTAATAGGATATTTAAAGCTCCGGGAAATAACGCCCAAAAGCAATAAGTGAAATAAGACCCAAAAAGTTTGGGTCTTATTTCTTAATGAAATAAGGCCCGAAAACAGATATGAAATAAAATCCAAGGTAGATGAAAAAGGCAAAAAAAAGTGAACGAAAGTCCAAAATTCAGATCAGGAGAACAAGCAAATGAAATAATGACCACAATATTGATAATGATGTATTTCAAGTAAAAAGGCTTCGCGCGAGTAGGGGACGAGCATTTGTGCGGCGTGTTATCGCATTCATATCTGATTTAAGGTAAGAACGCGACGTGCGTTGCGGGTGTGGAGGGGCGAAGGCATACGCCGCGCGACGCGTTCTTACTTTACACACATCGTTGGGAAATATTCTCTTCATTTTCTGAAATGATTTTTGAGCTTTATTTCATTTACGAATTTGGGAACTTATATCATTATGAAATAACGCTCAAAACCGATGAGTGAAATAAAAGCTAAAATTATGAAATCACACCCAAAAATATTGTACATTATTTCAAATTTGACGAAATTTATATGGAACTTTTGGGTCTTATTTCACTTATTGCTTTTGGGCGTTATTTCCCAGAGCCGATATTTAATCAACTGCACACGAACCAATAACAGTATATTCCTATTACTTAAGACAACTGGAATTAAACACCTGATCAAAATTAGACCTGCAGCGCCGTTTACGCTGATTACTCTCAAATGAAAATGTAAATAGAGAAGAGTAAAAGAAAAAATTGTGTACAGGCAGGCACCCTGCTCCTAACATGATTTTGAACTTCAAAGTCGCCTATCGCTTCCTTTCTCTATAGATTTTTTTGGTAGCTACCTACTTATTATCCTCGAAGAATTCCTGCATACATACTTTCATAGACGATTATTTTCCTCCTGGGTTTTATCATACACCTCATAATACTATCAAAGCTCTATGCAAATAATGCTATGGTACTGATATGTCAGCGATATTCCCATCTTCACCTCATGCAAAACCCGGAATAATACTTCACAAGCCATGAAACAAACTCCCTCACTACTACATGAAAGCCCCAATGGAGTCCTAACATTCTCAAATATTTACAGTTTTATATCAAACTGACAGAAGTTTGTTTAGAATAGCTTCTCTGCCCTAAACCACTATTCATACAGGAGTTCTGATAATCTTAAACTTGCTTTCTTATCTTCCGAACCCGAAATAAAATGTGTATACCTTTCCTAACCAAATTATTTAAAAAAATTTATCTGAACCAAATGACAGCGATTCCTCAAACAAAACCTCTCAGGTGAGTAAAGGAGCGTTTACAATGGCAGAGTAGTGTGGAGTCACCAGATTGCAAGTTCTCTCATTATCTCACCAGCGTGAGATTAGGAATTATTCAAATCTGACGCTACTGTGTGAAATCCAATCTAGTGGGAAGCGCGAAGAACTTGAATTACAGTGCAAGCTTGAGACAAGGAGAGGCAATGCAATCAAGTGACTCCACTATTCTCTGCTATTGTAAACACTCCTTAATTATTGTATATGGCGCTGTGTCGTCATAGCATGCCGTGGACTGATCATATCGAATGAAGCAGCCTATACGGATTCGGACTCCAGCTGCACATACTTATACACATGTGATTATTGCTCAGCTACGAGTTAGTGACCGTAAAATGGTAAGGATAAATTGTAATCAAAATTATTTTATTATTTTGTGAAGTAAGGTATATAGTAAGTGTAGCCTTCGGGAAGGGCTTTTGGGTCCTATGAAATTGGGTGCGCTTTTACTCATTTGGGACAATGCAAGAAACTTGCTTAGATTTTTGCAACACTCGAGGCTTACGAAGTAATTATTTCTCGCTGTATTACCACTTCTCTTCTTTTAAACCGGAGGTTTTGGGCTTAAGTGAAACCATTTGCTCTTGCTGCTGATATCAATCAATTTCGCTTACTGGGTTACCACTTAGTGCCACTCTTTTCTCCTCAGAATGGAATCGCTGCACATTCGCAATGATGTGACTTTCTCCATTGTCGCTGAATTCGCTTTAACTAATCCTGAGTTTAATTACGACTGGATTAGATTTAAATTTAATCAACACATCATTTATTTTGTTTTTTATACGCTGACACTGTATTCTCATTTGATTCGTTATCCACCAATAGTTCATATTTTAACCAAATCCCCTACTTCCGAAATCGTTATTGCTGACGACTTCAATGTCCATAACATGCTGTGGCTTAAACATTCTTCAAGCACAAGCCCAGCGGGGAGACATGTTGAACTATTTAGCGAATCCTTTAACTTAGGGCAGTTAGTTAAAAGTCCAACTCACTTTTCTGATATAATTGGACATAGCGCCAACCAATGAGATCTCTTTCTAACATCTCATCCTGACAAGTATTCAACGTCAATGTCATCTCCTCTTCCCAGCTCGGATCATTGTCTCGTTTCGGCTCAATTCTCCATATTATCACTGAAACCCGCAATCACCCTCGTACAAAGCGACTGGTGTGGCACTATGATCAAGCTGATTGGGCTTCATTCAATAAATTCATCATATAGTTAGATTGATCTGAGTGTTTTTCCTCGAGAGATGTTAAGTGCTATTCTGAAACAGTTGTGCCCCAGTCTGCTGGTACACGGAAGCAACAGGTTGGCAGGTGTACCGGTAGTAAAGTAGCTAGCAATAGCGGAACACTTTACTTCGCATAGTAAAGTGCCCGCTTAATGCTAAATAATGTGATGATTGTTTACATTACGGCAGCAGTGACTAAACATGCTACTTCGCATAGAGCACAGTCATTGCCCGTTTTGTTTACAACAGCACAGCAGCTTACTATCGGTGACATTGGCCAGCAGTCTCGTCATCGGTTATAGAATATTACCGGATCATAATAATTACATATGTTGAGGGTCAGATTCTACTTCCGAGTTCCGTGTGCAAGTTTTCGTGGTGCACAACTAAATTGGTGTGGTCAGTTCGGGTTCCAATTAGAAAGCGGTCGGAACAATAGTGTACAGTAATTTGAAATAAAAAGTGTAATTTAAAGAAGTTTGTGTTTTTAACTGCTTAGGGACTCGACATTTGGCGCAGCCGGGAAAAAGAAAAAGATAAGGTATAATAAATAAAGCATTAGAAAATTTTTTTTTGTTATATTATACATAAATTCATATATATGCAGGGTGTTCCATAAATGTCTTTAAAGAGACAAAGGTAAGCACAGGGTCGAGAGACGCGGGATTGGTTACGAAACGAAAGGATATATCAGAAACACACGAAATAGCAGAAAGTGTGCGAGACGAAGTAAGGGCCACCGAAAGCGGCAATTGCAACATTAACAAACAAGGAAACAAACAAGTCAATATGGCAGATTCTTATGAGAAAATCATGGACATGGTGTCCAAATACGTTCCCATGTTTTCAGGAGACAGGTCACCGAAACTAGCAAAAGAGGTACACCGCTTCCTAAACTGCTGTAAAGATCTCTATGATCGTCTCAAGGCCGAGGGACGGTCGATATTCATGAAATGTGTAAGATATCGACCAATGGATGATGCATACTATTTAGTAAGTTCCGAGGAGCCAAAGCATTTTGACGCATTGCAGCAAACTATCAAAACTGCCCATATGCCTAGGAAATCCTACAGTGAACTAAGAACAGTAATGACAGCATGTCGACAAAGACCAGGAGAAGACATCCGAGAGTTTGCAGATAGAATGAAGGGACTGTTACAGCAGATTAAATCAGCGGTGTCGGCTAAATATCCGGGTAAATATGAAGGGTTGCTAGCTGAGCTAGACGTGGATGCAGTAGCAACATTCAAAGCGGGTATCAATGGTAACTCTACCCGAGTGTATTTAACTGGACGGAAATTTGAGTCACTAGAAGAGGTAAGAGAAGAAGCCATATATTTTGAAAGAGATGCCCGAAGATTGCAAGTTTGAGAGGTGGGAGTATGGTATGGGGATCAACAAAGAACTAGAGCGAATGTGCAGGAAGGACGGAACCCGAAAAATTTCAATGGAGATGCGTAGAGATGGCCACATAGAACTTTTCCACAGAGCCAGGAGCCAACTCAATCAAGAAATTATGGAGGATTCCAAGCGAGAGCCCTGCAGCCGAGACCAATTCAGACATATGATGGGATATTGGGGATGGAATTCCTCAAAGATAAGGCTGTAATAGACTGTATTAGTAGAAAGTTGTCCATAAGAAGCATAAAAGAAGCGCAAGAAATACCAAGACCTCTATTCGGCAGTATTACGGTGATAGAGAAAGTTGCGACCATAGTTTTGAAGGGATACAATTCAGAAGATACATGCCAGTCACCCATCAGAGAAGAAAATCGAGAATTGCGGGAAATTGTGTGCAGAGTTGGGTCAGCCGCAGAAAGCTTCGACCGATATTTAAAGGAGAACTACGAAAATGAAAGAAAGAAAAAAGGAAAAGTAGAAAATGCTCAGCGGGCACCCACATTGAAGGACGAATAGGAAGGAACTCAAGACACAGAGCAGCCGAAACTACAGCAAGAGCAGGGAAACATTTTGATTGCAACCCTTTCTGCACCAGAGTCATTTGTAAATTGGTCTACAGAGCTTTGGGGTGGCGAACAAGTACGACTAGCGAGAAGCAAAAAAGGTGAAAAGCACCTTCAAATGGAAGCTGGGTCTAACAATGTAGAAACCGAAGTTTATACCAAAGCTCAAGCTGAGAAGCGGGAGGCAACACCACATCCAATCAGAGTCGAGTACAGAGAGGGATCTGAACTACGATTGGCGCCGAGATCAGAACAAATGGTGAGAATTGAAGTTGCTAATAAGCATAAGATGGTATGTATGGCGGAAGAAATCAGTCCGGGTGTGTATTGCGGAAATGCCTTAATCAGACCGAACAACGGACACGCATTTGTGGGCATTGTCAATGCCAGAAGTGAGCCGGTCGAGATAAGGAATTTCAGGCCAAAATTGGAGAAACTGAGTAAGTACACCATACAACCACTAGAAAGACAGAGAGGGAAAATTCATTTTAGTTAAGAACGACTGAAGCTAATGAAGCAGGCTCTCATGCTCGGGGATGAGCTGAATTCCGTTGAAAGAGAAGCTGTAGTTCAAATTTGTTATGAGTACAGAGATATTTTTCACTTACCAGGAGATAAATTGGCATACACTACTGCGAAAACGTTTAAATTGCCTTTAATGCCTAACATTGGACCCATAAATAGGAAGCAGTATCGTATGCCAGAAACTCATAGGGAGGTGTGTTAAGAGCAACTTTGTTAGAAGATGACATCATTGAGGCAAACGATAGTCCTTTTAATTTGTGTGCCTTGTATGAATCGAATGCTTCATTCGATTCGTCTAAAGGTTGCAATTGAATTCCTCTGCAATCGTTAGCATTACGGGGCCCCGTTACTTGATTCTGTTGTTGCAGCTGTTGTAATACTTGAGAGATCATTCCTATTGCTTGTTGTACAGACTGTGCCATAATCGACACATAGATATCTTCGGTTTAATTTAAATCCAGCAATATCTTTCTATATAATAATGAAATGTAATTCTACTGAATTTTAACCCCGATCATGCGAAAAACAAAAAAAAAATTAATTAAAATTGTCTACGCACGGGCACGGGCTTGCAGATGCATGCAAAATGATGAACGGCACTTAATTTAATGAATTGGATTATCTTATTGATTTTTTTTTGTGTTGCTTACCAATTCCTCTCAATTTTAAGTATATATGCGCGCGTTACATGTAGTTCATTCAGGCACATAAATTTTTTGCAATTATCATAAAAAAAAAATATTGTCTGTATAATTTCTGTATTGAGCGGTTATGTATTGTAAGTATGTAAAAGTAAAGTAAAGAATGTATGTGTCCTGTTGTACTGTAAATTATACGTCTTACCTCAAGGCCCAGCTTTGTCGGTTGGTATAGATGATGAAATATAATAAATTTTGGTTGCACTGTAGATTCTCTAATCATCGTCGCCAGTTTATGTTGTGTATGCAACAATAAAACACCGAATGCTTGCTAATTCATGATATTTATTAATATATATGGTTCAAGTGATCGGTTCAATGGTTGGTACTGGACTGAAGCTCTTATCACGTTTTCCCTGTGTTAGTGACACTGGTGACCTCTGCTGCTTAATTATCTCTGCGCTCTTATCACCGATAAGATAACACGATAGGCTATGATGAGTATGTTTGCTTTGGCTCTAACAATTCCTAAGAAAGGGACGGATCACGCAGGAAAACGAAAGTACAGGTTATGTGTTGACTTCCGCGAGTTGAACAAAGTATGTATCCCATTTTCATATCTTCCTTCCTAGGATTGAGGACACTTTGGATAGGCTGGGTCACTCTCGGTACTTTTCCACATTAGATTTAGCTAATGGGTATCATCAAGTGCTAATAGACCCAGCGGACCGCGAGAAGACAGTATTCAGGACGAATTTCAATCACTTTCAATATAAAAGATTGCCTTTCGTGCTAAAAACTGCTCCTCCGTTCTTCGAATCTTTATTGAAAGGAATTTTAACGGGTCTGTAGGCGATAAAGTCCTTCGTTAACTTAGATGACGCAGTAATGTTCGCGAAAAACTTGGACGAGCACAATGACAAGTTGAGAGAAGTATTTGCACGTTTTCGAGAGTATAACCTAAAGCTTCAGCCTTCTAAATGTCAGTTTTTGAAGAAGGAGGTGGTATACCTTGGACATGTTTGTTCAGAGCAAGCAGTCAAGCCAGACCCACGTTTAGTGGAAGTTGTACAAAAGTTTCCTCGTCCAAGACGACCAAGCAAGTACAGTCATTTTTGGGGTTAGCAAACTATTATCGGAAAGTTGTGCCTAACATCTCAAAACTCTTAGCGCCCATTAACAAACTATTGAGAAAAAATAGTCGACTCAACTGGGGAATGGAATGTGACCAGTCCTTTACAACCGTTAAGCATCTCCTCACTTCACCACCTGTTTTAGGTTATCCAGATTTTAAGAAGGAGTTTACCGTTATCACTGATGCAAGTGGAGAATCTTTAGGAGCGGTTTTAGAGCAAGAGGGTGGTAGACCAATTAGATATGCCAGTCGGACTCTAAATCCAGCCGAGAGGAACTATTCGACGACGGAACGGGAGAAGTTAGCTATTGTTTGGGCCATACGCAACTACAAGTGTTACCTCTTAGGAAGTCACTTTAAAAGTTGTAACGGACCATCAGCCACTTCGGGGTATGTTTAAGGTAAGGGACACCACCTCACGGATGGTGAGGTTTCATCAAAAGTTAGTGGAATATGATTTCGAGATCATATATAAGAAGGGGAAGGATAATGGCAATGCAGACGCCCTGAGTAGCATTCCGAAAGAAAATACACTAGCAGAAAGTCCAGGCAAGCAAGAATACCCATGTTTGGCAGTCACCAGAGCCCAAGCTAGGAAACAAGCAGAAGAGCAAATATCAACTCATTAATCCGAAAGAGATTGGATAGACATGGATGAAAAGGAGGTAAGCGAAGTTGATGTACTGGATAAGCGCCAGCCCCAGGCGATTGCTAAACCAGAAGAAATTCAAATGGTATTAAAGTATTTCCGTAATTCCCGATTTGGGGGACACTTCGGGAGAAACAAAACTTTGGTAAGAGTGAAGGGGTTTTGTCGATGGAAAGGTATGAGGGCAATATCGCGAACTATATCAAACGATGTACAGTTTGTCAAAAAAAAAAATACACTAAAGCAATCAAAATGCCATTTGTCGTAATGGAGGTGTCAGAGAGACCCTTCGATAAAGTGTATGTTGTCTTGGTGGGACCGTTGCCTGTCAGTCACAGTGGGAACAGGTATATCCTATCTATGATGGATGACCTGACCCGATTTGTAGATTTCATAGCTATTTCAAATCAAGAAGCCAATACCGTTGGCAGAGCGCTGTTCGAGCAAATTCTCAGTCGATATATGCTACCAAGGCACTTTGTCACAGATCAAGGAGCAAATTTTACAGGGGAAGTTTTGAAGGCCCTATGTAAGATGCTAAAGATCAAGAAGCTACAAACTACTGCTTACCATCCTCAGGCGAACGCAGTAGAGCGACAGCATTCGACTTTAGCAAATTATTTAAGAAGCTTTGTAGATCAGGAAACACAAAACTGGGACGAATTTTTGAGAACAGCGGCTCATGCATATTATAACTCGGAGCACTCCGGTACGAAACTGACACCTATGGAAACCCTATTCAGATTTGTGTCAGAAATCCTGAGTAGTTTACAGCGAAAGCCTGAACCATGGTATAACACGGACAAGTATCATACAGCTTTGCGGTTCAAATTACAGAAAGCGTTTGAGCTAGCAAGAGTGAATCTAATACGAAATAAAATATCCGCCAAAAAATATTACGATAAATCAGCCAAAGCAGTCGTTATACATGTCGGTCGAAAGGTTTTGGTAAGGGATCCAGCTCGTGCAGGAAAATTATCGTCAATTTCCAAAGGTCCGTATGAGGTAATTTATGTTCATAGTCCCGAGAACGTAACTATACTCGTACTTCAAGGGAAGAAGCTCAAGCGTATACATACAAACCGCATAAAAAAATTTGAAGAATAATTTAAATGTATTCGTAGTATAGTATACAAATAATGATAAAGTTTTTTATATATTTTACAAAGCAATAGGCATACCACCACTACAGCCCTAGAGGAGATTGATTTATTGGTCCGAGAAGGAAATCAACGGGGATGGAACGTAGAACCTGGTTAAGCGGGAGAATTTAAAAAAAAGCAAGGGGAGTGGACAGTAAAAAAAAAGAACAAGCTTAGACAAAAAGGGTAAATAAAAAAAATAAAAAAAAGAGTAGACAATAAGAGTTAAAAAAAATAGAAGGAAAGAAAAAAGATCAAAATAAAGTAAGAAAAGGGATGTAATAAAAAATAATAAGAAGTTCAAGTAAAGGTAATAAAAAGAACAAGAAAACAAATTTAGATAATAAAGGTAAATATAATTAAGTAATTGCAGTCATTGTTTTGTTTTTTTTTAATAAAAATAGTAGCAGGTTAAGAAGGTTGCCATGTAGCGAAGTTAAGTAGGGTTAAGACGAGGAGAGCTGTCGCAATAATATTTTTGGCAGTGCCATTGGCCATCGAGCAGTCCGGAGTACATTTTGAACGCCTTGGACGGGTCAACTTCTACACGAAGCACTGGATTGTATTGTCCAAATTTGAGATGTCTGATTTATCAGAGCAACTCGGATTCGCCGAAAACTGTAGCAGTTTAGTAAAATAACTTTGCGCAGAGGTAAAGCAGGCCGAGTTCGGGACCAGATGTGCAGTGGCCATGAGGGAAGTAGGAAGCTGGATTACTAAAATTAAACGACAATATGAGGAACTCACCTACCACACCCATACGGATGCTTTGAGGTGGGGATAAAGGTCATTCCCTGATGAACTATGGACCATGCGGACTCCGAAAAGATATATGCAGAGCTAGAAGATCATAACGGAAGAAAGAATCGCACCTTCAACTTGTTAGAGCACCAGACTACCGTAATAAAATCAACGTTCGATCTGTTCAACCCGTCACGACTTCAAGCTGCGGAGAAATATCAATGTTGCAACGGAGGGTAGAGTTGAACGAAATTATTACACTAATGACTTTACAATTGAGAGAAATAAGCGATAAGCAGCAAACACATACGAACATTTTGGTCTCATTGAGTGTGGGAAAGCTCCTTCCTATGATACTCCATGCTCGGGAGCTCACCGATATTATGAGAAACGCCACGAGACAACTGGATTTGGCCGAGCATTTATTGAATTTTCAGCTACTAACGCAGATTGCTAAGGTGAAGGCAATCCAGAGTCAGCAGCATATTCTTATCCGAGTTGATATCCCCCAGCCTCAAAGAGTAGCTTTCGACATCTACAAGATTTACACCATTCCTGCCGCAGAGGACAAAGACTGATACCATATATACGATCTAGGCGCCGAAATCCTAGCAGCCAACAACCACGAGCGTCAGTATATCTTGATGGATGTTCAGCAGTATAAAGAATGTCAGCAGCTGATAACCCTGGCCGACCATCCGCAATTCATATGTCAGCAGTTAGCACCAGTTATTACAACCATTGGTACGAACTGTGTGTTAAATCTTTTCCGCAATTTCAACGTCAACACCAACTTATGTTCGAGGAAAGTTATTCCGAAATGGAACAGTCTGGTTCACATGGTAAGCCGAAATCACTGGTTATTCGTGGTGGCCGCAAGTACGAAGTTGGAGGTCAACTGCCAGAATTTACCCATCGCCATTGGGAGCTATCCGCCACGGGAATTTTAACGCTAGAGAAACATTGTCAACTGCAGATAGGAGACCTTCTTATAGCATCGGAAGACGACGCCAAACGGAATGTAACCTTTTGGCAGCCCACACATTCGGAGTTACCATCTTGGGACAACTTTGCGATGAAGCCAGTAGTGAAAAGGGTAGAGGAGGATCACGAGAAGAAGCAGCAAGTACAACTTCTAGCTGCAGATTCTATTAATAGAGCATGGATAGATCAGGAAGCCGCCATAAAAAGTATGCAGAATGCCATCAAAAGTGAGGAAAACAGCAGGTAGCAGACTCATCACCACATTTACTTAGCAGCCACATCGGTGACAGGACTCTTAAGTCTTAGCAGCCTATTAATAGTAGCAGGAATTGTGATCTACCTGAGACGTTGGAAGCAGAACCAAGCCCTACTGAGCAATCGAAATACACCGACGTTGCCAATTGTACTGAGGTCAACTAGATACACCCGAGCAGTCAAATTAGAGACGCAAGTGGAGAACAAAGGAACCGACACTAGCATTGAAGTAATAGTCCCCACAACAGCTAATCTGCCTACACCTAACTTACTCACTGTCGTTGGAAAGCAGCTCGTACAGCTGGAGTAGCACAGCAGCAGTAATAGGGAAATAGGACGTAAGATAGTATTGTAAATGGTTATGGCGACCAGTAGTTATGAAAAATAAATAAAACAAATTAGTGATATTAAAAAGAAATAATAATTGTAAAGCTGGTAATCACAATGAAAAAAAAATTATGCTAAAGATTTAAAAAAGAAAAAAGAATCAATGTTTTGCTTTGAAAAGAAAGAAATGTAATAATAATGTAATGGATTAATAAAAAAAAAACTAACGCCAGCAATTGAAATGTAGTATATTATTATGAAAATGTATTAAGAGAAAAAAATTTATATTTGGTAACTAAACTAAATGAAGAAAGATTGTTAAAAGATGTATTATGTAAAGACAATTATTAAAGAAATAGAACATAAATGAAAGAAAATTTATGTAAAGATAGAAAGAAAAAATATGCATGATGTAAAGATATAATTAAGGAGAATGTCAAGAATATTATAATTGTGTTTAGATAGAAATTAAATTAAAAGAAATGTAAATCCTACAGCTTTTGAATTGAATGCCGTAAGTGAACACACTGGACTTAGTTCCTCTGGAACTAGTTTTTTGCGGGGGGGGGGGGGGGGGATGTTGTGGCCCAGTCTGCTGGTACACGGAAGGAACAGGTTGGCAGGTGTACCGGTAGTAAAGTAGCAAGCAATAGCGGAAGACTTTACTTCGCACAGTAAAGTGCCCGCTTATTGCTAAATAATGTGATGATTGTTTACATTACGGCTGCAGTGACTAAACATGCTACTTCGCATAGAGCACAGTCATTGCCCGTTTTGTTTACAAAGGCACAGCAGCTTGCTATCGGTGACATTGGCCAGCAGTCTCGTCATCGGTTGTAGAATATTACCACATCATAATAATTACATATGTTGAGGGTCAGATTCTATTTCCGAGTTCCGTGTGCAAGCTTTCGTGGTGCACAACTAAATTGGTGTGGTCAGTTCGGGTTTCAATTAGAAAGCGGTTGGAACAATAGTGTACAGTAATTTGAAATAAAAAGTGTAATTTAAAGAAGTTTGTGTTTTTAACTGCTTAGGAACACGAACATTTTATGGTTCTTGTTAAAACAGCCAAGAACAACTTCACCAGTTCTTCGGTACCGCCTCTAATTCAAAACGGGGATGTGTACACGGAATCATTGGACAAAGCCAAGTTGTTTTCAACTAAGTTTGCTGCGAATTCTTTCTTACCACCTTCTTCTCAAGCTCGTCCTCCTCCATCAACATACAACTACTGACAATGACCGTTGAATTTCTGCACAAGTGAAGGTTTCAAAGTGCTACCAATGCGTCTAAGGCTGCTGGGCCTGATTGTTTTTCGCCCTGTTACTCAAGTGCTGCGCCTGTTCTTTAGCTAAACCTCTACGCAAACTATTTTACCTGTCCTATTTGACAGCAGTCTTTGCTTCCGCATGGAAAATTGCACATGTTAAACCCATACCCAAAAAAGAGGCAACCTAGCCCTCAAATTATAGACCAATTGTAATTACTTCAATTCTTTCGAAGGTTTTCGAAATTCTCATCAACAGTCAATTGATGAAATATCTAGAAACTAAACGGCTTTCGTGCAGGCCGCTCTGCTGGAGACATACTAACATACCTCACCCATCGTTGGAACCAATGATCTGCTCCTCATTTTTAATAATGATCTGCCAGCTCTCACTTTCAATCCTATTCATAGTTTTGCACACGACAGCACCCTAGATTTCGTATACACGTCCAACTCTATAGCTGATTCCCGTGGGAATGCTACAGTTGGCAAACGAAGAGACATTTTCAGTTCACATGACTTTACAACAATACTCGCTTGGGGCAGAGCGCATCAGGCCTTGCTTAATGCTTCCAAAACGCAAAGTTGTCCATTATTACACAAAAGTACTGCAACAACAGCTCCATCCGTTTCCGACGATGGAGAAGATTTCTCGAACTCACCAACTCTAAACATCTTATGCATTAAAATATCCAACAATCTTAGTTTTTCTGATCCCATTTTTGGTATTGACACAATCGCGTTGAAATGTCTCGACTTTTTGCAAAGATGCGAGAGATATTTTATTCCATCTAACTTGGCACAAATCTACAGGTCTCATGTCAGGCCTAGATTAGAGTATAATTCCCAGATTTGGCCAGCAGCTGGACGTACTGCATTATCCGCGTCAGACAAAGTCTAAAAAAAGGCCTTCCGGCTTATGGGCGGTGACATATCAATATCATCTATTGATTCTCCGACCTCACCCTCACAACTTTGAAGTCAAATTTGGCCATATCATGAAATTCCGCGAATTCTTCATAAGCTGTAAATTACCAGAAGACTATTTTCCTATATAGATAGTAGTTTAGGCTCTAGAATATATAAAGTCAATATTTGGCACTTTCCATGAGTAACAATATTGAACACCTTAGAGAATGAACTCCGAACGCATACATACAGATTTCTGTTTCATGGTTTGGGAAATATTCTCCAGGGTTTTGACTCATGCGATGATAAAGTAAACTGTGTGCGCTGCCTCAGCCTATGAGGTCTCTGGTAGTGGCTTAGTCAGAAGCCAGAATAAAAGAAAAGTGCCTTAGGGCTACCAAGACCAACTACTGTTGAGCTTATTAAGGGAGTGTTTTGTGGCTTTTTTTCTATGCAATACAGTAATTAAAATATCGATAAAACGATATTTAAAGCATTAACATATCGATACAAGCTACTTGTAAGGTAAGGCGATAAATATGGATACATCGAATATCGTATCGGTATATCGACCATCCCCAGAGTCACCATTACATGCGCGTGATCGTTTTTAATCTGCAAATTGTTTAAAGTAACAGATTAACCAGAAACTTACTTCAATCACTTGAATCTATGCTTCTAGGTAATTCCATTTCTCTGCATACGTAATCACCCCAAAAAATGGCTGACTTACTGCAGATGTTGCGACCAACAATTTCTATACCTACTTTTAAGTAGAAGGCCTTGTCTATAATCCCGTCGTATGTAAAAAGGAAGAAGAAAAAGAATCGGGCTGGTAGAACTTCTTTTTTCTCGAGAAGTAGTCGTATAGCTGCGTCTAAGCTCTTCTGTTTCCTACTGGGTTTTATCGAAAAGCTATATTACAGTGTTCGATTATTTTGAGCTAAGGTCCTCACGAACTATGCACATATAATAAGGCGAGAACGGAGAGGAAGTTACTGATTTCTAGTAAACAAATGAATGATATTTTTGGAGTACCGAACACAATAACGGTGGCTTTGCTCGATGGGGCAGGGCAGCTGAAAGATTCATTGCAGTTGGCTTTCGATGGAAGCGTTGATTGAAAAGGATGTTGAAGGTTGCAGTTTGTATGCTAACTTCATGACACCGTAATGCAGCAGTGGTGGATAACAAAAGACTCAATATAATATAAGTGAATGATGATTTCCTTTGTTTGCTTTCCTTGAATTATAATAGAATATGAGTGTCTGTCTTATCCCTTATTTCTACATGTAAATTACATCAATAATCCCTGGGATATTATGTTTTCATGAAAAGGAAATAAGTAAATGAGAAAATATATCGAGATTTTATACTGTGAACACTGTAAATTTCTGAAAAATTCCGAATGTAATATTTGTGGTGGTAGCACGTTCCCAGTTCAATCACTCAACGCTAACATCGCATCACAAGCAATTTCCAATGATCTGAAATCTCTGGTGACTAAAAAGCATGCACTGCATCTGAAAGAATTTCCTTGTGGAAAATATGAACTTTCATTTCGTTGCCTTTATGTATTCTTGTCGTGCATTTCTGCAGGAACGTGAACCGAATTTCAAGTAAAATACATTCAAAAATTTTATCGGAAAAGGTATATATATATTTTGTTTTTTTTTCTTTTGTATATTACGAGGCCACAACATTAGATGACAAAACAAAAATTTTCTATTCACACCTTCTGAGAATAGAGCTACCATGTAAGTTAACGAAAGATTCTGGGTTCTGTGTGTTTTGTTTTTTTCTGACCGCAGATGACTTGCAAGAACACACCTACTCTCAGGAAAGAGTGGCACGTGATTTGTGCGTCCATAAACTAAAATTTTTGATAAAAATTTCACATTAATTGTAGAGAAAGGTTATGTTTATAATTACATCAATTTATGGAGCCCACAGCACTCACTACAAGAAACTAATAGTTCAATCTGGACTAATCAGTGAATTTGCTTTCCCTAGCTGTGGCTAGACTAAATATTTGTCTCAGAAGGACATAGTGAATATTTATGTGTGAGAATTTGAGCAATTTCCTCGTGCGAGTTCTTCTCCATACCCAGGCTCGCAATTTGCAGGACTTATGGGAATAACTTTGTGATGATCTAGAAGTTCGGTTCATTTGAAATATCAGCAGCACTGCAAAGCATTTGATGAAAATTTGGGGCTCATCTTTGAAGAAAGTTTCGTTGAACCGGAAAAAACTTGTATGTTATTAGTAACTGCATTAAAGTTAAGTTAATTTCACTTTTTATATGGTTTTATTCTGGTAATCTTCCTTGTATATATACGCTTGAAAGGACCTCTATTATGAGCTGAAAGTTTTCAATGCGTTTTAATGCAATCTTTTTGAAATAGGCATTTTTCACAGTAGTACTGCCGTTATTTATGTTTCCTTCCCTTAAAAGAATAAAACAACGCTAAACATTAAAACGACTAAACTCACCGGGACACTACGCTAACAGACCGTAACGTAAAAATATGCACATGGTTATGCACATTTTGACCACCTGAAAGCTCTGGTGTGCATTGATGTGGTGAGGAGGTTCGATGACCTGAACGACATTGTTTGACCGCCTTGAGCTCTTGGAGCTCTAACACGTAAAGAGACAGGTATTTAAATGAAAAATAAATCTCCTATTGTAGAATTTATTAAATTCCTACAATTATGTACATTGTTTAGGTCTGCATATGCAGATATAAGAATTAAATTTTAGGTATGAGATATTAAACTATGACAATAATAACAATATTCAAGTAGGTAACAACGCGACGATATGCTTGGCGGTCCAGAGCCGCAGTAAAACTGAGGTGAACGCTAGCTTCTTACAATAGACGCATAGCTAATTTAAAGTGACAGCGATAAAAAATTGAAAAAAGAAATATGAATAATTACAAAACTGTTTCTCATGTTGAATTTGAAAAGAAAAAAAAGAGATCTAAAAGAAGATGGTGGGTCAGAAAAATAAATATGAATAGAGACGCTACAGGATATTACAAAGATGTCTTTACGAACATTAAAGAGAATGACCCAGAGGAGTTTTTTAAACAAACATGAATGAAAAGAACAGTGTATGAATTATTGTTGAGTTTGTTGAAATTTCGGTTAACCAAAACTTCAATTAGAAGACCAATAGATCCTGAATGCCGGTTGGCAGTAACCATAAGGTAAACCGTGCAGTAGTCGTATTTTTATTCATAGTACAATTTCGAAAATTTTAGTTTCTTATCTCAGGGTACTTCACAGCAGTTTTTGGGGTGGTCATTCCAAATGGGAAAATGTATAGTACGCCAAATTATTTTAGAGACATGCGATGCAATTTGGAAAAGTCTAGCATCCATTTATGTATCTGAACCTAAAGAGCACGACTATAAAGACATAGCTGATAACTTTTGGAGATTGTGGAATATGTCCAATTGTGTTGGGGCTATGCGGGAAGTATATTAGCATGAAATGCCAAATTTCTAGTGGAAGTTAATTCTACAATTACAAGTATACTTTTAGCATTGTATAGTTAGCATCATGCGATGCAAAATATACATTTACCCAAGCTGATGATTATGGCAGTCAGGGCGATGCAGGGTAATTTTTCTAGATATTTTTTTTTATATATGTGTATTATAATTGTTTTCATGACAGGTGTTCTGAAAGAATCCGTATTTAGAAGAGCCTTGTTTTCAGGGCAGCTTCCAATACCACATCCAACTGCACTCCCCAACAGTGATAAAATCTTCCCACAATATTTTGTTGCCGACGCAGCGTTCCCATTAAAACAAAATTTAATGAGGCCATTTCCAGGGAAACTAATTAATAGGGAGAAAAGAGTAGATATTCAATTATAGGCTATCAAGAGCGCGACGAATTATTGAAAGTACTTTTGGTATTTTAGTTGCTAGGTGGAGATGTTTTCGAACATCCTTGGAATGTAGTCCATCCAATGCTGAACGCATAACTTTAGCTACATTGGTACTGCACAACTTCATTATGCTGAATGACAGATCGCAGTATTGTCCACTAACTTATGTTGATTGGGAGGATGAAAACATGGTCCTACAACCTGGTCGGTGGAGGAGAAGCTTGAAGGCTGCAACAACATTTTTACGTCGCTTACCTTACGATGTTCGAGTGCTTTTCAGCAGAGAAGAACACTTCCAGATTACTTTTTGAAGGAAGGTAGCGTACCATTTCAAGAAACACTTAATTAAATTTCGTAACTAATTTATTGCTTTTCTTTTCATTTATATGAACATATACGCATATGTATCTTAAATATACATACTTAATAACAGCCTCAACACTAAATTTATAAAAAAAATAGAATATTTAAAACAAAATCACTAAATCGATTCTGGCCTTTCATCGGAAAGTCCCTTATGAATGTTCTCCAATCTCACTAATTACTCCGAAAGTTTTAGGACCGCGTTAACCTGCAGCACCGGAGGTAAATTTTCCAATTTACTCGATTTGCATGGCACTATACCTGTTTCGGGCTTACAAGCACTTTTGAAGGCATCCACTACGCTTTGAAATATTTGAAATATCCTTGTAAAATCGGCAGTGCTACAAGTCTTATTTTTTTGGCCTGGGGGTGTACATATGTGCTTTTCGTTTGCGACGAACTGCTTTCGCTCGCGTCAAAAAACCAATCGTTATCCGCCTTACCCGCTGATTTGTCTTCGCTGTCTGTACCCAGCGTTCTAAGAAGAAATCACCGTTTTTGGATATTTTATTCGATATTTATTTATTACTTACTTTCTAGACAGCAAATGGCCTTTGAGAAAAGTTAATGCCTCGTACAGCTCCAAAGTTGCGAAATTCACTCCCGGATCCCAGATGGGACAGAAATTTTACGGCTCCCTGTACTAAACCGGTCCCTCAAAATTGTCCACCTTTTAATACATATTTCATCTTAAATGCCAAAAATCCATTACGAAATTCATTTAAAAAATAATTCTACTCCTTTTTTACCAGTACTTGCAAGTTTGGTAGCAATTCTCCTCCAATTTTCGGCTTTTTGTTGGGCATTTTTGTATCCTGCCTTTGATTTGTTGTAAATTTCCTCATTCTCATGTACAACAGAAATTAATTGTCCTCAAAATTTTCCATTTTCCTCTGAGCTTTTTTCACACTTACCGCACTCGAAGAAACAACATAAACAAAGCAAATTTGACATCCGGTTCAGTTACATAAATTTCTGATTTTATTTTGTTGCGTACGACTGCAACTTTCTCCGTGTGTGCGCAGCTCCATTTGAGAAGCAAAGCATTTAAAGAAAACTGATTTGACATTTCTCTCCGATCCATTGCGTTGCGCTGTGTCCATAGTAATTCAGCCTTTAGTACTATGAGGAGCTTTGTGTTAATACGTCCGTACAGTCGCAACTTAGCACAGCCATCAACAATCAAAGTCTAAAAGCAATTAATCGTAACATAATATCAATATAGTTTTATAATTTAATCACGTCAGCTAATAATGCCGTAATCTTTCAAATTCTTTCAATGCAAATGTTAAATTCAATTTTACCGCCAAGTTAGTTTATCGAAATATTGTCAAGTTGCCAGCATAATTAAGGTTCAGGGCATCCAATATTGTACTTGGTTCTGTCGGTCTGCTATTTTATCGTCGAATACAGTCATACAAGCAAAAAAGTTGTTTTAATTCTTCATCGCACCAGATGCAAAAAAGCTCGCATTCTCTTTACAATAAATCAAAGTCTTTCACAAGTGACTAACTAAGCAAACGAATCATGACGAAATTTTAGACCGAACCGATATCTCGGTAAAATTTGAAAAAGGTTTTGCGTACAGACTTTTATTTTTTAGATTTTACTAATGTCTTTAATACATTTTACACTTTAATTGTTCGAATAACTATCAACTTTAGATTATGTGATGTCGGATAATTATTAACAGCGTGTTGCGCGATGGCAAGCTGTTTAACAATTTTTGTGTGTATGGATTTAGTGGAATGGGGAAGTTGTATGCGAGTTGGAGGTTGTGGCATGTTAAAGATTTCTCTTACTTGTTGTGGGTTGATGACTGGCGTTACCATCTACAAAGTGAGACATATTCCGAAGGTCCTGAGTGGTCCAGCGATGATAAGTCCCACGATGATCGAGCAGCGCCAGGATGGTGTCCTATCCACGATGCTGGCTTCCTGTGCTATTGAAGAAAGTAATTCTTTCGGTCAGGTAATAAATATTTCTCGCGTCCGAATGGATAAAGGTGAAGAGGTGATAAATAGCGGAAGTTGTCAACCTGAAGATGCGTTGAAAGCTAATGAAGCTGTTTGACTGACAGAGTTAGGAAGTGGTCCCCGATTGGGGTGATGACTGCACTGTTGTACAAAAAGGTATTGGTAAAGTAGTCTCCGTCAGGTCTCCTGTACAGTGGTGTACAAACTCTCAGGATTTTTTTTTTCAAGGCCGCTAATTTGCTTCATATACGATGGCGAAATGGTGTGCCAGATGGGGAAGCAATAGCAGATAATTAAACGGATAAGCTGTTTATATATAAGCAGCTTTGTATCTTTTGGGAAACCGTTTCATCTTCTCATATTAGGGCTAAGTATGGAGCAAGCATAGTTGGATTTCCTGAAAGAGGAACGTTCGTGACCTGCTCGATCTTTTATAGTACTCAGGTGTATCCCCACCATAAGTCCGTATTCCAAATTAAAACCGTAATTCTTGCGATGTTTTTAGCACAATATTGCTGCTAGCGATGTTTTGATGTAGATCGATGCTGGTGAATTGCCTGTTGCGAAGTTGTTAAGTTCGATAAATAATGGCAGACGCCATCTCAGATATGCAACGTACTAAAAATTGATCTTTAATTTAAGAAATATATATAAATTCTTCTCTTTGTTTGTGTTTGAATGAGCAATAATGCGAGAAGGATATCGGAAAGAATGAAAGTGAAAGCTAGCTGATCAGTAATAAAAATGTGGAAGAGAGTAGCAGAAGCAGAGTACATTGTAGTACACACCGGCTTGAATTATAAAAACGGTCAAGGGAACTAGGATTTAAATTATATTGAGTCGGTTTGTGTCTAAATTAATTATTGGTTTCATTTGAGAGTACCAGGGAACTTTAATCCATACTGTAAATGTCAATCTCAAGTAAATAATTTTCGTTTAAATTGAGTTTTCTTTCTCTGTTTCTCCTTTTATTTTATTATGCTCAGACAGACATGGTATGCAAAAATGTGACATTATTTGACATTCTGCGTGCAAGTGAATATACAGACGAACCTAATTGTCAAATTGACGCGTTACTTTTTGGAGTGCTTATTGGTACTTTTGAGATTGTAAACTACATGCAGAGTGTGATTTGGACATGCGCAGAAGCTCTGAAAACTCTTACGGTTGCTACACAAATAGTTTTCTCTAACCAAAAACAACTTGTGGCGTATTTGGACAACATCTATACAATTACAACACGGCACAAGACATCGAATTCGTGTCAAAGGAATGACAGTGTGCCAGAATGTCGCTATTGAATTTTTCTTCTCTTCATTTTCTTTTTCTTCCAATTATAATTTCGTCGTAAGATTGATATAGAGCCTTTTATCACTCACGATCGGTAACGCAAATAACAGTTCAAATGACCGCGGCGAACTGCGTTGATTTCGGATCATTTCAACCAAGATCAGACTGCTAGGTTGGCGTTTTCTTACGAAGGGCGGGTAAAAAATTCTTTAGATTCTCGTATCATAAGTACTACCAGCAATGTATCCTGGTTTATTTAGTAAATATCTAATAAAAATGTTATGCATAAAGGCCGAATTTTGCTGAAAATGTTGAGCGAATCTATTTCTCTGTAAAGTACATTTAAGTTCCCTCGTTTCGTTTTGTCCTTTCGAATTCTGTATGTCAGATCACTTAAAAAATTCCAAATTTTCTCGTTTTCTTAGAAAATATAGCCCCAGAAAATTAATTCTGACATTAATTGGTGAAATCGTAAATGATTTTTTTGCTTAGTTGGGTTTCTCTACTAAATTCATACTCAAAATGATCTTCATTCATAGACTGACAGAAGAATGGGACTTTCTGTATAAAATTTATTGAGTGATGTTCTATACCCACCGATTAGTGATATGCTACCACCGATGACGGTAAATAGTCAGCCCTGTCACTTTAGTTCTCTGGTAGAATTTGACAAGATCGTCATATTAAAGCATTCTATCGTTCCATCAAACTGAGCATGTATTGAGAGTGGCGGCAGTGATTTTTGACAAATCTAGTTGAATTTCTTTAAAGATGTATGGTGGTCTCGACATTTTTTCCTTAATGGATTTGAATTTTTAATGGAAAGCCTAATCGGGAAAATATATCGCATAAAAAAAACTTCTGTAATTGTTATATGTAGTGGTTTTGGTAAGAGAGAGCTTCTTCCTATTTGATGGCAAGAATATATCGTACATACTGTAGGTAGAAGATCAAGAATATCCATTCCGATTCGTTCTCAGGGTTCACAGAATAATATAAGTTCGTTTCTCTCACACGCCTTTTAGGGGGCAGAACTTTTTCTCTGCTGGAAAGTTGGACACCGTTGACAGCAGTTTTTAACAACTTCTATGTAATTTAACCAATAGCAGTTGGTTTTAACTGGCGACCAACTGATGTATCATGAAGCTAGTCTAAACTTTTTTTTTTATTCCAGGGAGAAAGTATCCGATAATGCAAATCAACAGGTAAGATTTAAGAAAAATGGCACTCTGGTCACGTAGTAGGTCACAACACTTCCAGAAATTATGAAAACTCACATAACTGTCATTGTAGTATAACATTTTTTAAACTTACATTCCAGATGCATTCAAATACCAAGGGTAGGCCATGTACATTTTGATGTGTATGAATTCCAACATTCACAGTAGACCAGTGTCATCAAGTGAAGATGCTTGATAATATCGCGGGAAGGTGTTTCACGTTTTTTAATTCATTGTTGTACTACACTCAGTTCATGGAGTGTCACAATCACATCATACCTAACCATTTCTTTTTTTAATACAGCACTCGATAGACTGTGTGAGGTTGACAGCTTCGATAGTGAGAATATTCATAATCCAACTAAAACAAGCATATTCATTGCAACTGTTATGGTCACATGAAAGAATATCCAGAACGAAGGAGGTCCGAATGAGCCCCTGACAGCTGACTGTCAAGAAAAAGTTCATAAGATTGACGGAATGAGAAAAGAGAGGTAGAATCCAAGCAAAAAGCAGGCGTCCTTAGGTAGCTTTGCACTTTTTGTAGTTTTTCCCATAAAATAAAGGTCCCTAGGGAAGTTTTATTGTAAAAATTACTTTTGTTTATGGGCCGTGCGTGTTTTGCAATTCGCGCGAGAGCAGAAAGATTGGAGCGAGCGTACTATACTATTTTCAGACATCAACGCCATGCTACTTGGCAATGCCCCCATCGGCGCGCGCCGTTCAGAGTACATCATATTCTAGTTGTCCCAGAACCGCTCTTTAAGCTTCAGACTTCACTAATACCCCCCAGGTGTCCCTATAAGCGCCGCCTGTCTAAGGTCTTTCGGCGACTCGCCAGAAGAGGCATATCCCCCAAAATAGCGGGGGCCCAGCACTCTTATAGGATCATCCAGTTTGGTCTTTGGACTGGCGAAAGAGCTCAACGGTAGCTAATCTTTGAATAGGTGATCAATACTATCAACTTTATTATCAAACTTTTGAAAAAATCTAATTTTTGTATAGAGAGAAGTCTTTCTCCCAAAGGAAACTCCACAGACAAGCTCGTGCAGCAGTTGTGGCTAGGGCTCATGTTAGCGACGCGACGGGAAACCGGAATTTTTTTGACTGGAAAACAGCCATCCTGCCCCATACTAGTTGCCTCATACCGTCCCAAGACTTCTCGCGATAAACATTAATCTCATCTCATAGCACTCACATCTAGTTCCAACTGAAATTGAGTGTCCGAGGACAACCGAGTATTATGGGGTGTTTCACATAAAGACAGGTAGACCGTTCTCTAATTTTTGAACTCGACAAGATGCATTTATATTGCGGTGGTCTAATGCCCTGATGATAAACTCGCTATGTCCCTCTCCACATAATGGATCAATTTCGATTATAGTTACGATCAAATTAAGAGCTGAAATTTAGATAAATATTTAGAATAAATTCAAATTTAAAGTTTATTTATTACAAAACCCCGGCATATGCGCCACGCAGACTAGCGTTGGGTACAGCGACTAGGTAATAAGACATATTTACAGAGTAGTCTGAGATATACATAGGCATCGATCTGCTTATCAGATCCGTCTCAACGTCGACAAGAGTAGAAGTGATTTTAAGCAAATATTATGCATAAAAATAATAATAACAAAATTATTTTGATAGGAAATTAAGCTTATTTTACGCGCTTCTATTTAATTGAAATGACTATTTGTATTAGTGGTATCTCGTGGCCTTTAGGACTGAACTAGTTTGTAGGCAAAACAGCCTGACCATTTTAAGACTACTTGCAAACAGCAATTGGATAAACGAATAAATTTCGGTATTGTACAATTTGCAAAAAAAAAAAAAAAAAAAATCTATTATACCTATTTCCTTATTAAAAATGCAGTCGAATTTGGTAGGTTGGTTTGAGCCAAGTCATGCAGATATAATGCTAGCTATTAGACTAGAATACTAGAATAATTAAGGATAATTTGTGTTGAAAATTAATTAAATTAATGTTATTACTGAAAGTGTGAGGCTTCATCATGCTGTGGAATTTTAGTTTTCTTGTCACAGTAAGTTGCGTTTGCCTCAACAAAGGTTACTGATATGCCACCTGTTCTCTCTAAAGTTTTTGTATGTACAGCTTAGTTTGTACGCCTAGTTAGTACAATTAAAGATTGAAATTCATTTAAGATAGTGTGATTCATGAGTTGCCTTATCAGCGTGGTCAAAAATTAATTGTGACCTCTACCGTAGGTTTGCTAAAAAAATTACCTTGTTTCGAACTTTTTTACCGTAGGAATAAAATGAGAGCTTCTCTTTCTGACTAGAACCTATGACATTTCTTATTATTCCATTTTCGAGACAGGAAAGCTACTTTTAACTAAATCTAACAAATGATCCATTGCTTAAAAGGATGCAAAAAAGGATCATAGTTTATCTCCTGCTTTATCAACACTTACGTTAAGTTTTTTCTCTTAAACATTTTCCCGCGAATAATAATAATTCAAAAATTGTTTTTGATGAGCTGCCACCACATTTTGTTTCATGATTTTTTGAAGACCCGTGCTGATTTTTCACTGTTTATTCCACTTGTACTCATCTTTTGGTGGAACAGATCTTAGCAGCCAGTAATTTAAAATTCGTGCTGCTCTCAAGCAAACTCTTTTTCGAAAGCGCGGTACTTTCCACTTATTTTTTTTTGGGATGTTCAAACTCCATTCCCAGACAATTGATAGATTTCTTAAAATTAAATTATCGGGTGTTTCAGGTAAATCTCTTTTAAAATTTAGACAAATAAGTCATATTTAACACTAAGTTTCAAAATAAAGTTTTCAATCGAATTTAGTGACAAAATTCTGAGCAGAATCCTTTATTTTTTAAAAATACCTCCATGTCCTTCGAGACAAAGATTAGCGATGAAAAATTGTTGAATTACTTGCTTAAGAGTTTTGTAAACATAATTTCGAGAAAATTCATGAATCTTTTCCAGAGATTTTGTGTGAAAAACATTAAGCAGCAGTGAGAACCACGAATGAAGTTTTCTTTGCTTTAAATGATTAATTGCAAAATTACCGTTGGTTGTCATACACAAGGTAGTTTCCTTCAATCGCAGGCTAGATTTCTTCTACAATTACCGTATGCATGACAACCACTGACACGTATAAACATAGCCCACTGAAATCCGCTTACATTATCAGGATATCACTTTTCTCTATAGTTGTCTCTTTTTGGTTTAACAACTCGATTCCACTGAACTTCAAAATAATAAATTCTATACAAAATCCACCATAGTCAGTTTCAGTTCAGTGATTTTCCAAATGAACATATAGAATACAAATAGATGCCAATACAACATTTCTAATCCTCTCTTTGTCCCCCATAGCTATAGGATAGGCAGACAAAAATTGCTTAATTTTATTTCCTTAGAAATCGAGTTTAAGGAATATTTGATATTATAGGAGATTAGCTTCCAATAAAAATAATAATTTTGAATATATTTGGAATTTGTTGAGCTTGTATTAGGAATGTTAAAGCGAAAATGAAACTTGAAATTAAGATAGTCTTCACACACCCCTGCCAACAAAAGTGGGCCCATAGGAAATAGAAGATCAAGCAATTGGCCTACCAAAACTTCTGAGATGAGATTAGTACCACGCTGGTAAGCAGTTGTTGGAAATGGCCATGAAGGTTTTCATATATTGAATACTGTACGTCCCTTTTTATGATATGCCCCCCCCCCCCCCCACCTGCATTATAATTTTTTGTTTGAGTACTATCACGTCCTGCTCTACTGACCACCATGGAGGAAACAGCCTTTTTCAGGCGAGTTAATATATTTAAAAAAAATATACCATCTTGTTTTCCAATCATTCCTGAAAAAAAAAAAATTAAATATGTATAAGAGAAATATACGGCAGTTTAAGATCATGTGCGATTTGTTTATGCGATATTCCGAAAGAACACAGTTTCAAATATATAATATTTATTAAAATGATTAAATTTTACAAAGTTTTACTGAACTCCCAGATCTCTGAAATTTTTACTTTCAGAAACGTCAAGATCTCACTTATTAAGTGACATCCGAACGTCAGAGATCGGCTTGCTCATCACGTACACTGTATACGCGCGATAACTTGCTCTGTTATTAGTCCGGTGACATACGATAATACACACGCGATACACCGAACTGAAAACTGATTTTCTTAGCACTATTGTTGAGCATTTTCGTGTATACCTCAATTTAGAGAAGAGGGTTAGACTCGGATGATACACGAGTGTAATTTTCTTTACTGCCTCAGGAACGTGTATCAACCGTGTATAAACTATGTGCACCATAGGCTGATACACAATCGATACAAAAACCGGTCTTACGTTGTGTCTAGTCTCGAGTGTGTATCATCGTGTGTCATGGGACTTAGTTTATTCAATGGGTGTACACAGTCCCTTCAGGACTAGATGTGTGATGCTGGCTTCTTCTTGTTCTGCTTATTGGGCACGATTTATTTTTTTATATGGGCGTGGCAGCGCAGGTTTTTCTGATTTACTCACGCCACACTCTTCGCGCTTTGGCCGCGGTGCTAGTGCGCGCCCCTGTTCCATAAGCTGCCATAGAGTGAGCTTCGGCTGACAGTCGGAGCTTCACGTTCACCAGGCCTAAATTACATTAGAACTACAACACAATATTGCCAAACATTGTGCTCTATGCCAGCAAACCAAATTTTCTGATTTCCTTTCGAAGTCGCGACATAATGTTGGAAAAATTTATCCGATTTCTTAAACGATTTCGGACCGAAAAAAGTCTGAATAATTTCGAAAAGGTTGTTTCCCCTTTAAAAGCTTACATAACTCTGCAATTAGCGTGGTGGTAGCTCATTTTTGGGTGCCATTCTCACATTGATAGACGAAAGTGCTGAACCGAAAAACTGATTTTGCTACCCTGCAACAACGAATATTTCCGGTTAATCTTTCTCATTTCTTTTTCTTTAATATTTCCGATCTTGTAATATAAGTTCAATTGGAAATATTAGATACTGATGGGTAGCAATAGCAAAATGAGTTTTTCGATTCAGCGTTTTTGGTTTTGTCTATCAATGTGTTGTGATCACGAAATACCACACATTTCGTGCATATTCATAAATCACAACTATGCACAAATATACTTACCCCAAATATTCCACTTGATAAAGGCTCATATTGCTAGCCTTCATAAATTACCTTATAGAAAAACCTAAACACTTAACATCTGAAAAAAGTCATTCGTTTCATTGAATACTTACCATATCAAGTAACATAATTTACGCCACACGTGTATACATAGCACAAAATTTATGCGCCTTTAAATAGCAAAATGCTCGTAATCTAAAGAGCAAGTATCAGGTTACTTGAAAATCCAAACATTCACACGACCTTTTTGCTTCTTGCTATGGCATTATCAGCAAGAGTTTTCTGATTGGTTAATTCCTTGATTGGTCAAGACAGTGTGAATACTTTTTTTTAGTTCTTGCTATATCATTGTTAGCAAGAACTTTCTTATTGGTCACAGATATACAACGAGTGGGATATTTTTGCTGACGCTAGCGTGTCTTGAAAGAAGTAAACGATAATTACTGACCAAGAATCGACGAAGTTTACGATCAGCGCTCATAGAGAACGGGAATAAAGAAAAGTTCTGCTTCAGATTTAAATCATACAAAGTTATTAATAAAAAGTGAATCTTCCCTTTATGGAAGAAAGGTTCTGGTTCAGATCTAAATTTTAAAAGAGTTATTAATAAAAGTGAATCTTCTCTTTGTTGAATAAAAATTCTGATTTTAGATCTTAATCTAAAAAGTGATTGTTAAATAGAATAACGGAAGGAGAGATCAATAAAGGAAAGTTTATATTAACACATAATTTTGAGTTTTTAATATATTTAAAGGTCCTGAATCTTCCCCCTGTGCCGCTCTTCTCTTCAGGAAAGCACGGCGGTACCTGGGTTACAACAAATGTGACAACGACAACCAAAGTAAAAATAATAGCATACTTTATAAAAATATGTATACTTCAAAAGTATAAAACTAACGTGTTTGTTTTTTTTTGTTCTGTATTCGACTTTTAGTATTTTTATTATTTATTTAACTTTTAAAAAAAAATTTCACCACACTGAAGCGCAGTACAAGAAATCACAATTTGTAATGCTGTGCGCTTCTATTCCGTACAATTTAGAATGTGCTTAAATACAATGTAAAAATATACAAAATGTTGATGTCTTTACGAATTCGTAATGAAAGTTCGTAAGAAATTAAGCAGTACGAGTATTCGCACTTCCGACAACATCAAGAATTCATAAAGAACCATGGGAAGCGAAGTTTTGTTGCTTTGTTCAAATTTCAGAAAACTTCCAGATTTGTCTGAAGTTAGGAAAGTTGTGTTTGCTGGATAACTACCGACTGTCGGTAGTGTTGGCGGCCATCTAGTTGTTGGTCTAATTGTAATAGACTATCGTTCCCATGCTTTGTCTTTTCTACAGAATTTTCTTGCACCGATTTTTATCTGTGCTTTGCGGTAGTCTAAGTTAAGCTTAAGTATTAAGCGTTGGAATAGTATTTCAGTTTCTTAAAATTGGAAATATTTGTAAATTGTTTAGAATTCAATTACGAGTAGGTATAAGAAACTGTCCGGAAGAGGTAGTGAACACGGATGTATAGTTTATATTCCTCACAATTTGCAATTTCGTAGTATACGCAATACAAGATTTACAGTTTTATGGCATACAAATTGTTTTGTTAGATTTAACGAACAATTGAATTTTATTGTGTTTGATCCCAATCAACGCGAAAAGTTTCGTCCAGAAGTCAATAGAATCAATAATTTTCCATTTATAGCAAATAAATGAAAAGGAAATTAATTATCTCCTAAATACCTACCCCACGTCAAGCAAGAACTCAATATATTAAATAGAACCATATGCGTGAGCTGTGCAATAAACATGTGTAATTTCTCTGTTCAATAACCCAATAAATTGCCTTTTCGTGGAATAATTTGGGATAAGACGAGCTGATAAGCCTCAGAGTCTAGCAGTTATCATTGACATCAGTAATAAAGTTCTCCACTCCGAATATGTTTAAATTATATTCAAGAGGTTTTATCTGTCTGCGAGCACGCATTGAAAATTTCTAATACGCATAGCATGAATAATAAATGTTTGTCTTTACACTTTATGTGACGACAGAGCATACAGGGATTTAAGGCGTTACGGCGCCAGACTCTTTAATATACAGAGATCCCCACAGCTGTATGTTTCTTCTATGTGTAACTAAAAGCGAAAATTTACATCTACGGATGGCATGGAGAAACACATGTTTTGAATGAAATTCCTTTCCAGCTTTACATATATGCAGATATTATATTATGTTCATTGATATAGGAGACTACCTAATTATGCGGTGGTAGGCGAAAATGTTATTATTTTAGATGAAAAATAAAATATCGCACTTTAGGCTGATATTAACAATTTTATTTCAACTGCATTTAAATTTGGAGGCTATTGGTCGTCGGCATCGTCAAATGTTGAATAAATCGGCAGGGCAAGATACATTGAATAACTGCTCCGGGAGAGAGGTAGCGCCATACATCAAATTTCACTAATATTTCAGTGCTGTCATTTTGCTTGTAGAGGGAGGGGTCTGCATCACCGTTTGGTAGTTACATTAAGAAAAAAGCTAGATTTTCACATAACACCCCGCATCTTAAAAAGTACACAGAGTATGGTCACAATTAAAGACTCATTGTATGCAGAACATCATGGCCTTTTCAACATCTGCTCAACCCGCTCCGTACCACACTCGTCTCAGGAGTTATAGGAGTCTAAAATAAAAATTTACGACTTTCTTACTTTCTTACCTTTCTTTTTAATTTGACTTCTATTATTTTTGCAAAAAGGTCGTTAACATAAATTTTGTTGATAAAAAGTGTAAACTGTGGACTACTATCTTTAATTTGACCTATTAAACCCTATTATTTTTGCAAAAACAGAGGTCAAATTAAAAAAAGGTAGGAAAATCCGAAATGTTTAGTTTAGATAGACAACCATAATTCTTGATAGTAGAGGGGTATGGGGCTGGTTGAGCAATCGATGGAAAGGCCTTGAAGATCTGCATACTGCATACTGTGACCGTATGCCCAGTAAGTTTTAAGATACAGGGTATTATTTGAAAATCTAGCTTTCTTTCTTAATCGCCGTGTAACTCCCAAGCGGTTGATGTGGACCTCCCCACCCTCACACAATTTTTTGTTTGGTTAGGTGTCTAGTAGCCGTACATTTCATTTGATCAAGTTGACAAAATGTGCATTGTATATATCAAATGGATCTTGTGTATACTTATAAGTTTTTAATAAACTACTTTTACTTAGGTGCGCTTATATGGCATCTATAAAGCTCTTTGTCCTATCTGCAAACGTAAAGAAGAAAAGAATCTAGACGAGAGAAACTGTTATGGAGGAAAATTGCGAAAATCCTGGATTCTTTTTGAAAGAGCTCCAGATTATTAAAGATCGCGGTGAACAGCAATTTCCGAAGGCTGTTCGTATGGGCGTGGCGCACTTTAATTTTCTATCCTCATTGCTAAATGTACTATTAACGAAAGCATCGTCATGGAGGTAGGGTTTCCTGAAACTCGGATTTTAGGACTCGGCCAGAACGAGTCCAAAATTTTAAATACTCGTCGAGTCCGTATCTAAATCTTCTAAATCATGATTTTCCTCCGTACGCTGTACGACTATGGTATGGTTGATGCGTCATCGTTCCTAGTTAAACAGTGGAGTAGCAGTTGAGTAAAGTAAACTGAAAGTGAAAAGCGATAAGGCTAATGTCAAACGAGCTTCAAAATGACCGCGCGTCATAATCAAAATCTCGTTGTTGTCACACGAGCTCCAAAACACCGCGCGCCATGATGAAAGTCTCATTGTTGTCAGACGAGCGTAACTTTATTCGCACAACGGAAATTTATTTTGCTCTTTTCTGTCAGCTATTTAGCTAAATTTTAACTTTTGATTTAAATCAATGTTCCACTTAATGTCTTATTTTTATAGTCTGTTGGAAAACTTTCAAAAAAGCAAAAATAAAAAAGAATTTTTGGATGCATCCACTAAACAGCGAAAGATATTTCACCAGGAATTTCTCTTTGAAGCATCCTATTAAGGAATACTCAGTGGTACTATTATCGTATGTCTTAATTTGATCTTAGTATATTTCGTTGCTATACCAAAGATCTGCTCTCTGGCGTATCTCCTCTATCAACATCAATCTTCAGTAGTATATGGATACTTTGGATACCAAATAACGTTGCGTCTGTAAGGGACAGAAGACCCCTGTCCCACTATAGAGTAAATCATATGAGAAATGGGCGTATGCACGGGAAAGTGAAAGTTGATGAGACTAAAGTTGCTTTTTGTACCACTTGTGTGTAAAGTAAATGGCGGAATTGGAAACAACTTCCAGAATATGGAGGTGTGTTTATACCGTGTGTTACTATTGATCTTGATCTGAAAAATTAGAGTAGAGTTGTTATGTTCGGACACATGTGAATACATGCAGTGTACCTGCTCAAGAGGTGGGTTTATATTTTTCGCGGTCGAATTTCAAATTAAACTTGTTTTTTCAGTGGCGGGGTTTTGTTTCCGTGGGGGAGCCATAGAGGGCAAAGTTTTATTTACGTGGGGGACGATCGGGGGCAAAGTTGTTGTTTACACTCTGTCTTCGAGGGGCCTGCTGGGGGCAAAGTGTGTTGCTGATATTTTTGTGTGTTGAAAGCGAAAGTGGCTGGTTATAGAGAGAAGCGGTGTATTAATGTTGGGTAAGGTAAGCTTTTGCGTCGATTCGAATTAATGCGATGATCTGAAAAAAGGTCAGGCGAAGAAATAAAAAACGTGGTTAATAGCAGTCAAGTATTTTTATTACAATCAATGAACATTTTTTCATAGTTTCTGTTTTAAGTATTCGTAAAAATAATAAATTTCACAAAACAGTCCAAGAACAAGTATAGTACGCGCTAAAAACTTCAAAGTGTTGAAAACATAAATTAAAGTCTTTGATGGAGCCACTAAGCTGGTTTATTGTATAGTCGACATACATCTCGACCATTGGCATACGTGCAGTTTGGAGATCGGTGAATGTGTTCTGCTTCAACGTCTTCCAGGCAGTTCAGAGCATACATTTCCAGGGAGTAAAAGTAACATTTTATTTTATCTTTAAGATTTGTGTAAAAGAATCCACTTCTTGCTAGTTTGCAACACTTTCTGTCATCTAAAGGAAGATTATGGAAAGTATTTAAGCGATCAGATTCTCTTTTCAAGAGTAGAATGATGACTATGTTTTAAAAATATTACACGACGTCTTTTATATCAATCCAGGCGTTCTTCTTAGGCGAAAAGCCTAACCATTTATATATGTTCTTTGAACAGCGAGACCGATATTAAGGCATGCCATTATTAAAAATGCCGAACCCGAAGTCATTAAAACTCTTTGCGAAATTACTCTTAATACTTTGAAGGGAAACCATATCCCTCATGGAAAATGTACAATTCGCTCTGTATGTATAAAAGGGATTTGCGAAAATTAGTTGTTGCAAAAAGATCTGTACCCAGATAACGTAAAATACTGATACAGCGAGGAGGCTTCTTACCAGTGTTGTTAGGAAGTGTACTATCAGGTGTAATTGGTTCATTAATCGAGAAATATGTTTAAAAAAAAATAATCTAAGTAAAATGTTACTTCTTTCACCAGAAGTTTTCGAAAAATTGAAAAACGAGATTGAGGAATCCCTGAATCAATCTAGGTTCGATAAGACTATGGATAAAATATTAAAAAACAGGAATTTATCCGATAGGGAAAAATGGTGTAACTACCGAAATGAGTTAATAAAGTTTTCAAACTTAAGACGGAAAGCTGTGCGTGTGTCAGATGAAAAAACAAATATTCACATATCGCAAGAAAAGCAAAAAAGTTTGCGGGATAGTGCTACTCAAACTAAATTTATTCGCATACCACAAGATAAACAGAAAAGCTTGCGGGACAGTACTACTCAAACTAAATTTATTTTTAAAGATGAAATATCAACACCAAAATCACCCTTAAAAGAAAATACATCTGAAAGAATGGAAGAGGATTTCTTCGAACTTGCTGAAATATCACCACCAAGACAACCATTGTCACCTCCTTCCAAACGTCGCTTGTCAGCTAGTGGTATAGGAAAAAGTGTGAAACCACCTACAAAAATACCTAAGACGTTTTCTGAAACTAAGCCTTGAGATAAAGATTATAAGGTAATCACGGCTGAGGATGGTATAACCCAGTACACTATACCTGCAGAAATGAGTATAGATGAAGCTTCGAATATATTAGAAGAGCTCGACACGGAAAGTACTACAATTGACAATGGTGGAAAACCGTTCAAAAATAAATCTATATTAAGGCCTTCTCTGCTAGATCCGAGTCAATATATGCTTTCGTTGCCAGTTAAGAAAGTTGTCCGACAAAGTGATCGTCTAAAAACGCAGCAAAAATTAGAAGTTCCAGCGAACCAGCAATTGCTTGGGAAAACGTGTAATAATAATAAGCAACAATTGTCAAGTGTACCGAACGTTGGTTGGGAAAGAATTTTAAAATGCCTGTAGATATAAAAGAAAATGACTTTTACTTAAGCCTTTTAAGTAACAATTCCATGCAGTTTTATCCCCAAAATACGCTATCAGCTTTTACAAATGCACTACCTAGAGCATGCAAGTTTACTGGTGACTGGTGTGTTGGAATAACTGAAATTTCGTTGATATATCATGTCATAAAAGGAGGAGTCAAGCGAAATACAGCTGTCAGAGTAATTTTAAAAGGGTAAGGCGTGAAGCATCTGATACGTTGAAAGAAATAGGAGAGAATATAGAAAAGAAATCAAATCACTTAGCATCAAAATAAATGAAACCGTTAAACTTGAGTGGACTAAAGAGAATCTTGAGCAAGCTAGTTACAGAGCAGGACAAGTAAATTTTTTTGCATTCCTACTAACATTTTATAATGCTATTTCACCATCATAGTATACCATGTACTTGGATGATGTTAAGAAAAAGATGTGGGATCGGTTAGAAGCGGACGTTTTTGATGGTGTTATACCTGAAGTAAGCTACAAACAGGATCCAGACGAGCTTACATTACACATATATCAGGGTAAGAGGGCTTCAGAAAATTTTGTTTTAAAATATAAAAACTATGAGTCAGTTGAAGCCTTTGTTTATGACGTATTTGGACAAATTCCTAGGCAGAAGAGAAAGTATGCTATCATACAAGATTCGATAGACAATTACACACATCCAGTGCTTAGCATCAAAAGAGCTCGTGAGACAGAAAAAAATACTGGCGGCAAAAGAGTACATGATGTATTTGAACTGCGGTTGGAAGATTTGGGAGTCACAATCAAAATAAAAAAACCACTACCATCTCATCTTAATGTCAGAGATCTTATTACGCTTTTTATATCAAATGTACACTTTGATGATCAAACTCTTAGCGAGCAAGAAAAACAAAAGATAGTTATTCAAATTAAGGATACGATTTTTAACATCTTGAATAGATTGAATAAAGATTCGATTAATGCTAAACCGTCTGAGCAGCGAAAAATTATTAAAGGTAGCAATATTTTGGAGGTTCCATGCGAAAAGCAAAGTTCCGGTGAATATTTAACTACACGAGTGCCTATTGATATTGATAATATAGACAACCTGTCCAACTTCTTTACGGATATATATCTCCAAACACCTGAAAATAAGCGTAAGCCTGACGCCATATTGTCAGAAATAAAAGAATCTTTTAATACGGCAGGATTACGTCAGGAGCATATGTCAATTATAGAAACACTTAATAGACTGGAAAGCTCAGTTACCAACTGGGCACTAAGGTTACCGCAAGAGTCTCAGCCAACAGCAAATGACTGTTATGAAAAATATTTAATTTATGTCTACGCTGATATCATTCAATCCAAGAGCTATAGGTGATCAGTTAGTACGATACTTACGTATAATACCTTTACAGGGAATATGAAAGTACAATAAGATTTCAACACGTAGATTACTGTCCTAGTGAAAAAACCTTTATCGAAAGTATTTCTATAAAAATAACTAATCAGCAAGGGGAGTTAATTGATTTCAAGCCAGGCTATATTCCGACATTTATAATGCTCCATTTTATAAAGAAAATATATTATATATACTCATACAACAAACATTTTAACATAGTGTGGAGGTAATAGCATTTTGTATAACTTTGAAAATGAATTCATATTATACTAAATATTACGCAATTCAAAGTGGCGGTGGTTTAGCGGATATTGGAGAATTATATCGATCTCCTCTTATTTACCAGCGTGAAACAGGAATTGGTAGTTTTTTCAGCGGATTATTACGATATTTACAGCCTTTGATTACATCTGGGGCAAAAGCTTTGAAGCAACAAGCAATTAAAACAGGAAAAGCTATTTTAGAAGAAGCAGGTAGTAATCCTCTAACAGATATTTTAAAAGAACAGGGAAAAGCGGCTGCCGAAGAACTATCAGAGAATGGTATAAATAAGCTGTTTGGAAGCATGGGTGGTGCAGGAAGTAGCAGTTGCATGCTTATAAAAAGACGCAACCCCATTGCAGCTTTACATTTCGCTCCAACTTCTAAACGTAAAAAGCGTTCAACATCACAAAAGTCCGTTAAAAGAGGTTCAAAAACAAAAAAGACAGCTAAAAGAGCATCTATTAAAGGCAAACGTAAGACACGTAAACGTGTGTTAGATACTTTTGATAAATAGACAACATGCCTTCATACAACGAATGCATGAAATCTGAATTAGATCTTTTCTCTACACCACCTGAACAAAGTAGCATCTTAAAAACTGAAGAAGTATCTTATAAACCTATAGCTTCTTTGGATAACTCATCGGTATTGGAATTTGTATCGCTAGGTCATGCTGACACATATCGAGACTTATCAAGCATATACCTTCGTTTGAAGTTACAACTGGTCAAAATCAAGGATGGAAAAGAAGAACTTTACATAGGCGAAGATATCGAAATAACTAAACCGGATAAAACCAAAGACACTGTTCGTGATGAAGGCCCTGGCCTTGTAAATAACATACTCCATTCACTTGTCAGTGTACAATTTACTTAAATGGAAGACTAGTTGCTCAAACTGATAACAATTACAACTATAGAGCCTATACTGAGAATTTATTAAATTACGGAAAAGATGCCGCTTCAACACATTTGGATTCGGTTGGCTGGTATCTCAATAAAACCCTGAGCTAAATGAAGGTTATTTGGCAAGACAAAAGCTGTTTGATAAAAGTAATGTTGCTGAACTGATGGGAAAGATCCACGGCGATATGTTTAATCATGATAAATTATTAATGAACGGTGTTGATTTACGGGTAGTTTTACCACTCGAAAAACCCGAATTTTACCTTTGGTCAAAAGATGAAGACAATTCCCCACGAGTTAAGATAGTAGAAGCAACTATGTACATGAATCATGTAACTATCAATCCTAACATCTTGCTGGCTCATGAAGCTGTTCTCCAACGCTCCAACGCTATATATCTGTATAAACGAGTTGAAGTTAAGACGTATACAATACCCGCAAATACATTTACATTATCATTGGACAATGTGGTTATAGGACAATTGCCAAATCTACTAGTCCTTGGCATGGTTGACAACGACGCATATACTGGAAAACGAACAAAAATTCTTACAACTTTAAACACAATAACATCACCAGGTTTAACTTATCGGTGAACGGGGTACAGGTGCCAAATCAACCTCTTGAATTTGATTATTCAAAAGAAAATCCTGCTAGCACTCGAGGGTATATTATATTGTTTAAAGGAACCGGTATACATTATTTCGTTAAAGGACACCAAATTTCAAAAAAATTCTTTGACAACGGATGTTTTCTACTTGCTTTTGATTTCGCAAGGGATTTCTCATATAATTCAACATGTGGAAGTCTGTTGAGTCAGGGAACAGTTAGAATTGAAGGAAGATTTAAAGAAGCACTAAAAACAACCGTGACATGTATTGCGTATGCAGAATATGATAGCAGCCTTGATATAGCTAAAGATAAAAATACGTACAACAGCTTCTAAAAACCTATATAAGGCAGGATAAATGATCATTGTGCTTAAATACGTAATCTATAATGACATACTGTTTGGTAAATGTGGAGTACTTCTCCGGAGGCCACTTAACCTTCTTAAAAAGAGTTTCTTTTGCTGGATTCGCTGCGCAAACTAAGTCTTTTCCGAAAGAATTAATTTTTAAGTATCCTACATCTAGTACAGAATGTACTGAACAATTAAGTAAATTTGGCGATCTTGAGCTCAAGCGTTTGGATGAAGATCTTATAAAAACTCTATCAAAATTTAACATGGTATTTGTTTGTGGAGATACAACTAAAGAATTTATACATAACTACGTTACATCGCACACCAAAGTCATTGACTTGGATGCCGTCATTTCTGCCGACTCTTTTGGAAAGTATCCCACCAACAGGTTTTTTCAAACATTTTTATTAGCTAATTCAAGCTCTTTTTGTAGTAATAAAAAACGACTGTAAAGCCAGTTTTCAGTTAAATGTGGACATTATTGCTGTATATTTCTATATTCTCGATGCAGAGGACGGAGCTTTAAGACTTTTTTAAAACAGTTTAATTCGAACGATCTATGTTTAAATGATAACAAAATTGTTAATTTATACCGTAGCATATATCTATAAAAAAGCATCTACAATCTGGAGGGGATTTTTGTAGCCAGTCTTGCAAGCCTGAGATCAAAACTGTAGAAACCTAAACCCTAGGAGTTTTTGTATTCAGTGTAACAGTGTGATTTGATTAAGATGGAACCATCACGTAAAAAAACAAAGGACTCCCACAAAAGGTAAAAACAAGTTGTCCAAAGGTGAAGCAGCCGTAAAAAAAAAAGGAAGTTGTCTAAATATGCAGCAGAAGTAGCCGGTGAAAATCTCTTATTAAACTACACGTACCATTTGGACGATTGCCATAACCGGAAAGTAATACTGGTGTTTGACCCTGTATCGTTCGAAGCGAAATTCATCGGCATGGCCTCTTTCCGATATCAACACCTTATTCCGGCTGGGTAGCAGTTTACGAGAATCTCAACGATTTAAAAACCAAAATGGAAGAGATGCTTCCACCGAATCAGGTCGAACCAAAAAAAGGATACACGATCCCTGTCAATAGTGGCAGCTTTACACGATCGCAAGCGGAGCTTTATAAAATATTTGTAATTATGAAATTCTTCAATATTGTCATGTTTCACAATAACAACGCTTCTGAAGCTCTTAAGGAATATTACAAAAAGCATGCTGACAAATGTGTTAAAATTACTATGTGAAGATTTTTTTATTCTCAGTCGAACTTCTTATGTACACTTAAATTATTCCAGACTTTTTTTTGAAATACCAATGTATTGTATTGGAAATCTAATTTTTGATGCAATGAATTTCGATTACAAATAAATGAAATAAAATAAATATAAAAAGTATTTTATTTAATTATTTTATTCACTAAGAAATATATATAAATATTAGTACAATTTTTAACAGCACAACGTACAGCAGATAAATTTCCATGAATTTCACAATATACTTGAAATTGTATAAGGTTGTTTAGTTTTGGTATTTCAAGTTGTTTTATTTTAGCTTGAGGAATGTTTTGCTGAATAAATTTTTCCTTTTCAAGTCCTGTTACATAAATTGTTGAATTTGATAATTTCGTCAGTATGTCAGGTAGATTGTTGTAATTAATAGTACCAGCGTTCCATCTTAACCCGTTTATTCGGTTGAAATTGTAATCATCCTGCCAACGAGCTTTTGCTGACCATTGATTATACGGGTATGGAGGTTTCAAATAATATTAGGTTGGATTAAGCGATCCGTGTTGTAAGAACGACAACTCTTTAGCAAACAACTGGCCTTTAACTCCGCTGACAAACTGTATGTCTAAAACAACTCTGTCCGATCTCATGACTCTTACTACAGAAAGGAAAGACCAAACAGATATTTAAATATAGGATTTAAGGCCTTATATATGTAGGTTTCTCAAAAATAATATAACAATTTTCTACAATATTTAACAAATACAATTACTATCATAAACTATGTACATTTTATTTTTCGTATAACAGTTGTCATATTTATGATTATTTTAATATTTGCATTAACTAAAAATATTTTATTTGCCTAATTACAATAAAAAAAACCCTTTGCATGTGGTGACGTACTCAAAGCCACTAGTTGTTTTAATTTTCAAACTATAACATTTAGCTCCAATGCCTACAAACTCAGATATGTACGTTTTTTTCCATAACATTCCAGCTCATTTGTGAGTGCACCCAAAAATTCAGATGTTTCAAACTTGTTTTCATTCGTTTTTTGAATGAAAATTACGCTATCAGTGGCGCAGTATAAAACACGGTTTTGGATTTTTTCTAGTACTACATATAATCAGATGTCCTCTATGCCCCTATAGGAATATTCACATGACCAACTACATCTAGATCTTGCTGAATATGTCGCCAGTTAACCCACAATGTATCAATATTTATTACATAAATGGATGATAACTCAATTCCCGGACTTTCATTAAAGTCAGAATGATCTTTAAAACTAGTTACAACAGTTGTTTGCATTTTATCCCCTCTTTGGGCAAATTTTCCCCACAAAGAATTAAGACATAGTTTTGCTTCGTGTCTTTGCCCGGATTTTTTTCGATTTTTGTTTTATCTAAAAGAATATTTTCGTATTTTTCATTCTGCTGAATATACAGATCTCTTTCATCTTCAGTATTGCATGTACTAGGCCAACCGCTAGCTTCTTGTTTTAGATTTAAAAACGTATTAACATATTCGGAGAATAGACCTCCCTGTCCTGTTTTACGAGCATATTGATTGTAGCTATATTGCCAAACTTCAAAAATATCTCTTATTTCATACCCTGCTTCATACCCTTCAGAAATTACCCAAGTACCTAATAAAATTCTTTCAGTTTGACTGTGTGGAAGAATATTAAGTTCGCTGCATGTTTTGCAAACAGGAAAATATAATTTGTTGTTTATTTTAAGAGGGAGAACAGGAATAGTAATATTTTTTGGGGGCAAAATTCTACATTTAACAAATCCATGCATTTTTATCAAATCTTCCGCGGATGGTACATCCCCATGTTTTAATATTGTTGGATGCCCAACAGGATAAGGTGCATATTTATTTACGTACGGATAGAGACTTGTAAAGTCCAAATATTTAATTTTCTCATCAGCCTTTGCTTCATAATAAACAACAAATATCTCAGTACGCCCTCCTGTTATAGCTTTCCGCGGATTAAGGGAAAATACATGACTTTTTAAATCGTTATCTAAAGATTGGTTTATTTCCAGATTTTCTTTTAAAAATTGTTTGAAATAACACTCCCACATAGTTATTATTTTAAACCCTGCACGTTTGATTTGTTCAATTGTTTTACACGTGCCTTCGTATCGATGATCAAGATTCTGGAATTGGAGTTTATTTGAAGTCCTGTTTTTGAAACATAATATACAGCCATGGAAGAAACATCCAAAAAATGCATAAACAGTATTTGTATCCGGATTAAACCCGTCAACTTTAAAGCCGCATTTTGGTAGTTTTACTTCACCATAATTTTCTACGTGCTTAATTTTTCCCCCAACTTTACTGTTTTCTAATGTAAGCCATTTTAGACCAATAATTGACTGATTCGAATTTCTAATATACCCGTTTTTAGGCATAATACCTAACAAATTTTCTTTTAGAAATTCTTTTCTGTATACTAGCATTATTGTTGATGCAATTGTAAGAGCTTCCGCAAACGGATTTATTTGTATTAGTTTAAAAAAATCCTTCATAAAAGTTAAACAACTCTCTCGTAAAATGTTGATGTCATTTCGACAATAACTTATTAATTCGACCTGATTATTAAAAATTACCTGGGATTTTATTTGGTTGTCGTACCATTTGCAGAAGCTTTCCCTATCATCTGTCTTCATTGCGTCAACGGCATACATTTCTGTAAATGGAATTTGTCCTACATAATTCCAGTTATCTATAGTATTAAAAAAATGAGGGCAATATCCTTTTTTGATATTTGGAATATTAAAAACTTTGGGTAGTTTTGATAATGCAAACGGTAGAAAATTTAATGAATCAATAAAACTTAAACGCTCACAAGTAATTTTCATAATTTTTGACCCATTCATGACTGGTACAACTTTTACTTTTCTTTTTATCAGTTCTGATATAATAAAGTGTCCGTCGTAAGATTGTAAATTGTGCGCAATACAAATAATTTGAGTTGC
>OZ005740.1:65649488-65715043 GCA_963930735.1 Dioctria linearis
GTAGAGACGTGGAGAACAAGTTTCGCCAGTTTTAATTCATTCAAAAAGGAAAGATGTTCATCGATTGTAATCAAAATACTTGCTATTAACCACGTCTTTTATTTCTTCGCCTGACCTTTTTTCAGATCATCGCATTAATTCGAAGCGACGCAAATGCTTACCATGACCAACATTTATACACCGCTTCTCTCTATATTACCAGCCACTTTCGCTTTCAACACAAAAAAATATAAACAACAAACTTTGCCCCCAGCAGGCCCCCTCGAAGACTTTGCCCCCGATCGTCCCCCACGAAAACAAAACTTTGCCCCCTATGGTCCCCCACGGAAACGAAACCCCACCACTGAAAAAAAATAAGTTTAATTTGAAATTCGACCGCGAAAAATATAAACCCACCTCTTGAGCACGTACACTGCATGTATTCACATGTGTCCGAACATAACAACTCTACTCTAATTTTTCAGATCAAGATCAATAGTAACACACGGTATAAACACACCTCCATATTCTGGGAGTTGTTTCCAATTCCGCCATTTACTTTACACACAAGTGGTACAAAAAGCAACTTTAGTCTCATCAACTTTCACTTTCCCGTGCATACGCCCATTTCTCATATGATTTACTCTATAGTGGGACAGGGGTCTTCTGTCCTTTACAGACGCAACGTTATTTGGTATCCAAAGTGTCCATATACTATTATCTTCCTATTCATTATTTAAAAGTTTTGTCCCATATCAAAAACACTATATACTTCTATAATTTCAAATGACGCGCGACCATTTAGCAGCTCGTGTGGGAACGCAGAAGTCTAACAGAAGTCCTTATGATGCTGTACCGTTCGCGCGGCTTGAGGGGAGAACGCCAGACCAACACCAAATTGGGTCGCGCGACCAAAGCGCAGCCTTTTGGGCGCTGGGAGCTCGTGTGTTCAGCTCCATTATATGTACATACTCTCTTGTCGCGCGGAAAACAGGGAGCGCGGCGTAAGTCGCTCGAGAGAATTTCTGTCAAAATCTCTGGATTTATTTACCATGCGAACTAAATGACGAGTATTATGTTCAAAAGGTACGTAGGTAAGAATGTTCTGATCAATTCCTAGATTTATGTTTTATTTTTTATTCTTTAATTATTCACGTTTCTGCAGACATTAATAAAAACTCGTCTTCAGTTTCCATTGCTACTGATTAAAGTAAAAGTTTTTACAAATAAAACTAAAAAATGAAAATGTAAACAGCTAATTGGTGTAAATTTAAGTTATCTGAACATAATCAACTTATTAAATCCAACTTTTATGTTCTTATGCTCGCTACACACTATCGCCGTATTACTGTGCGTTCGTCGCTAAAAAATTAAAATAAAACATAAATCTAGAAATTGATCAAAACATTCCTACCTACGTAGCTCTTGAATTTATTGGCTTTTCCTAAATTTTAGAAAACTTGGACTCGTGGAATATTAGAATCGAGTCCCGAATCCGAGTAACGGCCCAAATACTCGACGAGTCCCAGCCGAGTCGAATCGAGTATAGAAACCCTACATGGAGGGCAATTCAAGTTGGATCAGGGTGTTTTATAATTGGTCCACATAACTCAAGGTTTGATAGTTTATGTGGAGGCAAGCACAAAATTATATCGTAAAGATCGAGATAAGACGCGTCGTTTCCTGGTAGTGGAGGGGGTTAAGATCTTTATTACATTTTCCACTTTACACCCTGTGACTTTATTGATAAACACTCTCTCAAGATGAGATAAATCTCAGATATTAGCAAACCGTACAAGCTTTCTAATGATATACACCGTACCAAGGTGAGATTCAACTCAGAAAATAGTCAGCCATCTAAGCTTTCCAATGAATGCTCAACTGGTCCTTCGGTCACCTTCCATCGGAAGTTGGAGGATTTCAAATTAAAAAAGTTGAAAAAAAATTCCTAATTTCATCAAAATTATTACAATTTTCCTGTCAAAATGCATTATAACTATACAGTTTTTTTTACAAGACTTAGAGACCCCGGAATATTACCTTTAATTTGACTGTACACATGTACCTATCTAAGTGTAACCGTTTTGTTTAGATAAACTTGTTTTTATGATGCATTATTCCATTAACGACGCGTCCACCTGGAACTTGATGACGTGCCCAAAGGGTAAGCCAGCAATGCCTCGCTCCAATACAAAATCAACGTTGCCTCGACCCGATGAAGGGAAGGGCACATTTTTTTCTTAGACATTTATTGGAAATCTCTTTCTTCATTTTAATTTAAATGATGGCTCGACCTAATGTAGGGAAAGAGCAATTTTTTCTTAAAAAATTACTAGAAATTTTTCCTTAGAATTGATATGCATTATTGCAGGCCAACAGCGAGTGCCACTAATAATTTTTATGAGCGTAGACGCCTAGTTGCACTAATTTTTGTTTTTTAGAAATGAGCAGAAATTTTTTCAACAGAACTTTTATTCACTTTGATGATGGACTGAAATTATTTTCAGATTACAATACTTTCATTTAATTTTTAATATTAACCGCGAGTTCCAGTACATTTTGCTGTACAATCATTATTTCTATGCGTTATAAATGGATTGACAAACTTGGTTTACTCTATGTCCATTGCTTCATCTACATTCTAGGGTATAACAAAATCTTCTTCACGTCCGACTCATGCAGATAAGTTCATAAATTTTTACCAATATTTTTGAAATCATCTATATAATATATATTAATTATGTCATATCGTTTCAATTATAAACTTTATAGTTACCATGTGTTGTTTTACGTATCGAGCCAAATAATTGTATTATAAAACCTCATTTTATATCGAAGTTTTTTATACGTTTCTTTAATATATTTTATTTTCTATTGGCTCGCCAGCACCACGCGTAAGTCAAGTGCCACACCAGACTACTGATCTGCTTATATGGTGATGGTGAAGTTTTAGAATAATCAGCAGCTGCTATATCCCGAGGACATCGTATCAGTAGGCAATGCTAAATCAACTTAAAGTGATCTGATTTTTATGTCAAAATCGCAAGCACTTAAAATTGAATAAAACAATATTGCTCATGTCGCCGCAAAAAAATCACGAAAATATGCCTTTTTTTCGCTTTTAAAACCTTACCCTGCCCTTAAGCGAGGAGGAAGAGCTTTTGCTGATTTTATCATTAAAATATGGAAGAAAAAAGCTAAATAAATCCAAATATTTTGCGTGTGGTAGCCTATATATTAATAAACACTTATTCGGCATTTTTTGATGGTATTTACATCGGAATAAAAACTAACTATCATTCATGATAAACGATAAATTCGAACTATCTATCATTCATGATAAGTGATTAAACCAAGAAACCCAGCACTTTCTGGAAGGTGAGTTATATTCCGTGTTTGAAGGAAAGAAGCTATGTTAATGACGATTTTCAATTGCAAATTTGAACTCCAAAAATTTACTGGAGGAAGCGTTTCGTACTGGCAGAAACCCTAATACTTGTCAGTACAGTTTTTGTGAAAGACTAGCATAATTTCTTAATCACCCTGTATCTCCAAAACGGTTGGTGTGGCTGGACCTTATTCGCCTTCCTTTCAACTCGGATCCTACTCATCAATTCAATCTCCTAATATAAGTGGAATGACTGGTGACATTGCAGTGCCAACAACGGAAAATGTAACTGCAACAACTCCTGTCGTTTCAGTAATTGAAGGGTCCCAATTTTCCAACAATTAACCTAATTAAACGGATATTTTTTTTTAGGACTTACCTTAGACATATTAATAACCGTTCCTCTTGCTGAATTGGCAACCGATAATTTATGTTTCCTTTTTCTGAATTTTTTTTCATATAAACTTGAGTAACGCAAAAAATTTATATCTCTTTCAGACATAAGTCTCTTTATAATATTTATCATCTCGGTGGACGATCGGCCTAATAGTCACTGATTCTTTTACGATATAGGACTGTATCGAATTTTTCAATAATAACAACCGATTTTAAGTTTAGTTGAATTTTTATTAAGCTCACAACATAACCAATTTTACAAGATCGTTTCACAACGAGTTTCCGAAATTGAATAAAACTAATTTGTAATTGCCATGATGATACAGAAACGAGAGCTAACATAGGTAACTGTGAATTTAAGATAAGCATCAAAAACAATGTGGCAATAACAATGACAATATGATGACTAACTACAAGCAAAATGATATAAATATAACGACTGATGTATATATATGAGTATATTAATACAAATAAATCTACTCTCTTTAAAATGATAAAGCCGTAAAGTATACAACAGCACAGCTGTGAGGCTGGTCTCTACAGTGCTAAGCCTATGCGTTTATTTTTAGACGATTTTATGTATGTATGTAACTAATTGTTTAAATAGGTTTTTTTTTCTGTTTTGTAAACGTACAAACATGCAGCCCGCCTGTTCAGCCTTCAAAGAATATCTGAGTCTCTATGGGAAGAATGCACACCTTGTGAATTGCTTTTTTTTACTCCATTCTTTGTATTGATGGAAACCACACGAACTTTTCCGTCAGAACCTGCGAATGTTTCCGTTACTCTACCCAATAGCCACTTTTGCGGAGGTAATTGATCATCGGCCACAAGGACTAGAGCTCCGATAGCTAAGTTTGGAGTAGTTGAAGTCCACTTATTATGTTGCTGGAGCTGAACTATATATTCTCTGGACCATCTCTTCCAAAAATGTTGTCTTAAGGCACAGAGTTTTTGCCAGCGAGATAAGCGGGATAGATTGATTTCTGTCAAATCTGGTTCCACAATTGCTGTTAAGGGACCTCCAGTCAAGAAATGGCCGGGAGTCAAAGCTTTTAAGTCAGTAGGATCACTCGATAACACTGTTATTGGACGAGAATTCAGTATTGCTTCTATCTGGGACACTACGGTTGTTAGTTCCTCAAAATTTAATGACTCGCTGTTGATGGTTCTGTGGAGATGCATCTTGGCTGACTTGACACCGGCCTCCTAAAGGCCTCCGAAGTGAGGTGCTCTGGGTGGAATCGGTCGAAAGTCTATTCCATCCTCTGCACACATGTTTACGCTCACATCTTGTGTCTGTTGATTGTTGAACATTTCATGAAGCACTTTCAGTTGACGATTGGCTCCTACGAAATTAGTTGCGTGATCGCAGTACAAACTACGACAATATCCTCTATGGGCGATGAATCTCTTAAGTGCCGCAATAAACGCTTCAGACGATAAATTGGAGACAACCTCTAAGTGGACAGCCTTCGTACTGAAACAAACAAAGGGTGATATATATGCCTTTTCAAGTCGTCTACCTCAAATATTGGAGTGTATCGAAACAGGGCCACAAAAGTCGACACCAGAATTGATAAATGGTCGAGCAGGTTGTACACGATGTGCAGGAAGATTGCCCATGAGTTGGCTCATCAGGATAGGCTTGGATCGAAAGCAACGAATGCAACGATGCACTACTCTTCTTACAACATCTCTTGCATTAGTTATTAACGATGAAGTGAAAGGATGCTTATGAGGGATAAGGATAGGAAATTTTGCAGAGAAGGGAAGTTCTCCATTCTGCAGACGCCCTCCAACTCGGATAAGTTTTTTCCTCGAGTCTTCGTCGAGGAAAGGATTTAAATTTTTGACGAAACTCTGAGGGCTCACTACTAGATTCTTAACTAACCGACTATACTCCTGTCGAAATTGAGTTTGTTGAACATTCCAAACGATTGTCCTTTCGGCTTGTGCTAACTCCTCGGCTGTCAATTCACCAGTAAGTCTCCTATCCCTCGAAAGTTTCGAATTGTGAATAAATCGAAGCATGTAAGCGAATGTCCGTCTGAGTTTTTTAAATGAATTTAGGAATTTTACTTCTTTAACGATGTCTTCACTAGGGCGAGTTGCAGGAGCATTCAGGCACGATTTTCTTCCTCTTCTTTCCGGGACGTCTGCGTTAACTAAAATATTCCAGTGATTTTCTTCGAAACTGAGGACCTTCAAACCAGCTCGTACAAGTCATTAATTTCTGGGGCATTACTCCTCTCGAAATGATGTCCGCATGGTTTTCTGAAGACGGTACATGATTTCAGCACGCATTAGGTAAGATCTCTTGAATTAACGTAGTACGATTTGCCACAAAGGTTGTCCAAGATGAAGGGTGTGCTGACAGCCAGTCCAAAACAATCTTCGAATCAGTCCAACATACTATTTTAAGATTCCAATTCGTGAAGGCTTTACTGATGCGGGCAATGAGTTGAGCCAGAAGTTGCGCCGCACAAAGCTCCAACCGAGGTAGCGAAACCGACTTAATGGGTCCTACACTACATTTTGCACATAACAATTTAACTGAATTATTACCACAATCATCTGTAGTACGAACGTAAATGCAGCATCCATAAGCTCTCTCAGATGCATCCGAAAATCCATGAATTTTTAAAATTGTGGCGATGCTATGTGAGAATACATATCGAAGGATTTTTCTTTGGTGTATACTCTGCAATTGCTCAATAAACTGCTGAAATGTTTGTTTCAAACTTGCAGGGATCGGTTCATCCCAACCTATACGAACTATCCATAACTCTTGCATTACAAATTTAGCTAGTACCGTATTTGGATTGATTAAGCCAAGAGGATCAAATGTACGAGCTATTGTAGATAAAACCTCTCTTTTTGTAAACGTCGAACAAGATAAGTTGCAAGCAAACGAAAAATAGAATTCATCACTCACAGGATTCCACACGATACCTAATGTCTTGGTAACATCTAAATTAATGAATTTTACCAACTTTTCTTTCTTGTCTTCGGGAATATTTTCTAGTAATTTCGGCTCATTAGAACACCATTTTCTTAATTCGAATTGTCCCTCACTCAAAATTTCTTCAACTTGATTCATAATTAGTCTTCTCTGTTCCATCGAGTCTGCTCCTGAAAGCATGTCATCTACATAAAAATCATTTTGTATTGTGCGTGCTCCCAGCTCCCTTCCTTTGGATTCGTTATCTGCTAAATATTTGAGACATCTGGTCGCTAAGTAAGGCGCCGAGGTTGTCCCATATGTTACAGTTTCTAATTGATATATTTTCAACGGATCAGTAATATTTTCTCGCCAATAAATACACTGATACTTGCAGTCATCTAAGGCCACTTGAATCTGACGATACATTTTTGATATGTCCGCCGTTATTGCATATTTATGATGACGAAATCTTAAAATTGTGTCAAATAATTCGGGTTGTACAGATGGTCCTACCATCAAGATATCGTTTAGAGATAATCCAGATCTTGTGCGACATGAAGCGTCAAATACAGATCTCAATTTTGTGGTTGAACTATCTGGCTTCAAGACGTAGTGATGGGGGAGGAAATTGTGAGAGTTTTCCATAAGTGACTCATCACTTTCCTTCATGTGTCCTAGTCTTATGTATTTCGCCATAAAATCTGAATACGCATGCTTAATATCTGGAAGAATTTGCAAACGCCTTTCTAAGTTTGCAAATCGTCGATTTGCAATCTCTGAAGAATTTCCCTGACACGACGGATCTTTTCGAAAGGCAAGATGAACAAGAAAACGACCAAAAAATAAACGACGGATATTTGTTAAAAAATGTATCTCACATAATTCCTGTTCCTTTGTTAAGCATGGCTTTCTGCATCTAATATCTTCTATAAACCAAAAATTTTCAAGAAGACGTTCAATATTTGTGCCTTGATCAACGAATTTGGCCTCATTAATATCTTCACTCGAAAGAAATAATGAGCTATAGCATGAGCATTATGCCAGACACTATCCATCCTAGCAAGGTGTTTTGCAATGTAGGAAGATCATTAGTGATTTTAATTTGGCCTGCCAGCAATAAATCAAAAAATATACCAGCGCCTAGAAGAACATCAACCTTGTTTGATTTATAGAATAGCGGGTCAGCTAAATCTATGTCATCTGGTATCTTGGATAGTAGCATGTTAATGCTCTCCTTCGGCTGAGAAACTGTTATAGTGGGCAGAATCCAAAAATCGAATTCTGCAGCAAAACTGTTTAATCTAGATTTAATGGTGGTGACCACTTTACCCTTTGAACGAGTACAAGAAGATCCTATTCCACTGATTTCATCATCCACTTCAAGCTGTTTTAATTGCAAACATTTCATTAGACTGCCACTGATATAATTTAGCTGGAAGGCAGAGTCTAAAATTGCACGACAGGGTATAAAAGTACCAAAACTATTTTTAATATGAACTGTTGCAGTAGCAAGAATCACACTATCTGCTTTGCCATTGATACTTCTTTTGCAATTGTTTAAATTACAACGAAGAGACACTTGTAACGATTTGGGATTACTAGACGAAGGTTGAATGTCTAAATTTGTGTCTTGGGAAGACGGCGTGTGTTTGAGTACTTCACTTCTTTGTTGGGAGGACGCAGCACCCCGATGAAGCAAGTAGTTGTGAGGTTGTCCACAAGAGGAACATTTCTTGCCTAAACAGGTTTTTACTGAATGACCCCGTTTTAGATAAAGCAGACACAATGACAACCGTTTAGCTTCGTAATACCTTTCAACGGGTGTAAATTTTAAACAACGGGAACACTGATTTATGTTATGTTCTTCCTTTTTACAGCACAAGCAAAATTTGTCTGACACTGAGGTTATTAACGAAGTCTGACGTCTATTTGTATTAGTTTGATTTGGATGAATAAATGAATTGGTGTTCGATCTGCTATCTCTATTTTCAAGGATTGTACACAAATAAAGGTACAAAAGGTATCCCAACGAGGCACTTCGTCAATAGCTTTATATTCGTCCCACTTTAACTGAGTATCGTGATCCGCTTTGCTCAGGATTAAATGTATTAAGAACGCATCTAAAATATTTTCTGGATTCCTTAATGATTTTAATGCACACAAATGAACGTTGATGGAGTCGATTAAGTCTCTTAACTGCATACTAGAATTTTTCATAATACGCGACAAATCAAAAAACTCTTTAACATTAGCTTGAAATATTATGCCTTTGTTTTCATAATGTGATTTGAACAACTTTAACGCCTCATTATAGTTTCTTCAGTGACCTCTAATGGTTGCACAATCTTTAACGGGCGATCACTTAAACATGACAGCAAATGGGTGAACTTCTCGATTTTTGTTAGATCACTTTGTTCTACAAGCGTGGTAAAACGGCTTATAAAACTCGGACACTCAGTATACTTGCCTGAAAACTGAGGCAATTTTAGATTCGGTAATTTCAAAACATGATTGTGAGGCACGATCGATGTAGACTGATGCTCTTTGTCTGACGGCACTAGCTTTCTATTTTTGTTCGAAATAAGTGACAGCATTTTCGCCTTCAATGTGCAATATGACTCTTCTAAAGAATTTAATTTTTCTAGTTCCTATTGCGAATTATCAAGAAGCTCTACATCCTTTCGTACCTGCAATGCCTGAACAAAATACGTTTCCACCAATTTAAGCCGCTATTCCAATTCATAAGCAATAAATCGAGTGCAGTTTTTATTCTCGTTATGGAGCCTTGAATGGATGAGCGTTGTTTCGATAACTGTTGCATTGCCATTTTAGTTTGCTTAATTTGCCGAATTCACCGATAAGCAAAGGAATAATGAAAATTACGTTACCTGTTTTAAGACACTGATGTGCTTCTTACCAAATTCTGGAATTTTCCAGATATATGTATGTAATTATAAAACGATGACTCTTCTAAGTCACTACAGTCACGCAGTTTATATAAAATGATCACTCCACAAACTCACTGAGGTCACTGAGGTCATTAAGGTCATGCAATGACAAGATCACTACAATAGGTCACTGAGGTCAATAAGGTTACGCAATGACAAGATCACTACAATAGGTCACTGACTCAGAGTCAAATTAATTAATTAGTCCCGCAGATAATTTTATTACCGATAATTTTATTTAACCGAAAGCTCGAACAAATAGACTTTAATCTAAAGCGAACAATATGCTCCGATCATGCGCTTCTAATTGCACCGAAAAAAAACTTGTAAATTGTTCAGCAATAACAAATCCGGCTCGATAGGACCAATGATTCTTTTACGATAAAGGACTGTATCGAATTTTTCAATAATAACAACCGATTTTAACTTTAGTTGAATTTTTATTAAGCTCACAACATAACCAATTTTACAAGATCGTTTCACAACGAGTTTCCGAAATCGAATAAAAATAATTTGTAATTGCCATGACGATACAGAAACGAGAGCTAACATAGGTAACTGTGAATTTAAGATAAGCATCAAACAATGTGGCAATAACAATGACAATATGATGACTAACTACAAGCAAAATGATATAAATGCAACGATTGATATATATATATGAGTATATTAATACAAATAAATCTACTCTCTTTAAAATGATAAAGCCGTAAACTATACAGCAGCACAGCTGTGAGGCTGATTTCTACAGTGCTAAGCCTATGCATTTATTTTTAGACGATTTTATGTATGTATGTAACTAATTGTTTAAATAGGTTTTTTTTCTTTTTTGTAAACGTACAAACAGTCACCAAAGTGAATAAAAGTTCTGCTGAAACATTTTCTGTAAAATTCTAAAAAAAAATTAATGCTTGCTAGGCGTATACGCTCATATAAATTGTTGGTGGCCCAAGTAACCGTTGTTGGCCTTGAATAATGCTTAAAAATTCTAAGGAAAAAATTTCCTGTAAATTTCTAAGAAAAATGTGCTGCCCTCCCCACATCAGGTCGAGGCATCGATTATTTTATGTTGGAGCGGGGCATTTCTGGCATACCCTTTGGTTACGTTATCAGGTGCAAGTCGAGGCATCGTCGAGGTTAGAGATGTGTGGGTCCGGAACGAACAGGTCTAATGTGAACGGGTACATACAAGGAACGATAATTAGTGGAGCTCTCTTTCCATCGGAACGGCTTCAAAACTAGTGGCAGTAGCCAAACTGCATTATTTAAAAATTTCAATAGTATACGTGTGAAGGTAACGTAATTCAGGTTTTTGTAGGAACTTAATTTTACTTGCATACCCTTAAAGCATGTAACAAGCAAAAATTTTGTTTCGGCCTTACTTAATTTAGCTAATCAATATTATTGTGGATTACCTGGTATACCATATCCACACATTTCGCATGTTCATGCAATTATGCATATTACTTGCCTCTCAGTAATGCACAATGAGGTAAAAATTAATAAGAAAATTCTTAGAATTATTTTCAGTCATAATATAAATGACAGATAATTTTTTCTTTATTTAGTTTTATTCTTGTCTTTATTTTATTGTTAAATTGTTTTTTATGTGTACAGTTGTCCATTTCACGACTCGATCTCATTCGTTGCCAGGGGGATGGAAGGTACGCTCCTGCAAACTATTGGGTCCTGCAAGGTAATTGAAAGATTCGAGTGAGTAAAATTGCTCAGTGAGACGATTCCTATTATCTACATCATACTACACACTCATCCACTCTACGTCTACACAATCGATCACTGAAACCTCTAAATAATTGATCGCTTAGACCATTACAACCGATCACTTAGACCCGTCTACATATTCGATCACTGAGACCTTTAAGTAATTGATCACTTAGCCCATTACAACCGATCACTTAGGCCATTACAGACGATCACTTAGACCCGTCTACATATTCGATTACTAAGCCCTCTAAATAATTGATCATCTAGGCCATAACTATAACACACCCACACACAGCCACACAAACAATCAACCAAACAACTATAATACAGCTAGATAGAATAACGTTTCAATACTATAGATTGACTATACTACTCTTCTTAGTAACATTAAATCCAAAAGGCTAAAATATCCACTCACCAACTTAGAGATTATTCCACACTTTTTTAACTTGTATCCACTTTTATTTTCTCAGCTATATATTCGCTCACGCGGGAGGAATGTCTGACAACTAAAATGAACAGTCTCAGTTGGCTTATTTTCACCTTGATACCCGTTAGCCTGTTCTGAGAATTATTCCCAGAAACCCAAATTAACAGGGATAAGGATAATTACTTTTACAAGCAGCCTCTCATCGGTGCCGACCTATACAGATTGTTTTCGGTTCCTTCGTTTCAAGAACATTACAGGAATGGTTAATTAGTTAGTTTTTATTGCATGCGTAATAAGTACGCCTAAGAGATCTAAGCCTTTTATTTTATTCTATATTATTGTCGGCATCTACCTTTTATATTTTGTGACAGTTATGTCAGTTAAAAGAAATTTCTTTAGTGGATTGCAGATCATATAAGATAAACTTATTTTTGTTGGAAATTAAAGTGATTTTTTCTATATAGTGTTATTTATCTGAACAGTATCGTGTTTTTTGAAATCTTTGTGCTAACCGTTGTCAACAAAGAAATTAATTTAACTGTAAGTTAAACTAATATCTCAATCTACATTTCGTTATCGTGTTAGCGAAGATAAAAAGATTACAAGGATTATTGTTTTACTTTCTATCGGCTAATATATAAAGTTAAGACGGTATGTTGCCTTCACTAAGTAAAAAAACAAGTGAAATATAGAAACATTATGAAGTAAGCAATGAGAATAAGGCTAAGTGCGGATGCTGCAAAGAAATTATTAGTTATATACCAGTGGACATCAATCGTCATATTAAACGAAAGCATGGGACAATTGTTTTTTTATGAAATAGGGAAGTAGCTATTGCGGATAGTTCATTAAGTATCAACCCAATTAATCCATCTGAAGCCGAGGAATCTGTCCGAAATTCTCTTTTAAAACAATCCACGCAATAATCGAAACGACTGTTAAAAAACCATATAAATTACACTGACATTTTTTGTGACTGTTAAAAACATATTTCTGTCCAGAAATCTAAAGAATTAAATGAACAACTACTGCCCACCTTTGCTAAAATGCATATACCATTTAGTTTAGTTGAAGACAACTAGTTTATAAAACTTTTTGGAATGGCATGTCCACGGTATACACTTCCGACTCGCACACACTATCGGGTTCGACGTTTTCACAGCTTTTTACAAAAATTGAGGAGAAGGTCAAGGATACATTAATAGAAGCACAGACAGACAGATGGTTGGATATCTATAAATAATCAAGATTTTTTAGCAGAAACTTATCATTTTTTAAATAATGATAATACATGTAATACCGCAGTTTTGGGATATATAAATTTTGAAGATCGGTATACTGCTGATAACGTAGCCAAATTTTTAAAGGATATGGTTACAAAATGGATATTAGAAAATAAAATATGTGCAGTGCCGCTAATATTGTTGCAGCTGTAAGTAAATAAGAATGGAGACATATACTCATAGACATAGCTCATATAGAGAAAGTAAAAAGTATTGTTGAATACTTCAAAAGAAATTCTTATCCATTATCTAAGCTCCATCTGAGACAAAAAGAATTGAATTTGCCAGACTTAAAATTAAAACAAGATGATCCCACTCGATGGAACTCAACTTATGAAATGCTGACAAGAATTCTATCTATTAAGGATACCGTTGTGTACGAATTCCGTAGAGAATCCCCGTTTAAATAATATTACTGGAAGAGAATGGAAGATAATATCAAAGTCGTTAGACATTTTGAAGATATTTTATGACATATCAAATGAAGTAAGCACCGAATAACAGATGTCTCTTTCAAAAGTGCTTATCTTTCTAAATGCCTTCTCAGATAAACTAAACATCTATATAAAGGCATTGGATTTTCCAATCGAAATTAAGGATAAGGCTAAAGTTTTGAAAAATGAGTTAAATACACGATTCAAAAACATGGAGAATAATATTTTAACTTGCCACGCTACGTTTTTAGATCCAAGATTTAAGTCGTACGGATTTCCAAATCAAGCTTTTTTTGAAAATACAAAACATCAATTAGAAACAGCACATCAAATTTAAATGTTCATAATGGACCGGATAGTGCGAATCGTAAATAGCCTTGCACTTCACTGTCCACAACTAACTCTGCCGTTTGGGATATATTTGATAAGAGTAAGTTTAATTTTTACACCTCAAAATCAAACCAATACAGCAGCTTCCATTATAGAGGCAGATAAATATTTACAAGAGCCTCTAGTATTAAGAAATTTCGATCCTTTAAAGTGGTGGAAAGAAAAAAAAATATTTATCCTCGCCTTTATCAGTCCCATGTGTAAGGGTGTTCTCCAAAGCTTGTCAAGTATTATCCTTACCGAAAAAAGGCATCGTGTGAAGTCCAAATCCGTCTCTCAAACAATATTCTTAACTTATAATATAAAGTAATTCATTTTCGGAATTTTATATGTTTATATTTTTACTCGTTGTTTACTGTATTTTATATATTCTATAATAAAATATTAGCTGAACTCACAACATTTGAATTACGGAAGGAACGATGGAATGGGTCCACGAAATCGGGTCCGAATTAGATGATCCAAATTCGGATCCGGTTCCGAAAATTGGAAAATCGGAATGACACATCTCTAGTCGAGGCATCGTCGATATGCGTTGCATATTTTTGTTCTACGTGTCCACGCAATAAGCAAAAATTGCACATGTGGAATTCTCTCACAGAATTTAAGTGGAAGAAAGTGACGGCATTCTCACCACACAGCTGCTGTTACACGCCTAATGCACTTTCACATCAAAAATAAGAACCGAAAAATGTAAACCTAGAACTCAATTTATTAATCTTTAAAAAAAGGTTTTTGCTCCAATAATTAATAAAATCGAAGGAAATAGGATACCCTAAGAATGTGAGTTTTAAGAAAAACCCAATTTATATGTTTTATTAGCCTGTCGTGTCCCTATTCCATCAAAACACTCCGATTTCACTTTTAGCTATATTTATTTACTTTGCCACTCAAGCATGTTAGCTTCATCTCTAAATCTAACTAACCAACCCTAACTTAATTCATTAACCGTAATCCCACAGCTTATTCGCAAAACTGGAAACCGACCGCTGTTTTATTGCAACTCTAACTGACCACACCAATTGTAAACTTTATTACAGTTATTGAATACTAAGCTCAACCCGTTGTTGCGCCCCTTGGAGGATTCCACAAAAGTTGTTGACTAACACTATTCTTTATTATACACTTCGCCTTTATTCAAATAACTTACTGTCCTGCGTAAAGAACAGGTACCGAACTACCGACTGACTCCTTTTTGGCTGTGGTCGACGTTTCCATCCACAACAACGGGCTAGCAAGCCTGTAGCTTCCTAGTGTCATTCTACTAGATCGGGGACTTTGATCTAGTTGGTTAACACAATTTAGTTGCGCACCTCGAAAACTTGCAGACGGAACTCGGAAGTAGAATATGACCCTCAACATATGGAATTGTGGTTGTGCGGCGAAGCTGCTGGCTAATGTCACCGATAGCAAGCAGTTGTGGTGATATAAACAAACCTTGCTCTATGCGAAGTAGCATGTTTAGTCACTGCCGCCGTAATGTAAACAATCATCACATTATTTAGCAATAAGCGGTCACTTTACTGTGCGAAGTAAAGTGTTTCGTTATTGCTTGCTACTTTACTACCGGTACACCTGCCAACCTTTTGCCTCCCTGTATTAGTGGACTGGGCCACAACAAGCCGGAAAATTTTTTCGGCCAAAAAATTCGGCCGATAAACCATAAAAGTTGTGTCTTTTTCAAATCTGAGATAAATATATTATTTTATTAGTAAAATTTTTAGTTTATCGTATTTCCCATGATTTTGTTAATCATTGCAGCAAAAATCTTGTTTTAAAGTGGAATAAATTGAGTTTTTCGATTCACATTTTTTCAATTTTTGTTTTTGATGTAAAAGTGGCTTTACTGAACCCAATTTTTAGCTTTACAGATGTGTTCGAGATATACGAAAAATTATAAATGGCTTATGATTCTATGCAGTATTCTGCAAAACACAGGCTATTACGAATTGAATTGATTTGTAGGAATCATAGCAGACCATAAAGTTTTGAAAGCATAGAGCAAGTAATCAAGATGCCATGACTTTAATTTTTACAAAACGCTAAACCCGTCAAACTTTGTTCAGTACCTATTTATCACGTTATATTTTAAAATTATGAAAGGATTCAAGTCATGGAGTGTGATTATTTTCTATATACTTTCGAAACGTTTTCTTCTGCTATGCATACCACAAATTATATATGTTGCCCTGCTTAATTACGAATTCAGTATCTAAATGGAATGGAAAAGATTTGGATTTCTATTAGGTTTCTTTAATTAAAAAATGCAGAGGAAGAATTGAAATCCCTAAGAATTCTATATAGAAATACCATGGATAATACCATGCCAAAATAATAGGAAAAAACCTGGAAATTTGTCAAATTTCCACCTGCAGTTCCAACTACTAATCCAATCAAAGACCTGAAATTACGAAGCAGTTTCCTACGGCTAAAGAAGCGGAAATCCGTGCGCAAATTGTACGGATTTCTAGGTAAACTTCTCAAAGATGGCAAGTAAAACGACCGGAACTCCATTCATTTAATTCCCTTATGGATTTCATGGGGAGTAGCGAATTTTCAAACCTACTATTGGGTAATGCCTAAATTTATGCAAATCGATAATATAGTTTTCAACAGTGGTGGCGGCTAGAAATGTGAGGAATTTTCAATAACATACATGTCGTACCTACTTACGATTTATGATTAAACTATAAAAGTTATATTAAAATTCTGACATTTTAAATATAAGGTACTTACTGAGTGCTGAGCGTGTGACAAAAGATTATTTGTCTTAAGAATTTCTGAGCTAATTATGATGGGACAAAGACAAACCACCTCGAGCAAAGCAAAGTGATAATTATGTGATTCTTATATTTATCTATTGAAGCTAGATCTTTAACTGACTAACCAATTACAATAATGTCTGAAGATTATGCATTCAATTCATTTAATAAGTCATTGTAGCGAAATTTCTAAAAAAATATGACAATTTCCAAACATTTAATTTCATTACAGCTCATTTTGACAATTATTGTACAAGAAAAAGAAGAGCCCAATACTTCCAAATAGTTCTTTTCATATTGAACATACAAAAAAGTAAGGACATAGAACGTGTAAATTCGTAAACACGAGTTATATCGAATCGGTATATAAACCAGATCAATATAGTTTCATCAGGGGAGGCTAATTAACTTATTTTCATAATAACACAAACAAACACAAAAACCCTCAAACGCTGCTGAAATAGTCAATTAAAGTAGATATGTATCGCTGGCTTTATAAATGTTCAACTAAAATATTATTTGTATTACTTCTTGAATAAGCCCATTAATATGTCGAGCTGTAATCGTTGTTTGCTTCACATTCAGTTAAGGGCGTCGTAACTATTTCTAGATGCTAATAAATGTACATACAGGGTGTCACGTATGTGGTCTAGCACCCGAAGTCTATGGATAGCTAGGGTAGACAAGCAACAAATTGTATGGGAGGTGCGGTGGGTGGTGGTCGGGAATCGTAACAATTTCCGAGATAACGGGACTTTAAAGATATTTAGTTATGTTTTACAAATCACACTGTGACTTCTGAAACGTACACCCTATAATAATGATATAAGATTTGTTTGGATTGTAATTTTTCGCCTTTCTCTTCTCGGTTTTAAAATTATGGCTCAACAAAGCTAAAATTTCGGAATTTTAACTCTGCTTTTTGTATTCAACTACTATTTTTATATAAAAAAACAAAAATCAGGTAATCAACACCAACTTTTCATATTGGACTTAAAAATCGCAAAAGCTCTTTAAAATGACCTATCACACTGTGTACCCAAAATGTAACTATTTCTGCTTCTTTTGCACTTTTTCTTAACCATCCAGGGAAAAGGTTTAATAAATACCATAAAATTAGGCAATTATCTTTTATGAATGAAATTTTTAAGGCAGTTTCCCTGGATATGCTCAAGAAAAAGTGCAAAAAACGCAGAAAGTGTTACATTTTGGCTACAGACTGTGATAAATCATTTTAAAGCGAAGCTTAAATACAGTATGAAGAACTGGTGTTGATGATGTGCTTTTTATTTATTTAGAACTTCATCAATGATCTGATTACTGAGTATACAAAAGTGAAATATAACAATAAAATAAGAAAAGCATACATAACCATAATAACGATAAAAAGTATACATAACAATGGTAATGAAAAACAAGTAACTTTAACTAAGCTGATCTCTTATTTGACTTTTTGAAAGATGAAAGTCAATGTAATCAAACTGGCGGTTAAAGAGACGAGACATTGATGAAACCGGCTCGTGCATGCCATAGCTTGTACTATGCTGAGGAACAACGAAGAAGTCACAGTTCCTAAAGGAGCGCACAGGAGCAGATATGTCGAAAGTATACAAGAGTTCAGGGGAGTTTATCACTCCTTGTATACACTGAAATGCAAAGACAACTCTGGAAGTTTTACGTCTATTCTCAAGAGAATCTAATGGAAAGAGTTTAAGCCTATCAACATATGGAGGCAGAATAATAGGGTTGTCCCAATGAAGCCCTATCAGGGCAAATCGGATAAATCTCCGCTGCACAGCCTCGATGAGATTTATATATACAGAATAGAAGGGAGACCAGACAGGACTGGCATACTCCAAAATGGGTCTAACGAATGTGCAGTAGAGGATCTTCGTTATGAATGGATCACTAAACTCTTTTGACGATCTCTTTGTAAACCCCAGAGTAGCATTAGTCCTGGCCACGATTGAATTAATATGATGTTCGAAGGAAAGACGAGTATTAAGGAAGACACCCAAATCTTTGGTTTTGTCAAGTCTAGTTAATAAACATCCATCTAAAGTATAATTAAATTCCAATGGCCTCCTTTTACGAGAAAAGGACATAGTAGTACATTTGCTAATATTAATTATTAATAGCACACCATTTATGAAAGGTGTCTAAGTCCGAGTTTAAAAATCCGCACTCGTTTTCATTAGAAACAATGCGGAAGATTTTGGCATCGTCAGCATAGCAAAGAATTCTTGAATTAGCCAAAATCAGAGATACATCGTTGATGTAAATTATAAAAAGGAGTGGTCCAAGATGGCTACCTTGAGGTACGCCGGAAGTATTATCTATTTCATCAGAAAGGGCTGAGCGGAATATGACTCGCTGCGTACGATCAGATAAATAAGAACGAAGCCAATTAACAAAGACAGTATGAAACCCAAGAACAGTCAACTTGTGAATTAAAATTTTATGATTGATTCGGTCAAAAGCTTTACTGAAATCCGTGAAAATGCATTCCACTTGCTTACCGTTTTCAATAGCAGAAATGCAGAAATTAGCAAACTCCAATAAATTAGTCGTAGTAAACTTCCCCTTCATGAAACCATGCTGAAAAGAGCAAAGGAAGGGCTTGCAGTGGAAGTACAAAACATTACAAACCAGGGCTTCAAATATCTTACCAATACAACTTAAATTGGCGACAGGTCTGTAGTTAGAAATGTCGCTCTATTGCCCTTCTTGTGCAAAGGAATAATCAAAGAAAGCTTCCACTGTTTCGGAAAAATACCACAAGTTAAAGATAAATTAAATAAATAACACAAAACAGGAACGATGGACGTAGCACAATGTTTAATGAGTGCGGAAGGAACGCCATCCGGACCGCCAGAAAAACTATCAGCTATGCTTGAAATGTACATGGAGACAGACGCTTCATCGAAAAACAGGTCTTCAGGTTGAAGAGAAGTCAGCGGAAGCTTCGTCAAATGGGTAAAATCATTATAACTATTATCACAGTGGTTATCACAGAATGCAGTTTTAAAGAAGTCACTAAAAAGATCGGCAGTCTCTAATGGATCCACACTGTCTAAGTTACCGAGTCGCAACGATGAAGGGTATCCGTCACAGTTGCGCTTAGAGTTAACAAACCTCCAAAATTGCCTTGGTTCAGCACGCAAAGCCGATCTCATTCTAAATACATAATCGTTGTACGAGTCAGTCAAACACGAAATGTACTGAGCACGCGAATTAGAATAAGTAACGTAATCAGCATCACTCCTTGAGGAACAGAACCTCCTCCAAGCTTTATTCTTTAAATTTTTAAGATGCTTCAAAGAGCCATTGAACCACGGTTGACAATTCGAATCACGATTCGAACGAACAAGTGGTACACGGTGAATAAAACAAAGAAATAATGTGTCATAAAACGAGTTAACAGCTTCATCAATGTCACGTTTACCCAGCACACTGGTCCAATCACAAGCGGATAACCATTCATTCATTTTATCAAAATCAGCTTTTTTAAAGTTATAACAGTAGTTACTAGAAGCATTAAATGATGAAGTTACAGGATCAAAAAACAAAACTACATCTAGTGCCGGATGATGACTTGTTTCAGGAACCATAGGAGTTAAACAACGCTTAACGAGAGTCCCATTGGGATCGGAGGAAAATACCAGGTCAAGAGATTTTCCAGAGTCATTAATAACGCCGCTAGACTGCATTAGGCATGAAGAAATAATGTTGTCAATTAAAGATATAGCATGTTGAGGAGTCGCCGAGAAAGAAGGAAGCAAGCCCTCATCGTCCAGTGAGTGTTCCCAGTTAACACTAGGCAAGTTAAAGTCACCAAAAAGCAATAATTCATCGGCAGGCAGCAAAACTTCGGTAAGCCTATCAATACATGTAGCCAGCAAGTCAAATATCACAGATGATGAGCATGGAGGAATGTAAACTGTTGCAATATATACGTTTTTGTGTGAGAGCTTGAGAGCTACACATATAAACTCCAGATCGCCGGACTCAACAAAATCGATTAGTGTGCATGGAAGGTTGCGACGAACGGCACAAAGCACTCCACCTCCAACAGGAGCATCCAAAGACAGACGATGGCGATCACGGCGAAACACCAGGAACTCGGGACCAAAAAGCTCTGCGTCTGCAATCTTTCCACATAGCCATGTCTCTGTCAAACAGACCACGTCAAAACATGAGTTCATCGAGCTTGTAAAAAGACGAGTCGTTTTGGAGCGAAGACCAGTTACATTGGCGTAGTGGACGGATATTTCGCCAACAAGTTTTTTGCCTTAGCAGAAGATCCAGAGCGCCCCCTTGGAATAAATTCACGCACAATAGAATTGTGGGGCCGAATCTCAGGAGAAAGAACCGCCTGAAATAGATTTTCCGGAACCAAAACCCTGAAGGACGCAGAAAATGAGCGTTTCTCACGATCATGTCGAGTAGTTAATTTTTTGCAGGCAATCGAAGAGGTCGAAGTACCAACACGCGATGAAATATGTCTGGTTATGATAAGAATAGTACTTAAATAACAAACTCAACCCGTAAAAACAAAATTTTTCACTATAAATCCATGCGAGGCGATTGATATTGTTTTTCCCTACAATTTTGTTTTGAAAAAACTAAATCATACGTATGTGTGTGTGATAGCAAAGTGCATTGCCATCGACGACAAATCGATGTGGAAAATTTCAGCTCGATTGGTTAACGGGTAGTAGGTCAATTTTGTCTTTCTAAGTTTGCGGACAAACCCTTCGGTGAAAGGATTTAAAAAAATTAGTTAAAATTCAAAAATTTTAATATTATTGAGCTATAACTTCAAAATGGAAGGGAGAAGAAGAGGACCAATGATTATCAATCTAACATGTTTTAATTCACCATCTTTCATATGTGTAACTTTCAGAAGTTACAGGGTGATCTATAAAAACATACCGTTATCTCGGATTTGCGCCCCCACCATCCATATAATCTTATACTTGTCTAAGCTTAATCTATCCGTAGCCTTCAGGTGCCAGACCGCATACGGAACACTATTTATTCATGTTATTTCAGGCAAAGGAAGATTCTCTCACCCATACAAGTGTAAAGCACTTTTTTTCCTCCAAGAAGAAAGCTAAGTTTTCTGTCATAGAGATATTTTTAGGGCATGAGAAAATGAGAAATACCTTTTCGGACATTACATAAATATTGATATTTCATGTATTCCAGATTGATGTAATAAATTATCTTTATACTACTGCGTGTGAAAGACAAATTACCTAGTTCTTTTTATGAATTGCGGGAGCTTCTGGATTCCGGAAAATTTATATTTTCATAATTTTTTGAATAAAATTTAAATACATACTCGTACCGTGGTACTACTATTTAAAACAGGTAGATATACCAGTAGTCTTTCAAAAACATGGGCGCACTAGTAACAAGTATCACGTACTTAAGTATCAGATATGAGAATCTATAACTCAGATCAAGATTTAATTTTTTGTCTGTGCATACCATTTAAATTCTTTTAAATTATCGGGGTTAAGTGGAAATGACAACTCGAGGGCCGTTTTAAAATTTTTATGTCCCGCGACACATTCGCCCCATAGCATGTCACTACCATGCTGTATACATGCAGTAGGAGATCTTTTATATATACTTGCAGCCATAAATTTTTTAAATTTTTATGTTGATAGCTTCGAGCTGCTTTTCCCAGATATTTAAAAATAACGGTCTTATATATTTGATAGATTTATTTTTATTTTCTTAAGGAATTAAACCATGTAAAAAACGCGAACACTGTAAGAGCAAAATAGGGTTTTTCTTGATGAAGAGATTAAAATGTGAAAGTGAAGAGCTTTTAAGTAACTTAACTGCGAAGATATTTGGATAGAACTTAACGGAATATATCTTGCTCTGCCTATTAAAGACGAATGGTGAAAAACTTCACGATTTTTTTTCAAAATGAAAAGGCCTACCTAATATCGTGGCGTTGGATCTATCGAAAAGAAGCCTATTACTTTCAAGCGCCCCCACAACAACGATCAATAATTGTTACATCATTATTCGTTGCCCATAGTCTGGTGCAATGTACTAGAATTACAAGGGCCACATGAGTATTCTCATTGCAAATACTCTGCATTCATTTCATGTTTTTTTTCATCTAGCAATATGCATTTGTTTTGTGAGACATTTTTCTTAGAAATTGGATTGGTTGGCTGCCTTCCTACTGCCTGGCAAAGGGAGATATTATGCCCCAGAATTTATTGTTTTTAGTATATAATGTTTTGGACATTCGATGTGCAAGATAGGGAACTGTGATTTTGCGGTGTGAGTTATATTTGATTTTGCATTCATTAAGATACAAAAAAGAAAAAGAAATAAAAACAGCAGTCAACAGTTTTGTAAAATATACTTCACTGGTCTGATTTCTCAGTTTTAAACAAGAACTGAACTCTTTTCTTATCTGAGAACTATTACAGGTATAGTTCAGCTTTACCTGGTAGATATTAGCTAAGCTTTTTCTAAGTTGCGCAAAGAAAACAATTAGTGGGTTAGAAATTTCGTGATTTTACGATGAAACGTTATAATTCAAAAATCAAATCCCGAGACCGGACCAACCGATTTTCCTAATTCCAATGCCAAAAGAAGCTTAATGCTTTATAATTTTCATAAAAGAGAATTTTAAAAACTATTATTTTTAACGATTCCAAATCAAATCTTAAAGACAAGTGTGGGTTCGATTCTCGTCCGGGAAAAATAAGTAAAATTGAATTTACAATTTATTTGTACGTTTTGATCGTTATTGGTTAATGGCAGCTGAAGGCAAAACGTAGCTTAGTATGCTAGTTACAAAATAAGAAATACAAGAATGAAAATCATGTATCCTGTTAGCTCAGTGGTAAGAACAGTCGTTCGGAAAGCGGAAGGTTCCGGATTTAAACCCTGGACCAGGCGGTTATTTCTTCATCTTGTACTATTTTTGTTTTTATTTAGAATCGTTTAAAATAAAAGTTCTTAAAGTTCTTCTATTCTTCATCAATAGATAGATAGATACGGCAAGAGTTTGGCATTTAGTAGCCAGCTGGACTTTGTTTCATTGTACGAGATATCTTCAGAGCGAGAGTGCTTTTACATATAAAAACATCTTTTATATTCTCAATTTTGTTTACTACCACAATCTAAGTTCCACATATCGCGCTCTTCGTCACACTGTTGCTTAAAATGACTTATTTCTGATCCAATATGATCACAATTACTACACTTCATTAAAACAATGTCGGCGCATATTAAACAAGAATTTAATTTTGTATTAAAAATAATAAAAGAAATATCAAAAATTGTAATAAACAAGTAAAAGAGTAAGAACTGATATCAGACTAATTATAACGTTACCCTAAAGAGGCTTTTCGTATCTTATTCTAGAAAGGTTCGCCTGACAGTAAAAATGATTATTACCAATCTCATAGGATTTTATATTTTGAAGAATATTTCAGCGAAATGGGAACGTCTATAGAAGTGATCGTTTTCGCAGTTTACGTAGAAAACCTATATTTAGTATGAAAAGACCAAGAAGAGGTTGCCCGATTTCGTCCAGTTTTCAATTTTATTAACTATTTTAATGAAAACGCCGTGAACAAAATTTCACGTCTCTACGTTGCCACGTTCTCAGGTTGCGTTCAAATATTTAATGAAACACGAAATTCCTTTATGGAAACCCTGCCGTCACAGCTGCGATGTTTACCGCCGATCGTTTTTTAGGCCGATGACGGGTAAGGTCTCTTCGTCTTTCAATGACAATGGGCGCGTTTAGGCGGAGACCAAACCGGTCAAAATTTCTGGTTTTTCCTCCACGTAATTATAAACCATACCGAATTGGTTGGTACTTTCAAATGGTTGTGACCAAACACTTCCAAACCAGTTTGGTAAGTGCGCATAAACTGCATGCAACTAAAATTACCAAAACCTAACCTCAAAATACATCACAACACACAACACCTGACAGTAAGCGTAAGAATTTTGCATTTGGTGGGTGAACGAAAAAAGGTTAATATGAATCGTTGGGGTTATGAAGAAAACTGCAACATTATTTGACTTGTGTATTGAACAAAAGGTCCAAGAACAAATGGATGGAAAAAGTATAGGCTAAAAGAAGCGCGGTATTTCAATATAAAACAAAAACATGCAAAAAGTGGGTGCAGGGCAAATTGATTTTCCTTTCATGGAAAAACTCGTTGTTATATTTTCTTGCCGTCCCAGAGTAGCCTACTCAATGCACTGTGGAGTTGAATCTACTGCTGGAAAAAATTTTACCCAAAATGAGTCAGAGGAAAATGATATTCCAGGTAAAGTACCTATATATATTATCATAATATTTGCTCTCTAAAATAGTATTATTATTTTCAGATGATGTAACAAATGAGTCTAATTTAGAGGAGGGCCAACGTAATGATTTGACACCGGAAAGCCTTGCCTTGGAAAACGCTGTTGAGGTTTGGGGTGCTGTGCAGTCTAATCTTCAAGAAAAATATATGCAGGAGCAAGAAAAATTAATACATCAGCAGCAGGCCTTTGAAGAGCGAATGCAAAAACAAGAGCAAGAATTTCTACAAAATATATTGTCGAATGTAATCCAACGAGAAGTTGGTGAACCACAATACTATTACTTCAATCCAAACGAATAGCTCATACATGTAACAGTAGCCGCCACAAAAATTAAAAGGATATTTTTGTTAATTTCTTTATTTAGAAGTGTGTTTATTTTTCTAGTATTAAATTCATTCTTTCGTGCCTTAAATCTCAGTTTTCGTGGCGAATACTATAGTACAGTCAGAAGCTACATATATACCTATACTGCCAAAGTGAAAATGGAATATTTTGTGATATAAGAAAAAATTTTGTTTTTATTTTAAATACATTTTTATTTTTTATCCCTAAGATCTTTTATTGTTAATTCTAGCTTTCTCCGGGACTTATCTTCAGGTATTCCTTTAAATGGTCACGAATTTCGATCGCCAATGGGGTAGCACGTTCTACATATATTTGCTCTCTTTCAGGTTGGTCATCGCAGGCTAGTTCTTCATTTCTTTCTATGCATGTATTTTCTTGAGAATATCTAATTACATTGTGAAGTGTACAGCATGCTGCAACGATTTTAGGCATGAAAGAATAATCAATATCGCATTTTTTGGCTAATATTCTCCAACGATTTTTGAGGTAACCAAACGCTACCTCAACCTTAACTCTGGCTTTATTTAAGCAGACGTTAAAGTTTTCTTCATCTGATGGTAAGTTTCGGCCAACATAATCCTTCATTAGCCACGGCAATAACGGATACGCTGGATCTCCAATAATAAATATGAACGCAACATATCACACGGGCTTACGAAAGTCGTCGCTTTGGAAACCCGAAAGTCAGACATCCACTCATCTTCTGAATACTTTTGGAGCATAATAAATGTTCACTGGGTTTCATCCTTACTGAATGTCTCACACGATCTGACAAAAGGTTGTCTTGATAAAATTATTTTTTGTAGCATACTTGATGCAGCATATACATCTTTATGAATTTCTTTCCTTATTTCACTAAAATAAAAATAGCTATGAGTCAATAAGGCATACAGAATTAATGTATTAGAATTTCTCACCTTTGAGAAATATCTTTTTTTTCGATTCCTCAATTTAACGCGTTTAATTAAATAAAATCTCAAAAAGTTTTCGAGATCAATCCTGGTTTTTGACAATTGTTGCCTTTTCAATTTGAGGTTATGCTACTGGACCGCATAAACCGAAACCTTATTCATACCAAACTAGTGTGCGATAACTGGTTTGGTCTCCGCCTAAACGCGCCCAATGTCCGCTCAAATGTTATGATCAAATTCTCAATTGTAGGCCGCGACGGTAGATTATTCGCGCCGAAACGATCACGTAACTAGCGAATCGTTACACTAAATTTTTCCCCGTTTTTGTAATGGGATTTCTTCTGAGCTATAATGCATCATTTTCGTAAATGTCTATGTTTTAGTTATACAAACTGCAAATATGGCTGACTCAACAATTGACAGTCGAAAATGGCATGCAATTCGAAATTCAAGTTCTTGCTGAGACACACTTTACACAATGGTATTGTACTGTTAGGTGCATGTGACAGTAACAATTGCATCTAATAAGCGTCTGTCAGCGAATTCGCCTTGTCAGAGAGTAAACGAAGTGTATAGCAAGTGTTGCACGCGTGTCTAAACGTCGTGCTTAAAAAACCGGTAAAAACCTTATTTAAAAGCTCACCATAAAGCCGCCTGCCAGTCAGATCGTATTAGTTGGTCTGAAAAATGAAACACCGAAAAAAATTTAAGTTAGACTTGTGTATTACTAAAATAGTATTAACTAACTAAATTTGTACTAAGAGTAAGTGTTCAGTCAACCAACTGAACATTCTTCCCTCGACGCATCCGGGTACCTATTTCCTGCAAATAAACAAAAAAAATCCACAAATAATCGATCAACAGGAACAAAACTCAAACACTTATGTAATAAATAAAAAGCTGCTGTCCTCTAATTCTTTCATGGATTATGCAAGGGTCCCTCGATGACGATTCACAAGCTAAAGTGAACAAAATATTATTAAAAAATTAATTAAAATCAACAAAACAATATAAAACTCACCTGAAATTGCATATACCTTCATGTATTTACACTTTCCATTTGACATTACGTCAAACAGACAATCTCGCTGTAGCAATTAATATAAACGTTGCTATGGCAACGCCATGAGGAGTGCATCACCGATTTCGGCAGCTATAAAAATATGGCGAAATATAGTGAAATCAGCCAATTCCAAATCAGAGTTGATCTGATCAACTCCTAAGCCTTGGAGTCTGTTCTGAGCAAAATCCTTATCCAAACCAGAAGTTAATTCTGAAATACAATATCGAAGTTAATTCTACACCAACAAATTGAGGTTGTCTCAATCCCAAAACAGAAGTTAATTCTGGCTAAACAAATATTTGAGGTTAACTCAATCCTTATACAGAAGTTTATTCTGGAACATTACCATTGAGGTTAACTCAAATTACCATAAAGGAGTTGATCCTAAACAAATACATTACTTGAGGTTGACTCAAAGTACGACGGCTAGGAGTTAATCCTTAGGATTACAAAAGTGAGGTTAACCCAAGCAATCTCATACCGGAGTTAATCCGAAGATCTGGACAACTTTATACAAAGGCTAGTCCAAGTCTATTTCCAGAGGTTAACTCTGAAGCAAATAAATTCAGAAGTTAATTCTGACTCAATTGAAAAGAACTCCCATCCAACACGTAGCAGCACTCAATTCGCTGAACTTATAAAACCGCACAAGACTAAACGTCACAAGTGCCATTACTGCTATCCTAGACGCAGCAACATTTCGATTGTTGCAGCTAAAGGGTACGCATACGATAAATGTCATCAGTGCTTCCTTCTGCCCTCACGTACCAGCACGCCAGAAGCAGAAAAGTTGGCTACGTGCTCTCATCATCATTTATAGCAGCAAAACAAAGTGGCTACATTCACGAACCAATATATTCCATTATTGCAAATAAACTGCCCTCACGTAGCAGTTCGAGTAAGAACTTCTAAACTGCCCTAACGTAGCAGTTCGAGTTAGAAAAACTAATATTTGAGAACAAAATAAAAGCCTCTCTCAGAGAACGTCCGTCTCGTGCCAACGAATTAATATATACTTCTCTTCTTCATTGCAGGGGTAAGGAGAAAGGCAAAGCAGAGCACGGTAGCGTAGCTACACTGCCATTTTGAATTATTTTATTTTATGAAGTTTTTTATTATATATTAAGTTTTATTTAATTCATTGAATGTATTGAATGTATTGAAATAGCACGATGAATAAATGAAATTTTATACTTTGAATTTAAAAACTGAGTTATCTTTCAAAACCGGCACTCCGTCACACACATTAATAATATAGTCCACTACAGAGAATTTTCAGTAAGGAAAAACCTGGCCCAAAGTACCGGTTCTCTTGTATTGGCCACTTCAAACTTTAAGTAACAACGCTTACCTGAAACGTTGCACAAACATTTACTTCTTTTCTTTCATAATAATTATTTACTTCAACTTTATTATGAAAAGTTGTCTGAAGACGTATCCAAGGTCTTTCTTGAATAAACACATTAAATCTGAGTCGACTTTCAATTACAGCGAGATCATAAAATAATCATAATGAAGGCAGTGGATGGGTATCAAACGAACGATGTTAGAAGGTGTTTTTTTATTTTTTAAATAATTCAATTCTAGACTACCAGACAGGTTAATATTGTACATTTTATAAAATTTCAATTTACTTATAAGACAAACTATAAATGTCGTAAACCAATACATAAACGAACTCATGTCTAGTCAAAAATGAACCGAGAAAACTTTTAGTAGAAGTCATAAAATAATTTCGGACGAATTTTACGAGACAGCTGTAAACAAAAACTTTCAATGTCAATCCCCAGGGATTACCGTATAATCTATAATGCGATGCAATTACCGGGAGTGGAGTCTTCTTGTAATATGAAATTTTTTAAACGATTTCTACCTTAGATACCGATCCTTGTTTATTGTTCGTAATGTTTAGCAGACAAAACGACAAATGAGTTATAAAAGAAAAGGGTTGACAGATTTCAAACGAATCAAACTAAAAAAATTTAGTATTATTAGAACAAGCCATTTTATAATTTTATAATTGGTTGAAAAGAAAAAAATTAACGACTGTCGAACAACGTTCAGTTGACTTTATGTTCTCAAAATTCGAAGTAGTAATCAGACCAGTACATGAGCTGTAAGAAAGATGAGAAGTTATAGCAAGCTCTGGATAAACAAGGTAATATGATACGGATAGGCCTTATTTGGATAGCGGAATACCGCCTATGTAAGAGTTCCATAATGAAAAAGGCGTCGTTCTAGTCTGATAATTACTGGATACTGTCAATTAAACTTAAAACTTTAACATGAAAAACCAGGATTCTGTGACTATGTGCTGCAGTGTGATTGGAAATATCGGTATAGAAAAATTTATAACACCTTGCAAAAAATACAGTATGGTAGTACCTTACGAACTTATTTGTCTAATTCACAAGCCACCCTTTCAGGCTGCTATAATATAGTGTAACTTTGGAGACTATGTTCAAAAAAAGTTTACGGAATATGATTTGGATATGCACAGAATACGCATACTTTCTTCACGTAATCCAGATATAAATGTTCGTACATGAATTAAACCCATTTGAAGTTAAATTTTCATATTTTAGTTACGTTCGCGGATTATAAAAATTACAAAGTCAGATTAGTGTTATACATCAGTGATTTAGTTACATGTATAGAGTGTCTTTGACAGATAGTGTATTTCTCTGTGTAGCAAAATCCGTTTTTTATTAGAATCTGTGCAAATTAGTGTATTTTTATAATTACTTCTGGGGGTAAGTAAATGACTATTTTACAATATTTTTATAATGGTTCATTGATATTATGTAAATTCAATTTTAATTGCAAAAACCTGCAAAATTTTGTTGTTTAGCCATTTTCTTGGTTTTATAACTGTTGGGACCACTAGTCAATGCAGCGTATTTATTAATTATTTTTACTTTTAGACCTTTTGTCATATAAGAAATAAACATGAATAGAAAAAAGATTTTAAATCTTTCCGAACTCATGGAAGATATACAAAATACTGTGATGGATCATGTAGATGTGTTATATCTCGAAGGCCCAATTTATATTGTCGTATTACCTCAAACATTTGCTGACCAAGTAACAGATAAAGACGAACTGGACGATTACGAATGGGATGAAGATATCCAAAAGGCGTTACGGGGGAACTAGAGCTTCATTTTGGGACATGTTTTTTTTTATTCTTCAGAAGAAAATAAAGAAAATAGAAAGAGAAAGCGACATGAAGAGGCTAAAATAACGGAGTTCTAAATGGACAAAAGAACATCCAAACTATTCTCGAACTGATCCCACTTTTTACGACGAAAAAGCAGAAGAATTGGAATGTCGATAATAAATAAAATGCCAGTACAGGTCTTCGAATTATTATTTGAAGAACAGCTTATGCAAGAAATTGTCGATGAAACCAAACTCTACGCGAACCAAACACATGGTCATACCTTTGATATGTCCACAAATTGTCATCGGAAATGTGGTAGTGATATTTATATATGCGGCTATAATTAGTCTTCCCCAAGAGAAGCTGTAATAGTCGCATGCGTAAAATTTGCTTGAGACTTCTATGCTTCATGAAATATATATTGATAATTTTTTCATAAGCTTCAAACTTATGAAAAAACTAACAGAAATTGGTGTCCAGTGTACAGGTAGAGCTCGTTCTAATAGAATGCGTTTTACTAAAAATGACAAAATTATTTTAAAATCCGACGCGATGGTCCGTGGTTTTTGCGACTATCGGTTTGATAGAACTAACGAAATTACCGCAGTTTTATCAAAGGACAACAACACTGTGAAAGTTTTGTCAAATCACAATAAAATTGAACCATTGACACCAGTAAAACAGTATTCCAGTAAAGAAAAGAAACACTTTAAATACGTTTCAATACATAATTACCCTTGATGCGCAGTAGCAAAACCCTCGAGAATACTTCCCAAGGCATGACACAGAAATCTATATGTGTGCGTTCGGAGTCCGTTCTGTAAAATGTTCTATATTGATACTTATGGATAAGTGCCAAGCATTGACTTTATATATGCTATAGAGCCTAAACAACTATCCATACAGGAAAATAGTCTTCTAGTAATTTAAAGCTTGGTTCCTTACCTTCCCAAGGGCTACACCTCCAATATACCTTACTTAACAAAATAATAAAATAGTTTTGATTACATAGTAACCTGACCATTTTACACTCAATACCTCTCAGCTGAGTGATAATGGAATGTGCGCATGTGCAGCCGGAGTCCGAATCTGTAGGCAGCTACATTCGATATCATCAGCCCACGGCATCCCATGACGGCCCAGCGGCATTACAATCACTACTCAGCTGAGAATTTTGTTTGAGAAATCGTAGTCATTTGGTTAAGATAAATTTTTTTAAATAATTTTGTTAGGAACGGTATGAAAATTTTATTACGGTTCGGAAAATAAGAAAGCAAGCTCAAGATTATCACAACACCATTTTTCTGAATGAATAGCAGTTAAGAGAGGGGGAGCTATTCAAATCAAACTTTTGTCAGTTTTACATAAGAACACGGCAAATATTTTAGAATGTTAGGACTACGTTGGGCCTCGCATGTGGTAGGGAAGGAGTCTGTTTAATGGCTTGAGGGTTTTTGCAGTAGGTACCAGCCATCTACCACTTTAAAATTTGCGAACAAGCAAAGAGAGAATAAAATGAGTACACTGTAAAATTGCATGACTTTTTCGTTTGCTTAATTTTTTAAAATCTAATGCATGTGAAATATTCCGTCCGACAATTATGTACATACTAAAGCACTGCAGGTAACAGGTAAATATGATGTTTGTGCGTACTTTGCTTTCTTATATAATTATAAATTTACCGGAAAGTAACTCTTTCTTTTTGTACTGAGAGGTAAAGGGAAGAACTCGACCTGCTTTCTTGGGAAGGTATGGATGGGCAGACAGAAATTGCTTAATATTATTTCCTTAAAATCAAGTTTGACGAGTTATTGATGTTATGGGAGATAGGCTTCTAATAAAAGTAATAATTTTGAATGTATTTGGAATTTGGTGAATTTAAAATATAAGAATTTTAAAGCGAAATTAAAATTTGGATTTAAGATAGTTGTTACACAGGTGCCAACAAAAGTTGACCCAAATGAAAGAGAACATAAAGCAGTCTATGTTATACATGTCAGTGGTCCCTGCTTTTTATCAGGAATCCCCCTATACATAATTAACGATGTCCACGATAAATTGTCACCACATCACTTTAGTGATAAATTTTGAAGGAGTTTGTTTGAAGTTTTTAATTAATCATTAATCAATAGAATAAAATACCTTCAATCTTTTAGCATTTGTAAAGAATATTCTTAGTAAATAAAAAGTGATCTGGACTCGTTAGGGCAAGTGAAAAGGGGTTTCTAAAATTATTATTTGATATTTGAATCATGGAGTATTTAATAAAAGGGAAACCAGTCAAAGGATAGACTCGTCCAATTGTTTTCCGCATATTTAATATGACTATCAGAACCAGCTTAACATAAGCTCGCTGCATGGACACGTTTAATAAATAAACGGTCAAGAATACATGCTTTTCATCACTTAGTCGGTGTTAGTATTAGTATGTTGCACTAAACATAAACCAAACACCAGATGAAATTACATGCATACGACATTGAAAAAATTGACGTTTTTTTAAAATATTTTTAGAAACGTCGAGATCAAAATGCTCAGCCGTATTATTAACAGTAATACACATGCGATTAACAGATTCATAATTGCTAAAGTTAGACCTTGAGGAGTTAACATGCAACAAAGGTAGCCTTCTCAAATTTGAAATTTGAAATTTTGTTAAGTAAAAATGGAAAATCAATATTCCCGTTTAAGTGTTGATGCACAAACGTTACATCGGCAACCATAAGACGTTTCTCAATCGAGTGCATATTTAAAAGCTTCAAACGATCCTCATAGGGTGGAAGAATTAATGAATTATTCCAGGGTAGGTGCCTGAGAGCAAATCGTAAGAAGTTCCGCTGAACAGACACGATATGATCGATGTGTATACCGTAAAATGGAGACCAGACCTGGCTGGCGTATTCAATAAGGGGTCTCACAAAGTAAGTGTACAAATGCAATGTAATGGTGGGATTCGAGAACTCTCGAGACCAGCGTTTTATAAAACCCAACATAGAACTACTCTTTGATACCATGAAGTTTATATGGGAGACGAAATTCAATCCTTGGTCACCCAAGTCACAGACAGAACTAACACGGCGAATCGAGGAATTCGAGAATTCATAATCATAAGTGATTGGTTTCTGATTCCTGTGGAAAGTCATAACATTTGTCAATATTGAGTACCAAATTATTGCTTTTACACCAGTCGTAAAATTTGTGGAGGTCACCCTGTACATGTTCACAATCGTTAAAGGATTTAATCTGAGCGAAAAGTTTAATATCGTCAGCAAAAATCAAGACTTTGCAGGGCTTCACAACAGATACAATGTCTTCAATTGATAGAATAAAGAGCAACTGGCCCAGGTGACTCCCTTCAGGTACACCGGACGAAGATTTCCAGACTCTAGAGATGGAATGGCGGAAATAGATTTGGTATGTTCTGTTATCTAAATATGGCTCTGTCCATTTTAGGAATGTTAGGGGAAACCCATATATTTTCATTTTAAACAATATAACGGAGTGAGATAACTTGTCGAAAGCTTTACTAAAGTCAGTATAAATACAATCTGTTTGGAAGCCTTTTGCAAACCCGCCATTAGTATCCGAGATGACTTCTAATAAGTTGGTGGTTGTAGACCTCCCCGAAATAAACCCATGTTGTTTTGAAGAAAGCAAATTCTTACAGGAAACTGATAATTGAGGGTAAATGATTGATTCAAATAATATGGGCATGCAAGATAACTTCGCAATAGGCCTATAGTTAGAAATATCATTTTTACTACCTGTTTTGTGGATAGGTATGATGAAAGAATCTTTCCACAGCTGCGGAAAACAACCACTATCGAGCGATTTTTGCAAAATAATTCTCAGCGGGGCTACTAGGGACAGGCAACATGACTTCAGAAAGGCTGGAGGAATCCCATCGGGACCCGTTGTGAAGTCATTTGGAAGCCCATTAATATGATCCAGTATATCCTCATGTGTAATTGTAGGTATAGTGAATGAAACGTTATGAGAGTCGTTCATATAACTAAAGTTGCTATAACGAGATTGGAAATTTGAAGAGGAAAATGCATTTTCAAAAAATGAAGCAAACATATTGCAAATTTCAGGCGAAACGTCATTAGCAGAATCTTTGTACCTCATGGTATTGGGGTAGTTGTCGGTTTTTTTTTGTTACATTAGTAAACCTAAAAAAGTTAAGTGGGTCACTTGTGGTGAACCCATAAGCGATTTCAATAAATAATAAACAAAATATATTGCTTATGAGGCAATCACGCATTGCCCCACATAAATATAATTACACCATTGAGAAAGAATATTGTGTCAACCAAGCACCACCGCCACAAAAATGCAAGCAAGCACAATTTACACGGCTTGCAGTTTTGTGCCGATATGTTGACCCCGGAACTCTAGGTAAGGTAAACGTAAGTTAATTTTAAGGTATAAATAGCATGTAGTAAAACCATGAAACAGATTATAATTAAAGTCAGCGATCAGTGATCACCAATTGATTTTTGTGTTTTAATTTATTCGGTGGAGTCGTGCTATTATAGCTACTCCCCACAATTAAGCAAAACCGGAGTTATGCAGTACTTGCTACTCCCGTTTTAACAAAATCTTGGGCCATATAAACGTTTTATTTAATACATGGCGATCGTACCAATTATCACCTACTACCTGGCTATATAATACCACACGCTAAATAATTTCGCACGCATACTTTGAATATACTCATCATAGAGTGAAGAGGAAAGTTCGTTGATAGGATGTGAGGAAGCTGCTGTGACTTATAATGTACTTGTGCCGCAAATATCCTTTCCACAGTTTATTTAAGAAGATGAAAGAACGGTTCGAGATCGAAAGAAAATTGAATTCATCGGAGTTAGCGGTAACCGAAACGGTGAATTTGACAGCAGTAGCTGCGGCAACAATCCATCGCATAGCTGTGGAATGAAAAAGGTCATCGAAGTTAAAATCGCCGAAGAAAAAATACAGTCATCGTAAACCCACAACTGACCTTGATTGTGGTCAATTATCAGTAATAAAACAAATCGAGTATGATTTCAACAAAACTGAAGGACTTGTCGTGAGAATAAAACGCTTAGCATTTCGAGTTAATGAAGATTTGAAGCTCCATCTAAGTAAAACTTCAATATTTAGAGTATTGAGGTGCATGGGTTTTAGCTTAAAAAAACACAGGATAATAGGAAAGTGTTATGCGAATGTAACGATATACATTTATTGCGTACACATTTTATTAGAAAAATAAGGGAATTTTGGTCGGGTGGTTATGATATTTTTTATTTAGATGAAACCTACATACACGTGGGCCAAACAAAATTTCTAGCTTGGACAGATGACAGCAATGAAGGACTTAAATCTAACATACCTAAAAGTAATAGATTAATTATAGCCCATGCAGGCAGTGAAAAAGGATATGTAGAAAATGTTCTCCTCATTTGCACATCAGGGACTAACTCAGGTGATTATCATGACGATATGAATTTTGAAAACTTCTCAAAGTGGTTCGAGCATCAAGTTCTTGTTAGTTTTGCAGGACCTTCAGTGATAGCGCTTGATAATGCATCATATCACAACAAGTTTGAACAAAATTACCGATACATCTGCCAATACTAAAGCTGCAATGCAACAATGGCTAATGATAAATAACATACAATTAGAGGAAAATATGTTCAAGCCTCATTTGTATAATTTGATTAAAATACACCGCACTCCAAGAAAGCATGTAGGGAATGATCTCATTCGGAGTTATGGGCATGAAGATTTACGTCTACAACCGTGCACCCTGATCTAAATCCAATTGGAAAAATTTGGGCAACTGTTAAATCCAGGGTTGGTTCCAGAAATACAACCTTCAAATTAGATTATATTAATCAGTTAGCAACGGAAGAATTCGTAAAAATTACGGAGCAGAACTGGAGAAGCGTATATCAAAATGCTGTAAAAGCTGAGGAAGGATATCTTGGGTATGAAGCCCTTTTGGACAATTTAACAAATAAGTTGATTATTTCCTTGTCTGACGAAAATTCTACTTCTGATTGTGTTTTAAGTAGCGACGATGAAGAAGCGGGTCCTTCTACAAGGTGAAGTGATGTCATTTTCCAAATCACATTTTTCTCTTCAGAGCAAAGAGAAGGCTACCTGTGTTGCATGTTAACTCCTCGTGGTATAGCTTTATCATGTACGATCCTACTAATCGCATCTGCATTGCTATTAGTAATATGGCTGAGCATTTTGTTGCTTGCGTTTCTAAGCAAGAATATTAAAATACTATAAAATCTGGAATGCAATTTACTTCTTTACGATAAACTTTACTGAAAAGCAATTTCAACATTTCTTTTTTCTAACAGTGTAAGCCAGCGCAGTTAAACATCTCATGCTCACAAACTTTTTCATTTGTAAATAAATTAGTCTACTTTTGACAGTCGCTGGAGGCGGTTGCTATTTTTTAGAAAATCGCACAAGTATTTCCCATGCGCGAACAGTTATGAACTGAATTGAAAGGTACTCTACAAGTACTGCAGCCTAAACGCAAGCACACACCAATGCGGTGGGCAAACGTGTTTTCTTAGCGGTATTTTGTTTTTAATAACATGCCAACCTACAATCTTGAATCCTGACATAATACCTAGGTTGCAGTCCTAAGAATAAATTACAGCTGCACCTTCAATTTAATCTTAATTGTGGCTTTACAAATACCATTAATATAGTAATAAATTACTTATATGTATGTACGGATTTAGTAGTGGAAATTACGTAGCTTAATATAAATTCAAACTACATGAAATAAATATCACTAATAACATCTCTCATGAGTACTAAGTAGTAGCTGCCATTTTTGTTCAATCCTGCTACTATCCTGGCTGAAGGACTAGCTGAGTCATTCCACAGAAAGTCGAAAAATGTTCTGAATGGACCATCTGCGATTTTGATGAAATTTAACAGGTAGGTTGGTCTTATTGTTGGTAGTACTCTACTGGAATATTTTTTGTTTTAGTCCATTGTTGACGGAGATACGGTATTATGAAATTTAAAAAAAAGTGCCCAATTTTGCTTGGTGGGTGTAATTTGAAAAATTTATATCTCAGAATACATGCATCGCAAGCCCCACAAAACAAATTTAGACAAACTTTGCGGTTCCTGAAAAAAATTATTTGAGGTCCTTTTTCTGAAAATTTGTTTCCAAGGATAACGGATATGTCCGTTATCCATGAATATCTACAAATAACAAAAAAGAATACTTCAACTCAAAGTATAAATAATAATAGTAACATTAAAAGTAATAAACAGAAAATAATAATTCAACCAAAACACAAAATTCCGAACTCATGAACCAAAAATAATAAATGATTTAAAAAAAAAAAAAAAACAAAAAATAATAATAAAATAATTCCAACCAAAAAATCCAAAAAAACATCGCAGCAGATGTTAATTATTTGGTTTATGTATAACACAAATAATTTAATAGGCCTCACTGATGCCTATATAAATTGTTTGTGGGAATTCAAGGACCTTCTGGCAAGAAGTAAACTGGAAACAAAAATGTTATTAATGGATAGACTTTTTCAGCGTCACTGCTACTGATTTGTCTTTTTTAGTATAAATTATTGAAATACAATAATTTATTTATTTCGTGGGTTCGATACGTCCAAAGTTTTCCTTAAGTCAGTCAAATTCAAAAGCCTGTGATCCGTCTCGGAAGACTGCTAGAAATGCAATGATTTTTAGCACCAGTCCCCGCTTTATTTATACTCTGGAAATGTACAGAGTAAACTGGGGGTCTGAAAAAAGATGCGTGGCGCTGCATGTATTGTTCTTCAGCTGTGCGTATTACAGTTGAGAACGAGTGAGAAATCTAACATTTGACTGTACTGTTGTACGTCAGATGTCAGTGGTGCTGATGTAGGTAGCTGTGCTATTATCATGAATATTTGGGTAAGTTCTTATAATTTGTTGTATGTATCTGTATTTAAATAATTTTTCTTCTCTTTCAAAATACTTGGAAATTGGAAAATTCCCGTGGAGCACTGGATTCTTAGGTGAATTTATTTTCATGCTAAATTTATTCTAATTTACGTAATCGAATTTTTGTTTTATTTTTAGGTTTTTATTGGAGAAAATTTTGAGGACTCATTGTTCTACGTGGGATGTTTTACATACATATGTACATTGTTTGGTTTGTTTACTTTTAGTTGTAATTTTTTACTTTGTAAGTTTCTAAGTTTCATCATATTCCGCATCGGAATAGATGGAGCTATTTTTTAAAAATATGTAGTTCAGAAAACCTTGAACGAACATTGATGAAGTGTTCCGAGTTCTCAGATTTAATATAATATATCTAAATAATGTAGCTAGGATTATATCCGGGAATTGGCAACTACCTATGAAAAGATTAAAGCAAAACTGTGTACAGTAATGTAATATGTTTAATTAACTTTTTTATATATATTTATATGATCTGATTTATGTGATTTATATTTAATTTTACTGGCTGTTCGAATATAAATACCATTATTCATTGATTAAACATCTGGTACATTGGGAAATTGAAAGTGATGGGCTGGTCATGCTGGCTGAAGTGTTGTTACCTTAAACATTTCGTGCTTTCGTGCCCAACCACAGGGTGATACTCTTTATATAGATGATAAAGCCAGATATATCTTCAGCAATGGCATTTGTGAGCTTTGCGCCAGATATTCTTCTTGTGGAGCAAAATTGAAATTTATGTTATTAATATTTTCACTGGCTCATTCATAAAGCATACGAGTGATACTATTTGATGATTGAAGGGAAATTGTGGACTAGTTGTCGTGGCTAAACGTTTGAGAGTTCTTCCGAGGCCGTCACATAAACTTTTTTCATGAGGAGTTGCAAAAAAGTGCCAGGTACAAGAATATCCAAAATCTGCATCATGCATGGTAATATTTAGAAAGTTTTTTCTATTTTTGTATTGAGATGACGAACCCTCTGTAACATATGTATTTTCTTTTATAACACTGTATTTCTCTTTAAGATAATTGATTAGATATCGCGGGGAAATATGAACATGAGCAGTATTATGTTTGAGACAATCAGATATTATGACCAAATTTGAGCATATTTCAATCTTCGGTTTTAAAATATATACCGAAAGGATGTATTGTTGTCTGTAAATTAGTACAATGGAAACTCTGAACTTAATTTTGAATCACAAAAGATTAATTCTCCGAAAAATCCATAGCAACAAAAAACTCGTTTGATTTAACGAAATTTTTATCTGCTTGAGTAAGCTGCCTTGTCGTTCTGCAATGAAAGAGTGTGCAACTATCCTTTTATGTAATGAGTCTAAAAAAATCATCAGTATTTTCAGTTCTTGTTTTCAAATTTGGTCTGTCCATTGGTATGTAAATGTCTCCACGCAATTCTCTTCGAAAACCTTTTTTGGTTCTTCTCTTAAAGGAACAAAGCCGGTGCACTGTGGATAATTATATAAAAAATATTTCGAGTCGGGTAGATTACAGATGATCGTGGATATACAGCTTTGATAATTGGTAATATATTGTTGGCTGTGTGTTTTACTTTTGATAGCTTCAGTTATTAGCTTTATATTTTTATGCAAAGTACAAACGCAGACAGAATGAGTACCCGAAGCACCAGCTAAAATGCAACTTTTCGGTTGAAGGGAAAAACTCTACATCCTGAGTATCAGCAATTCTTTGTATATCCCCAATATTATCACCCTCTATAGAAGTTGAAGGACCGGGTAACTTATAGACTTCAAATTGGCACTGCGAACATATTTTCCATTTCAGATGTAAATTTGGTAGACGCCATACCATACCTTTGGTAACATTTCTTAAATTTTGGCATTTAGAGGAATGGCATGATTTTGAAAAAGGATTACAACACTCCCGTAGTTTACAACGATTCTTCGTGCTTAATGCTATAATTGTATATTTAGTTATAGCACTTTAAACTAATTTCAGAAAACTATTTTCAAAAAACTTTAAAATTGCGTAATATATTTTGCTTACTAATTGAAACAACGTTTCACTAATAATTTCAGCTACACGGAGTCATCCCACTTTTATACTTACCAAGTTACAATTTAATGGAGAAAACTCATGAGATCTCCAAGTAATTAATTTCAATGTAATGAGAGAGCTTAAAGTTCAGATTAGATTAGGTTAGCCTAACTTAGACATTTGGTTGGGTCATTGCGATATCACGTTTAATTATAAAAACAGATTACGAACCTATGGCGGGAACATATGCCACAGAGCCACTGAACATTTTTATTAATTTAATAGTTTCGTAAACTCTGTGCTTACAATTTTCTTTTAGATCGTGGGAGAAAATTAGTTCAAATCATATTTCTGAAAAAGAAAAATTATCGCAGTTTCAATTTGGATATATAAAGGTTCTCCGCCTTGATTCCTGCCTCAAAATCGATATAAATCTTATATTATTTTATGTTACGTTAGCCAGTAAGATCTATCAACGGAATGGAGCAATGCCATTATTATCATAAGAAATTATTCCAATGAGACTTTGAAGTCACGTTGGCTAGGTCGATTCGGATTTCTTTAGCTATGAAAGGAAATGTTTATTCCGATTAAATAACATCCCGAGAGCAATTAATCGAAAAGATAATACATGAGGTAGAAAAGGTCAAATTACAGCTCTACAGTGCAGCCAATGGACATTCTAAGTTAAGTTAGGACGCGAATTTGTTATTATATGAAAGCAAATGATGCAACAACTAATTCAATAAATAATTATAAATAATAAAACATCAGTCGATAGAACGTGCAACTCCTAAACCTCTTTTATAGGAGAATCTTTGTCGGAAAATCAGTAAAAGCTCTAAACCGGTTGCATCCTTTCTCCTAACTGTTTCAGCAGATATGCAGGACAAGTTGTTAGACCCCTTACTTTGGCCTCCTGGCACTTTTACTAAAATATTTGTACCTTCTGAGCGCCTACCTAGAAATAAAGCTAAAATAAATAACGTTGTTCCAAAAAACTGAAATCGCTTTCCCTTTACTATCAAAATGTAAGGGGGATTCGGACAAAAACCGCACATATCTTCAAATCCTCTGTCGCGGCTTGCTTCGATATAGTTGCTTTCACTGAAACTTAGCTGCATCATGGTATTCGCGATGCTGAAATCCTTGATAATTCTTATCAAACTTTTAGAAGAGATAGACATACTGTTTCGGAAGCTCGTGGCAGTGGCGTACTTCTCGCGTGTAAAAATAAGTTCAATTGCAGCAAAATTGAACTTCCTTGTTTCTCCAACACCCTCGATATTGAGCTCATAGCTCTTAAGCTATCTCTCCTAAAATATGACTTATACATAATTTGTTGCTATATTCCTCCAGACTCCATAAATATTGTCGATGAAAAAGGTCAAAATATTTACGACCTACTTACTTTAACATCTAATTTTATCCATGGTAAGATGGAACCTATTGACGAATTACTACTTATTGGTAATTTTAAGTTACCCAATATACAATGGGTACTTAATGAAGATGACGATGACTATCTTCCACTTAATAACTTGACAACATGGGAATCACGTTTCCTTGACACTATTTCATCTCTTGGTCTCAGCAAATCAGTAATGTTAAGAATGACATGGGTAGGCAGCTAGACCTGGTATTTTCTACTGACGCTGGGAAGTTATTAGTTGAACCTAGCTCAGTTATAATGTCTACTCTTGACAAATATCACCCTCCTCTACTAATTACATATTGCCATGAAACCGAAAATCTCGCAAATTGTGACGAACACAATACTTTTTCAATTTTAGAAAAGCTGATTTTTCGGAACTTTCTCGTCAACTTACCTCTATTGATTTCAACACATTGCTGTCTTGCAATAGTGTTGATGAAGATGTTTCTAAGTTTTACATAATTCTTTTCGATTTATTCGCTTCTCATGTTCCCCGTGAGCGTCAGAGGATCTCTAAAACATAACCGCCATGGTTCAATAAAGAGCTGAAACGCCTTAAAAATAGAAAGAATAAACTGTGGAAAGGATATTTGCGGGACAAGGACATTATAAGTCACAGCAACTTCCTCACATCCTATAATGAGTTCAACGAACTTTCCTCTTCACTCTATGATGAGCATATTCAACGTATGCATGTGAAATTATTTAGTGACCCACGTAACTTTTTTAGGTTTATTAATATGAAAAAAAAACAACGACAACTACCCCAATACCATGAGGTACAAAGATTCTGCTAGTGACGTTTCATCTGAAATTTGTAATATTTTTGCTTCATTTTTTGAAAATGCATTTTCCTCTTCAAATTTCCAACCTCATAATAGCAACTTTAATTATATGAACGACTCTCATAAAGTTTCATTCACTATACCTACAATTACACATGAGGATATACTGGATCATATTAATGGGCTTCCAAATGACATCACAACGGGTCCCGATGGGATTCCTCCAGCCTTTCTGAAGTCATATTGCCTCTCCCTAGTAGCCCCGCTGAGAATTATTTTGCAAAAATCGCTCGATAGTGGTTGTTTTCCGCAGCTGTGGAAAGATTCTTTCATCATACCTATCCACAAAACATATATATTTAGGCCTATTGCGAAATTATCTTGCATGCTCATATTATTTGAATCAATCATTTACCCTCAATTATCATTTTCCTGTAAGAACTTGCTTTCTTCAAAACAACATGGGTTTATTTCGGGCAGCTCTACAACCACCAACTTATTAGAATTCATCTCGGATACTAATGGCGGGTTTGCAAAAGGCTTCCAAACAGATTGTATCTATTATGACTTTAGTAAAGCTTTCGACAAGTTATCTCACTCCGTGATATGGTTTAAAATGGAAAAGTATGGGTTTCCCCTAACATTCCAAAAATGGACGGAGTCATATTTAGATAACAGAACATACCAAATCAATTTCCGCCATTCCTTCTCTAGAGTCTTGAAAGCTTCGTCCGGCGTACCTCAAGGGAGTCACCTGGGCCCGTTGCTCTTTATTCTATCTATTGACGACATTGTATCTGTTGTGAAGCACTGCAAAGTCTTGATTTATGCTGACGATATTAAAGTTTTCGCTCAGATAAAATCTTTTAACGATTGTGAACTTGTACAGGGTGACCTCCACAAATTTTACGACTGGTGCAAAAGCAATAATTTGCTACTCAATATCGACAAATGTGAGGTTATGACTTTCCACAGGAATCTGAAACCAATCACTTATGATTATGAATTCTCGAATTCCTCGATTCGCCGTGTTAGTTCTGTTTGTGAGTTGGGTGTCAAATGTGACCAAAGATTGAATTTCGTCTCCCATATAAACTTCATGGTATCAAAGAGTAGTTCTATGTTGGGTTTTATAAAACCTTGGTCTTGAGAGTTCTCGAATCCCACCATTACCTTGCATTTGTACACTTGCTTTGTGAGACCTCTTCTTGAATACGCTAGCCAGGTCTGGTCTCCATTTTACGGTATACACATCGACCGTATCGAGTCTGTTCAGCGGAACTTCCTACGATTCGCTCTCAGGCACCGTCCTTGGAATAATTCATTAATTCTTCCACCCTATAAGGATCGCTTGAAGCTTTTAAATATGCACTCGCTAGAGAAACGTCGTATGGTTGCCGATATAACGTTTGTGCATCAACTCTTAATCGGGAATATTGATTCTCCATTTTTACTTAACAAAATCTCTTGCCGTGATAGTAAGCACAATTTAAGAAGGCTACCATGTTAACTCCTCAAGGTCTAACTTTAGCAAGTATGAACCTGTTAATCGCATGTGTATTACTGTTAATAATATGGCTGAGAATTTAGTTCTCGACGTTTCTAAGCATGTTTTAAAAAAACGTCTATATAATAATTAATCTATTTTGTTTAATGTTTTGTGCATGTAATTTCATCTGGTGTTTGGTTTATGTTTAGTGTAACATACTAATACTAACACCGACTAAGTGATGAATCGCATGTATTGTTGAGGTGACGTTTATTTGTTAAACGTGTCCATGCAGCGAGCTTGTGTTAAGCTGGTTGTGATAGTCAATATTTAATAATCGTGCCACAGCCGCAGTACTAAAGACGAATAGCAATCGCACTACAATAAAAAAAAATTAATTCTAAAAGAACGCTTTCATGCATAAGCTCAGCCACAATGCAATCGTCATACTGAGAGAGTACTGTTTGTTTGGCCTGCTGGAAATGGAAGTAAGTTTCTGAACAATTTGGCCTAGTTTTGCGGAGGCACGTCTTTAATAGGATGTATTGACTTGATAACTGCCAACAGAGTGGCGGAACTGCTCTGCAAAATTAGCAGGGTAGCTGAACTCCGGAAGCTGAGTTCTCCTGTCGGTTGATTCACCTTGTCAGGAGTAAAATCAAGCTATCCTTATGACGGGCTGACGGTGGTAAGTTGGCTTTGTGGCTAGGTGCATCCTGTAGTTCCTGATAGCCAAGCCTCCCTATGCCGGCTGTCCAGGCGAACTCCTTTGATAGACTGCACTGGTACTAAACTTGAAGAAGATTGAATCTTAATACCAAGTCATCCTTATGCCAACTTGACTATGTCCGAGTAGATGCAGCAACGTTGATTCGGAGTACTGGCCATGTGTCTCCAGAACCTGATAGCCTGTCAGTTCGTTGCAGACTAAAAATAACACTGTCTCTGAAAAATGAAAAAAATTATAAGGATCTGAAAACATGTTGCTTGTAAATTTATTTTCTTATCTCCAGGTTATGCTCTTTTTATCTTCAGATCATTTCACTTTTATAAAGTTTTTGCTTATTTAATTTTTTTTTATACTCTAGGTCTAGACTGTTTTTCATTTTTATACCCTAGATGAAATCTACAGGGTATACTAAGTTTGTCATTATGTTCGTAACACCTAGAAATAATGATGGTAGAATAAAATGGATTGGACACGGCACGCGTAATACTAACTATTTTTGATTTTTGCATGTCTGTCCGTCCGTAAGTCCGTCCGTTCGTTCTCAAGATGAATCGAAAACGCATTCACGTAGGGTCCTGAAATTTTGTAAACGGGCTTTGTTAAAAAATGGGGTAAATCGGGTAAATCTGTAACTCCCTCCTACAAATATTTCATTTTTTTACTATATATTTCGACAGTTCCTGATAATGCGTCGATGTAGAGTGCTGACATTCTGTACACTCTATTTTTATAGTAATAGTAAGTAAAGTTTCAATAATGGACTAAATAGGGCAACCACTACTTGGCGTTGTCATATATTTAGGATGACTTAAGTATACTGTAAAGGCACTTTCACATCAAACACAAGAATGGAAAAAATGTAGACCGAAAAACTCAATTTATTCCACTTTAAAACAAGATTTTTGCTCCAATGATTAATAAAATCATGGGAAATATGATAAACTAATAATTTTACTAATAAAATAGTATATAAATTTTAGAATTTTTAAGAAAACACAGCTTTAATGATTTATTGGACGAATTTTTTGCGCCGAAAAAGTTTTTCGGCCGATAAAATATAATAGTTGTGTTTTCTTCAAAATCTGAAATAAATATAACTATTTTCTCAGTAAAATTCTTAGTTTATCCTATTTCTCTGGATTTTATTAATCATTGGAACAAAAATCTTGTTTTAAAGTGGAATAAATTGAGTTTTTCGGTTTACATTTTTCTGTTCGTGTTTTTGATGTGAAAGTGACTTTCTATTGCACTGAAACGTTCTTCAGAATATGAAATTCTATGAAATTTGTTATAATCATTTTTACTGTCCGACGAACCCTTGTAGAAATATATGCGAAAAACCCCTTCTAAAATCAAACTTGCACAGATGGGTGGCCATATGAAATTACATACGGACATTCATCTAGGATATCATAAGCATTGGTCTTACTTAGACAAATTCTACCTTTTTGACTTGTTGTTTTCAAATTTTACGCCTATTTAGGTAATTCACCTTTTGTAATCAGCAAGATATTTCAGATCATTTTTCAGGTATTTAGTAACAGCCAGCGATTACAGCAGTTTTTGGGAACTATCAGTTGTACATTGCGGAAGGAAAGTGTCGCCACAGATAACGCTGTCGTATTGTAGTACCGCTAGTAGAAATACATTTTCACGAACAAGTGTTTTCATACGAGACAGTCAGTTTTACCACAGGCTACATTGTTGGCGTATCCTTTCATTAAATATATAGCGGAAGGAAATATTATTTTGTGATATAAAGTAATGTCGTGTAATGTCTGCTCGTATATGAAAGCGTAGTTAGAGTTTTTTGAAGGTATAACAAACAAATTTTACAGGCTTTTCTTTAAAATCAGTGAAACCAGCATACAACTTTTCTTTTAAGATACGGCAACTAATAAAAAAGGATTACCCAATACCTTCTTTTTCTATCTTTCTGCGAGGGTGAATTACATGACTGCTTAAACACTATAAATTTATGTAAAATTCCTCATAACACTGTTCCCTTATATTACCAAGAACGTGGCTCATATGAGAGGCATTGCAATTATGGTTCGTCTGTGTTACCACTTCGGTTCGTGTGAAAGGTACCCTAATCTCATATTGGACGCCTTTTTTTTATTATTTAAATTGATAAAATAATAAATTTATGGAAATTAATATTCTGGTGAATAGAGCCTTTTAAAACAGGTTTTATTGTTTTGTTTATTTATTAGGTAACTTATTTTTCACAAATTATATGGAACCGCAAAAAACTTTTATACACAAAAATCCTAAACCATAAATAACAGCCAAACGAAGCATTTCGACCAAATCACCCAAAAAATTCACCACCCTGTGACATTTTTGGGATGGAGAAATAACTACCTTATATATTTTTACATTTCTCACAATTCTTTTATGCTCAAATATACATCACACATCAACTGTATTGTACTAATACTTAGATCCGATCTATTGCCTTCCTGCACAATCCCATAGTAAAGTTTTCGTATCAATTTCATCAATGAAAACGTGTCGCTTTTCTTTTAATGGAAATCTATTAGACAAAAAGATGTGACATTTCTTATTGAGTCATAGCCATGGGAATATATTAAAGACAAAAATCATGCAATAAATTGTTATACTGCAAACATAAAAAACAGCAACAACAACATCAATATCACATTATTTTCCGTTCAAAATGGCATTTAACTCCCAATCGTCAACAAAATTGATTTGAGTGTTTTGGCTTCCATTTGCTCCATATCAATTCATTTTTGTTATATCGATACTTATGCACAAACGTACTCTCCTACATACATACATATGTATGTACATACTCCAGCAAGGACCCAGCAAATGAGGCAAAGCAAAAAAAAAACTTGAAACATCATTGACGCTTCATTTGTTACGGACGTGATTGTGCACAGATCTTAGCGATTTTCAGAGTTTTTCTTGTTTCTTGCTTCTTCAATCAGAGACAATTTGCTGATTAAAATGGCTTCAAATTTCCGCTTCTTGCCCTGAAGGTTATCCTTTCATCACTTAAGTGCTCCAATGGACCAGAAGAATTTTATATGCGAATGATGAGTTATAGAAAGTATGTCAGTGGGTTGGTTCCACATATCTTTTACATAAATCATGAAATTTCGAGGAAGGACTAAATTATGTTGCCACATAAAACTCTGATAATTTACTAGGATAAATAACCAGATAACTGCGATGTATGTATGTACATAAATACGGATTATGACAATTGAAAATGAGGAGATTAAAATGAAAAATATCGAGATAAGGGATTTCTTGTGTTTTGCGTGTAAAAATAATACGAAGATAAATAATTGGATTCTTTACAATCTTACAAATAGCGATAAGAAACCCGGTCGGTTGTTTTCTTTTCTTTTTTAATTTCATCAAGACCTAATTATGACATAGATGAACAGTAAAATATTAAGAACCGTTTTATTGCGATATTAGATCAATTAATTATTAAAAAAGGAGGGCCCATTGATACAAGTCACAGCAGAACTAGACGAACAAGAAGAAGAGAGTTCTCTGCTCAGATCTTATTGAGATATTGCTAACCAATTTTCTTAAGGATAATTTGCAGTGACGAATTCCACTTTACACAAGAATGAGCTTATAACTAACTGCTACTATTGGGCTAGATCGAGTATACATTTACCGAAAAATCCTGATTTATAGTTGGATTTAGTGCAAATGTAATCATCTACTGCTTACTTTCAGATAGTCCTTCCTTATCAGCTGTTCCACCTACCAACTTTTGAAATTTCTTATCTGGAACGTAAAAATAATATTTTTCTCGTGAGTTGTGTTTTATAATTATAGATCATCTCAAATATAAAAATTTTTAGTGGAATATTTTTTATAATACAACGTTATTGAAATATTTTTTAACTTATGAAATTGTGAGAGAATCTTCTTCAGACTATTTTTTTGTTCCTAAGGTCTTTAATAAAATTATCAAATCAAGCCTGGCAAGTATTCAAGTTTCTTGTCTTAGTAAATCGAGCATAAGGAGCAAAACTATCAAATATATGTAGTATTATACCTGCGCTGGCTATGAATTCCCGCTCATATAGAATATTTTTTCAATCATAGTCCAAGAAAAAATTGTTATTTACTCGAAAAATCAACTTTTTAAAGTTATAACAAACATCGCGAGTAAGATATTCTAATGTAACGCCAGTTTCGGAACACATAAACTATGTATTGGTACAGGGTAATGTTTCGTCTCAGGAACCAATCAGTGAAAAATACCAAAACCAAAGTATATCAATGTTCCAATATTATTCTTGAGGAAGAACCAAAAGATATGACACCGTCTTCTATAAAAGATGAAACATCGTGATAATTCTGTTCAACAGAAAGGAGATTGAAGTCCTCAAGTTGTCTTCAACTGACGATCGTCAGATAGCAGTATAACATCAACGTGTTTTTCGATTGATGAAACCATCAACTCATTCGAAGTTGATGGTGAATAAAGATTTTGGGTACAGAATGCAATAACTTCCCTTAAGGCTATGGGTTTCTTAAATACGACAGCAAGAACTAATGTCCATTTCGTGATTTTGAAAAAAAAAAATCGGTATAGATCGAGTCGGACTCGCACAATTTGGTTTCCGCGGCAGAAGTTTATATTGATTCAGCCTAATGATGCTCATTTTAAATTTGTTTAATTCATTGGGCTTTTTCTCCTTCTCGCATCCATTTCAAAATCATAATTCAATCAATTCAAATTTTCGAACTTACAGCTCATTTTTAAGGTTCCGTGCAGCAAAATGAAAAACCAAACGACGTGACGTGGGAAAGTCAAAGATTGTTAATTTTTGGTTTAATTTTAATTTTGGCAAGTGCGGATACTGCGGGGTGCGATCGGGGCGGCGACCCCCCCCCCCCCCCCCCCCGCCTAGAGCTCTAATAAATCAATATGTATACTCTAATCAAATGAAATAGAAAAAGATCTTTTTAAAAAGTCTGCATCAAAATCTGGGTTAAAAAATTGAAAATAATTTCACCCCGCACTTAATGAGAACATCACAAAAGCTCTCTAGTGTTTTCCTTCATTTAGCATTTAATTAAATGTTTAAATTATATTACATTTATGTATAAATTTTAAAAATTTTTAAGGTACACAAAGAAAACAAAGTATGGGTAGTTGAAATTTTAATACTACGGTGAATAACAATTTCAAAAATTGAAATTTGGAGCTCCTAAGTTTTATCAAAATACTTAATTAAATTACTTTGCATTGACTTTGCTTTCTTTCTGTACCTCGTGAATTTTAAATTTTATACCCAAATGAAATATAACTTTAAAATTTAATTAAACATAAAATAAAGGGGTACTCTAGATAAATTATTCTCACACAATTTAAAATTGTATCATTAATGAATACAAACAAACAAATGTTTGCATGGCGTAGCTTATTTTGAAACTTTTTTTTAGTAGCCTTTTCGTTCCTAACACCCGGGAGATTACTATCCGCGAACGAAGAACAAACGAGAACAAATGCTTTAAGGGTGCAAGCAAAATACCCAACCGACATATCGGAAGTGTTGCCACTTCAGGTTGTGCTGAGTGTTAGGACCAGAGACCGTAACGGTTATAAATATTTAAAAAAATCATATGTAAAAATTATTTTCTGATTTTCTTTCTAAAAAGCAAAATTAAAAACTTATTTTTATTTAAAAAATCAAAATAAAAATCTGGAAATGATTTGTATTTTAAAAATCAAATATAAAATCAAACTTCGATTTTTATTTGAAAAATCGAAAATAAAAATCATAAAATAGGAAATTCGTAAACATTTGGTAATAAGAATCATAATGCTACATTCCAATCAATCCTCCTATAACTTTTTCTAAATAATTTTGAAAATAATTGTAATTTTCACTCCCTGGTTATGACACTACGGTAGGAAATCATAAAATTATAAAATTCAATGATATGAGTTCAAGTTTCTCCGAAGTATAGTCCTTGTTGCTTCATTTTGAAGACTCCCGTCACCGTTGCATCCGCTGAACTCAAAATAATAAAAGACTATCTTCTAAGACCTATGGGCCAAGATGCCTATCGCAATAGCACTACTGAGCACAGTGGCAAGAAATGAAAAGATGGATATATCGAAACTTCGCGAGTGCTAAATCTCGAAAGAAAATGTTTTAAGAGTACCGCTCTATATACAGGGTGTGCCGTATGTGGTCTGGCAGCCGAAGGCTATGGATAGGTCATGCTTAGACAAACAAAAAATTGTATGGGGGGGGGGGGGTAATCGTAACGGTTTCCGAGATAACGGGACTTTAAGATATTTGGGAATGTTTTCTTAGATCACCCTGTAACTTCGTAACTTCTGAACGTTACATCCTGTCGGGAACTTTGATAACTCAATCGAGAGACAACCTTTTTGGCCATAATCTGACTGTAACCTTACCTCCATACTCCTTTTGGTCTCCAAGTTGGAAAAGATCAAATTCGAAAAATTGGAAATTTTTACCTATTTTTTCAGTTTGAGGTTAAGATTTTAGGGAATTAACATAATGACTGTACCATTTTTTATACCCAATAAAGATTACCTGGAGTATTGAAGATGAAGTGCTCGGGATGGTCAGAAATCACAGCAGCATTAGCATCCGGAGAATTTTTTCTCGTACGCAAATTCCAAGAAGTACGGTATGGCGAGTGCTGAAAAGGAATAGGTTCCATTCATACCACATCACGCCAGTTCAGGAGCTATTGCCGCAGGATTTCCCCAAACGTCTACAATTTTCCACAATTTTAACGCAGACTTTTGAAAGGCAGGACAATTTTCAGAGCAGGATTTTGTGGACAGATGAAGCCCACTTTACCCGAGATGGGATTATGAACCATCATAATGTCCACTCATGGGCGGAACAGAATCCCAGAGCAAAGCGTGAAGCAAGCTTCCAACATAGGTTTTCGCTAAATGTTTGGGTAGGTTTAATTGGGAAAACATTTTTCGGCCCGTACTTTCTTCCCAGCGTTCTAAACGCAGACTCTTATCTGCAATTTTTAAGAACTTCATCCGGTGATATTAGATGAGGTTCCGTTAAGCGTGCGAAACAACATCATATTCCAGCGAGACGGAGCACCCCCACACCATGGAAGGCAAGTTCGACAATGGCTATTTCGAACATTTCCATTATGGATTGGCCGAGAAGGACCAATCAATTGGCCAGCAAGATCCCCTGACTTAACTCCCCTCGATTTTTATGTTTGGGGAACTATGAAGGAGTATGTGTATTCCCATAAAATAACAACACAAGAACAACTGAGGGCCTAATAATTGAATCGGGTGAGAAACTTAGGGAAAATTTGGAGCAAATCGCTATTATGCCAGAGATACGACGGAAACTGCAATATTGCATCATGCAGCAAGGAGGACATATCGCGCATCTATTAAAATAGCATTAAGGAAATAATATGTATGTAATATTAAATAAATTATTTAACATTTTAATTAAACACCTTCCTAATTACATTGGTTTTCATAAATACTTGGCGTTATCCTAATAACAACTGCATCTGACAAAATCGCCACAAAAGCATACTGAGGTTGTGTAATAAAAGTCGATTATTTCGAGATGGGTAGCAGGTAGGTACAACGTGTGGTATATAAAATGAAAGGCAACACTCCAAGTAATCTTTATTGGGTATTAAAAAGGTACAGTCATTACGTTAGTTCCCTAAAATAGGTAAAAAATAGGTAAAATTTCCAAATTTTCGATTTTGATCCTTTCCAACTTGGAGACCAAAAGGAGTATGGAGGTAAGGTTAGAGTCAGATTATGGCCAAAAGGGTTGTCTCGATTGAGTTATCAAAGTTCCCTACAGGATGTAAAGTTCAGAAGTTACAGGGTGATCTAAAAAAAACATTCCCAAATATCTTAAAGTCCCGTTATCTCGGAAACCGTTACGATTACCCCCCCCCCCCCCCACCCCTACAATTTTTTGCATGTCTAAGCATGACCTATCCATAGCCTTCGGGTGCCAGACTACATACGGGACACCCTGTATAATGTTTTTTGTTTAAGGAAGGAGCTGAGGACGTTTAGTTATGAAAGAGCAAAATGGGTCTTTTAAGAGTGAGTCTTTTAGGAAGAAGAGTCTGTTTATGATTTTGGTATATTTTCTCTTAACATCCTGTAACACTCTTACTTCCCATAAAGGAATGATGGGAAATGATGACTAACTGACCAAGTTTTCCAAGGAATACGTTATTTTACTCCTTTTCTTTCAAACTTAACCCCGTTTTCCGTCAAACCATTTTGATATTTTGAAGCATTGATGAACCGTCGAATTGCGTTTGCGTGGTGATACAGCACTATAGAGTTTTTTAAAGGAGCTATTTATCTTGTCGCTCATTATTTAATGTAAATTGCAAAAACCTCTCATAAGACGTAACAATATCCATACACATATATGTATTCTTTTATTACTATACCTTCTAAATAGGCCTTCATTTGTAAGTAATAAAGATGTCTTGCGTCAGTAATGCATTCGAAGAAGTATATGTAGTTTTATAATATTTTGTCCCACCAATCCTCCGAAAACTGAACTTTTGCCAGTATTAGCAACAAAGCGCTAAATTTTTTATCCCACTGAAAATGATATTCAAAATTTCCCCGAAACCAATTGTATATTTCTAAGCTTTCTTCACCGTCGAAAATTATTTTTGATACTTATATCTGTCGATTTGCTCCATTAATATTTGAATTGGTTAAGGTAAATTAACAAGAAATTTTCAAAATCTACATCTGCTCTCCTTAAAGTGAGCAATGATATCGCGCGTGCGGTTAGTAAAGATGAACTAACGGTACTAGTTCTTTTAGATTATTCCAAGGCCTTTCATACCATTAATCATAGACTTCTTCACATGAAACTTCTGTAAAGTTAATTTTTTACTATTTGTGCAAGAGGTCACAAACAGTTTTTGCAATCAATCTTTTTTTTTACCAGTGCTATTTGATGTACCTTAGGGATCCATTTTTGGGCCCTGTTATTTTCCATGTTTATAAATGATATATTTGCTCATGTCAGCTATTCTAATCTGCACTTATACGCTGATGATGTTCAGTTGTATAGATCTAGTGTACTTGGTATCACTGACGAATGCATCTCTCGGGTAAATGAGCATTTGGAGGCTATTTACTTGTGGTCCTGTAATAATAAACTAAGGCTTACTCCTCAAAATCTACGTGTTTGCTTATCCATCGGCGTATATTAAATATGGATGATTTCCGTCAGTCTCCGTTCACAACACTGCTATTCCTATTGTTGATTCAGCTAAAATTCTTGGGGTAATTTTCAATAAAACACTTACATTAAATTTGTATATCAATTCTATTGTGGGTAGAGTTTATGTATGCAGGACTTCGTTCTCTATGGGTGTCTAGCCATTTCACACCCATGCCTACGCGATTATCCTTAGTGCGTACATTGCTAATACCTGTCATGACATATTTATGTGAAATATTTGGAAAGCTTGATTACAATAATAGGAGAAAAGTTGAGTTTGCCTTTAATTTTATCATCGGATACGTGCATAATTTCAGGAGATTTGATCATGTTTCTCAATTTAAGAATTCAATTTTGGGGTGCTATATTTCTGTTTATCTTGATTATTGCTCAGTAATCTATTTAATTAAAACTATTAAGTTTAAATATCCTCAGTGCCATTACGACCTCCTGGTATTCTCTAGGTTCAACAGAACACACCGTTTGTCACTACCACGGAATAATTTCCTTATCACCCAACGCCTGTTTTTTTGCCATGCTATTAGAATATGGAATGACTTACCACAATGATCCAGTCCAACACTTTAACTACAATTAAAAGTAGTGTTTTTAGCTTTTTCAATCTTAGTAGTTAGCATTGATTTTTTTTTTTACTTTACATTGTAATTTCTTTATATTTTAAGATAATTATGCTCTAACTGTTTAAGCTTTCTGTCTCTCCTCCATTACTAGGTACATACTACGATACTACTTAGTCATATTATTTTTATCTTTATTTTCTTGTACAAATAAAAAAGATTTATGTCTTAATTGTACAATAGTTATGTTAATAATAATTAATTTGAAATTTAAATTTAGTGACATGGATATAGATTACAAGATTAGCAGCCGCTATCACTATTTGTCTGTGTATTCCATAGTTTTCCTAACTACCCCATATTTTAACAGAAGATTAACTTGAAATAATTATTGTTTTTCTCATTAGAAGTGTTTCAAATATAATGAAGTATTTAGTGAGGATTAAATAAGTTTCTGCAATATACTTTAACAAAATGCGTAAGTAATAAATTAAATTAGGAAGAAAATGTACAGCGGGAACTTTTTTAAAGTAATGAAATCCAATGCAAATGGCTGCATTCCAATTTTGCATCTTTTACAAAAATTTTCCTATAGCTACTTTTTAACTCCAGTGCCCGATCATAGTTTAAATTAGCTCTAATGAGGAAAATGTGCTAAAACTTAATGTATTTGGCATATAATATAACTCTGAAGGCCCGCTGTGCATCTGCCCATTTAAAAAATAAGAAGAAGAAATGCAAAACAAAAACTATATTATCAAAATACTTTTTAGTATAATGTTTTTTTTACATTTCCGAATCGTTAAATTAAAAAACAAAATAAAGACAAACAAAGTTTATAGTGTCGATTCAATCCATTTCACTTCTTCACTGTCAGAAGGATAACAAAACCAGTTTGACAGTACAATTTAATTAAAGAAGTGTGTTTGTGTCTGCAATTGCCTAATGAATCATTCATTAGGAGCAGACATTAGGGCATAAGCATCACAAGAAAGCTGATTTTGAAAAATAATATAATAAATCTAGCATAGCAGACTACAGCGTTGGTCTCATCCAAGGTTGGATACACCGTGGAGCGATCGGGGCGATCGCACCCCTAAAGTTCTAATAAAATCAAAATGTATACTCGAAAAATATCCGCTCTAATTCAGTTAAGTTAAATATATAAAAAAAAGTCTTTATAAAAAGACTGCTTCTAAATTCGCACTTAATAAATAGAAAATAATTTTTCTCTTCTCCTAAGTTCAATAAAGTTCTAGAGAGTTTCCCTTCAATTTGCACTAGATTAATTCTAAAATTATATTAAATTTGTGTATAAATTTTGAAACTTTTACAGTATACAAAAAAATCAAGATCCAGGCAGTTCAAATTTTAACAATATAGTAAGTAACAATTTCTCGAAATTTAAATTTGGAGCTCCTAATGTTTATCAAAATACTTAAAAAATTACAGTTTAATGCGCAGACTTTCCTTTCTTTTTGTACCTTGAAAATTTTAAAATTGATTCACAAATTATAACAATATCAAAATTTAATTAGATGCAAAATGAAGCGAAATTTTATCAGTGGAGCATTTCTGCGAAAATTATCATTCCCTTCATGTATGTGTCCCTTCGCCGAAATGCCGTCGTGTACCGCGAAGTGTATTAAGCGAGAAACACAGTGCTAACTTTCCAACCTCAACCGCAGTATATCCTGAAGAACCTCAACCTAATGAGCCTAGCAAACTTTTGCAACTCACAATACGCACTTTTACAACCTCTGTATGATTGCAGTTAATTGGGCTGTTGGCTCGAAAATTCAAATTATTTTGTAATAATTTACTACAGCAGGAATAACTTTTCACATTAAATATGTTTCTCAAGTCTTTTTCAGCTAACTTCCCGTACAGTTTTTCTCGCAAACAATACTAGCATCAAATGATAACAAAAATTAACTGTCAAAGCTGACAAAGTTCCAGCAGAGTAGAAAGTAGACCTACTTGAGTTCAACCCCAACCTGGTCGGCCTCACCAACTTTGCCATTAGGAGCATGATAACCTGATCTCATATATTCTACACAACTGTCAAAGTTGGTGAGGCCGGCCAGGTTGGAAAAGCCAGCACTGTGTTTCACGCTTTGTTGTATATTCGGGGTCTAAAATACCACACTTTAACCTCCTATGTTGTTATATATTCGGGGGAATTGAATTAAGGACACTTAACTTTGTTTTATTTTTTCACTTTATTGTTTGCAACTTAAAATTACAGAACACTTGTTTTTTGTATTCCAACACACTTTTATTCCTGTGACAACCGAAAGTTTTTCACGACCACGATCACTTCTTTTGCAAAATTACAAGTTTTTCTATGCGACAGCCCAGATCAGGAGAACTCAGATCTCACCACTTAAAAAGGAGACGCGTGACGATCTTGATTGCGTACAAAAATCAACTCAACTCTTGATCAAGTTCATCGTGATCAAGAGCCATTGCTCAGGATAGAAAATGCTAAGTTGCATTTTCTTATCCTAAGAAAATTTTACTTTTTAATTCTGGACTTGTTCAAACATGTCCAGAATTATTCGCGTTGAACGATGGCTTCAAAAATGTAATCTTACACTTTTGAAAACATCAGCCACCGTCCCGTCGTTTGACAATCGCGACGCGCATATACATGCAATGCATTTGTGTGGCGTGCGGTTCTTATTACAAAAGTTTTTTTTTGTCGTAATATGTATGTACGTATGTATATGCATGTTGAATTTTTTCGCGGCAAATTGTACTGAAGGTACAATTTGCTTTTTGATTTATTTTGTAATTAAATTATTGAAATGACAAATTTTGTTGAAGGCAAAATTTTGTCGTGGAAATTTTAAAGTAAAACGACTTGGGGTGTAAAATGAAACTTTTGTTTTTCCCAAGTCGTTTGATGGGAAAAATTTTATGACTTGTTAGGAATGTGAAGAAAATTGCTGATGCAATTTTCTTCATCCTTTTTGGACGATAAACTAATCATGTTTTGTGCATGATTAGTTTACTGAATTTTTATATTTTATATTTATATTTTTCTTTTATATGCCCAATTTTAGGTTTCTAGGTATATAGGGCTTATTAATTATTTGTGTTTTTTTTTTTTTTTTTTTACCTGTTAGGCCCTAAGGTTTTATATACCTACATATGGTACATATATGTACCTAAGTTTTTTATACATAACATTCCTTCCCCCTGAGAAAAAGAGAATTATTCTTTGAAGAGGAATAATTCTCAGGGGAAGTTGTTGTTGGTACGTTTTTTGGTGGCTGGGTTTTGGTCGTTTTCGGTTGCGTTTTACATCTTTGTGTTTGTTACAAAATTACATAAGTTATTCTAGTCTTAGCTTGTATTGTATATCTTTAACTTATTCTATTTTCTATTTTCTATAGTCCTTATGGATTATCTTATTGTATGTAAAAATAAAAAAAATTTTGTTTTTAGCGATATTGATTATTCTATCCCAAGAAATTCTTTGCCGGCCCCAATTAAAAAAACTCTGTCTGATAATAAAAAGATGTCATTTCATTTGGATATTGCTCGTAATTTAATATCTCGTGCCGCTGATAAGCGAACGAACTTATTTTTCTACCGTAGAGAGAGTGTTTGCACATTGCCAGTGCAATTGTATTTATTTATTATTTTTTTTTTTGAGGGGTCGGTGTGAGATTGAATTGAATTATAATGAATTTGATATCTGCCTCAGTAAAATAAAAGATAAAAAAAAATCTTGGTGCACGTAGAGTTGGTATGAGATATTGGAATGCATCTTGTATCGGCTTGGAAAGGAGGAAAAAAAAATTTGTGAGGTTTGTGTACTTGTAGCTGCCTACATACATAATGCACGAATTGCAACTTGTGGAGCTTATTTGTGTGTTAGGAAAGGATAAAAAAAAAACTACCATTGCTATTGTAGTTGCGTGGGATTTGTATTTTTAACCAAGATAAGTACCCGATGCATTCTAACTGCATCTTGCCAATTTTTTGCTGACGTTTGGGGTTTTGCCCTTTATATGGGGCGATTTTTGCTGTTCAGTCCATAGTTTGTTTCGACATGGAATTTTGCGAAGTTGTGTCATCGCGTACTCCTTACGCCAGCCCCGTACCTAATTGCATGAGGGTGCTGGCCATTTTTGTGCAAAGTGTGGCCCCCCGGTGGCGTGGGCTCATCAGGTTGCTGCTGCGGAGGGATGGTCGTCCAGATGTGTGCATCTGGGGTGCTCCAGCGGAGGCTGATGTATTCCATAGGGTGGAGCTATGCTTGTGGCCCCACGGTGGGAGTTCATGGGTGGTCATGGGTGAGTTTTTTTTTGATTTTGTTAATGAATTCTATCGGTAACTTCCTCAATATTCTTTTCTAGGAGCAACTTTGGTACTATCTGGGGAGGTAGGGTGGTGTGCCTGCCCTGGTTGTCGGATGCATCCCAACTACCTGGTGCATGACGTGACCGCCTGGGTTGGATCTTCGGAATCCGAACTAGGGTTGCCTGGTGCACCGCCGAGTTTTGCGTCTGAGGAGGACTGGGATCTCCCTGAAGAGGCTTCTGGTCCTGCCCAGGGTTAGGCCGTGGACGCTCCCTAGCTTCATGGTAAGTTATTTTCACTTTCTATTCGAGCCCTTTTTCTAATTATATTTGTTTTTATTTCAGAATTTTTTGTTATTTTGGTTCGTGTACCACCACCGTTCTTTAGTTTTATTTTCTATTAACTTTTAATCTTTTCAAAAAAAAAAATTGTACTTTTAGTTTTATACAAATTTTAGTTTTACTTTTATTCTCCTGTTTTATATAAAAAAAAATAATAATAAAAAATTCTTGGCTAAATGGTGAAATATCGTCTTTCATTTTTTGGTAAAAAAAAAAATTTTTTTGTTTTTTCATTTATAGATTTTAGGTAACACAAAAATGGACTTGACAGATTTTGAGTTCGGTCGTCAATTTCTCTCTGACGCTGGTTTTTGTTTAGGTTTGGGCGGCTCTAAGTGTTGTTAAGCGGCTTTAAGCTTGACTGGATGTTATTAGTGTATCCAGTACTCATACTATTGTCTTGGGTAGTGATATGCACAGTGTCAACTTATAGTCCCTGATTATGAGGGTAGTTGCTATCTCGAATAAGCTATCCTATGAGAGTTTTGGGGTTACTGATACTCGAAATCTTGTAACTCCGAAAGCTTAATTAGGCGGGTTATCAAAGTAGATTCTTGCATCTCTTTTTCTTTTTGGGCCGACCTTTCGTTGTTTTGTGGTCTTGGAGAAGAATGGTTTACTGTCTTGGTTTGACGGGAATATGCCTATATATAGAATATATTTCTTATGGGAATACATATAATTTCTACTATATCTAATATCAAAAAAAAACTTTTCTTATTTATTTTACTAATTTAAGTCACTATTTCCTATTTATGATCTTATTACTTTACCTCTCTATTTAGTATAATCTTAGATATTTATGTCTATATTTAAGTTAATTGTTAGGTATTATTGAACGTTGCTAAATATCATTTACTTATTATTTTTATTATTATTATTTTTGTGTAAATAAACTTCGGTTACGTTTTTATTTTTTTAATTCTATTATCTTATGTCTTTTCTTTCTTCTATTTATTACCTTATTGTTTAGCTTATTCCATTTATTATTTCTACTTTGCTAAGTACTACTTATGTTTATTAATTTTGGGTTCTTAGGTACTACTAAATAAAGTTTATGCTTATGAAATATTTATTTTACCTGGTCGCTTTATTTCTTATTTGCTATAAATTATTTCAAATTATCTTCTAATACCAGTGTAGTGGGAGGACCGTGGTTCCGCCAGTAATAAAAGGATGAGACGGGTCCAACCAACGAGTATAGATCTTTTTGATTATACTACTTGTATAGATCTCGCTCTGTGGAGACTTTGAGTACGTTTTAATTTTTCTTGGGGTGTTGCGTAAACCGGTTCCATGGGAACGTTTTCAGCTGTAGGCTGTTGTCTGCGTTTAGCAATCCATGCCATGAATTCCGGGACGATATATTTTGCTAATGCCACCACTGATATAAGTAGCAACAAGAGTCCTGTCATTGATAGGGATGTAATAGAGAGTATATGAGGAATCTTGGCCTTTGGTCCAAAGTGAATGCTGTTCACTTTGGTACGGATTTCGTCTAGAGATTTTGTATCTAGGTGGATACGTTGGTTTGTATCATCTCCGAGGAGTAACGTTGGTTGTTTATCAAGGTTTTTAGGAGCGGATATCTTGGACATATATTCTGCCAATTCCTCTTGCGTTTCGTTTGTGCCTGGGAAGTAGGTTGGTTGGAAAACTTTTAGCGGATGTAGATTTTCTGCTTCGTAATACAGAGTGTGAGACCCTATTTGCAAGGAACATGGTTCGTTGACTGTCATGATTCCTTGTCCTGCGAGACGATGAGTGAGTAACTGTTGAGTACAAGTTATATGTACTATAGTGGTTTCGGTTAAGGAGTACAGCCACGAATTTGGTCTATTGAGCTTAATTATTGTATCTCTTGGGGGAATTTGAGCTCTGATGCTACACTGTGGGCGTTCGCCCAGCGGGTTGAATAAAAGTTTAATAACACATTCATCTGTTTTTGTAGCCTTGGTGAGTGGTGTGTTCAGCTTACCTACCCACGTATCTTCATTGATTCCCTTTGAAATTTTTTTGAAAGATCTCAGGTTTTCTGGCTTCAACAGCAGAAATTCCTGGGTCTGTATTTGACTTGCCACATGGGAAAATTCGATATCAGGTATTGTTGAGTGGTCTGAATCCAGCCGTATGGGAAAACATCTAATCTGTTGGATTTTCATCTTGGGAATATTAAATATGGGAAGTTTGACTCGGATAACTAATTTGTCCTGCAGCAAATGTGTCTTAACATCTGCTGTTTGATACAGAACTGACAAACAGTCCTGTAGATTGGGACAAGTGGAGTGAGATTTGTGATAAATCTCTAGCAAATGATTTGGGGAAATTAAAAGTGGATGAATTTGATTATTTCTACTGGACACTATTATGTCCAGTAGAGCTTGTTGTCTAAATTCCAACTCTATCATTTGTAGTGTCAGACTAGAGACATTTTCTTGTCTTATTTGGTGGGCTGTCAACTCGTCTGTTGTATTCCTCAGATTGTTAATCTGGTTGGTTATCTGACGCTGTCGTTCAGACAGGGAAGATAGGGGTTTCTGAATTTGTTCAAATGTGGTTTTTATTACGCTGATCTGTTGTTTTTCCAGATCAGCTAAGGTTTGAGTATTTACCTCTAATTCGCTTAGTCGGCTGTACACCTCTTGTTCGTTTCCACTATCCATGGTACCGAAAAGATAATGCATCGCATTTCCAATTCCATCGAAGATGGATCGGGGCTTGCGCGATTTGGGCACAGCTTCCCTAATAACACTGGTACGCCTATTGATATTTTCCATTAGGGCGTGTATATGTTTTGTCTGTAGCGTACAAAGGTCCTGTATAGAAGACCCATTTCCACACAATTGGTGTATGTAGTGTTCCGCTCGTTCTGCTAGTCGCGTCTGATTTTCCAACTCGGCCAGATCTAACTCAGTGATGATGCTCCAAGTGTCGTGGTAAACTGATAGGCATCCAAGATCCTCAAATAGTACTCCCGTATTATTTAGGGGCGTTATAGAGTAAGGTTCCTCCGCGAGGGCTCCTATTATGAGCAGGAATAGTCCGTGGAAAATGATGGACTGCATTGTTATCTAGGAGAGGATAGGATAGGGTATTAAAATGGGTTTTTATTTGACTTTATAGCTTACATGCTATTATATATGTATCTTTGAAGTACTTAAATTATATTGGCACCATGTTATTCGTAGAAAGGTTTTTAAACGGTTGTTATGTACCGTGACCTCTCGTTTACGAATTTTTATTGTGGTGTTTACAGTACTAGGGATACCGGTTACCGTGTAGGGTCCTACCCAAATCTGGGAGAGCTTATGTTTACGACTCTCGCTCTTGAGTAGAACCTTGTCTCCTCTGTGAAATGTCAGGGGACGTACAGCTTTGTCATAGTAATTTTTCGAGCGTTGTTTACTCATCAGAAGGTTTTTCCGTGCCACGGCGTAAGACTTTTGAAGCTTATACCTGAGAATATGGTAGTAGCTCTCGTGGTTATACACGGGTTCGGGGTCTCGCCTTAAGTTGGACGGAACGTCCGCTGTAAAGCCGTAGAGGCAGTCCATGGAGTTAATTTTGTCCCTTCGTGTACACTGTTGTTGTACACGAAAGCAGCGGTTCGCAGATAACTATCCCATGACCTGGGATTTTCGTCCACTATAGTTCGTAGATATTCAATCAACGGTCTATGTGCACGTTCGAGTGCTCCATTTGATTGGGGATGATAAGCTGAGGTTTGCAGCTTATTTATCCTGAGTAGTTTGCATACCTTTTTGAATAGGTCACTCAGGAAATTACTTCCCTGATCGGTGACTATTCTTTTGGGAATGCGGTAGCGCGTGACGATTTCGTCGAAGAAAACTTGCGCTACCGTTATAGCTTCTCCATTTGGTATGGCATACCAATCTACGAACTTCGTGAGGTTGTCCTGAAACGTTAATATATATTTGTTTCCAGATTCAGTTTCCTCTAGTGGGCCGACTATATCTAGGTAGATTTTGTCGAATGGTTGTTCAGCTATGTCTGTAATCACCATTGGCATTTTATACTGTGGTGAAGCCTTCATGGTTTGACATTTGGCACACCGCTTAATGTGCTTTTTGATGTCACTAAGCATGTGCCTCCACCAGTACTTTCTTCGAATCCGTTTGTAGGTTTTTATCACTCCCTGATGGCCGCCAAAGAGAGAATCATGATAATCTTTTAAGATTAATTGAATCTCCTCTGGGCTTGTGATTACTTCAGGTGGACGAGCTTCGTCTATAATTGGTGGATTGGTACTAGGTGGACTGCCATGGTCTGCGGTCTCTTCTGGATGATGAGTTTGTTCTTCTTGTTCTATTAGTTTGGCCTGGCTGTCTGGATTTGTTCCACTTTCCTGAATGTTTCGTGTCTGGGCTCTTGTTACTGCATTGCATTGCAGACACTCCTTAAGGTCCGATGAGTGTTTTTCCTCCTCTATGTCCGAGTCCATTTGGTGGTGGACTATAGCTTCTACCGTGAAGGTTGTAGTTTCCTTGTCTTTGTTATTTTCCCGTGGAATGCGGCTTAAAGCGTCGGCATTCGTGTTGTACTTTCCGGGCTTATATTCAATTTTATAATTGAACTCGGAAAGTTTATGGTGAAATCTCACCAGACGGGATGTGGGGTCCTTAACATTGAAGACTCCCTTGAGTGGTTTGTGATCTGTATAGACCGTGAACTCTCGGCCTTGCAGATAACACCTGAAATTTTTAGTCGCCCAAACTATAGCCAGTAACTCTTTCTCAATCGTGGAATAGTTACGTTCGGCTTTGTTCAGGGTACGGCTGGCGTAGGCAATTGGCTGGTCACTTCTTACCTCTCCTTGAGAGAGAACTGCTCCAAGAGCCTCGCTGCTGGCGTCGGTGGTAAGGTTAAAGGCTTTTGAAAAATCGGGATATATTAAGAGTGGAGGGGAAATTAAAGCGTTCTTAATGCTTTGAAATGCCTCTTGGCATTTCTCAGTCCACTTAAACTTTACATCCTTTCGGAGTAAGTTTGTTAGTGGACGTACTGTTTTCGAAAAATCGGGTATGAATTTTCTGTAGTAATTGGCAAGGCCCAAAAATGATTGTACTTGCCTTACTGTCTTAGGGATGGGGAAAGTTTGGACGCATGCCGTTTTGCTAGGGTCAGGTAGTGGTCCTTGGTTAGAACATTTGTGTCCTAAATACACTACCTCCCGCCTGAGAAATTGACATTTCTCAGGTTGAAGTTTCAGGTTATTTTCTCTTAACCTGTCAAAGACTTTTCGAAGCTTTTCGTTGTGGTCTGCCAGACTTTTTCCATAGATGACGATGTCATCTAAGTAGACGAAACATTCTAGGCCTTGTAGGCCAGTTAATATGAAATTCATTAAACGCTGAAATGTGGCCGGGGCTCCTTTGAGTCCGAACGGCATACGTTTGAATTCATAATGCCCGTAGTTGGTACTAAAAGCCGTTTTTGCTCGATCTTTCGGATCGACGAGTACCTGATGATAGCCATTGGCTAGGTCTAGGGTGGTGAAGTATCTTGAATGGCCCAGTTGATCGAGGATATCCTCAATCCGAGGTAGAGGGAAGGCGTCGCCAATCGTTTTTTCATTCAACTTGCGGAAATCAACGACGACGCGCCACCTTTTCTCACCGTCTGGTCCCGCTTTTTTGGGGACGACTAGCAGTGGTGAGTTCCATGGGCTTTTGCTGGGCTGGACAATGTCGTTGTCAAACATTTCTCTGAGTTGCTCATTTATTACATTTCGCTGTGTCTCTGGTAACCGGTACATCTTTTGGTTAATAGGTGCTTGGTCTTGCACCAGAGGGATGTCATGGGTGATGGCATTGGTATGTGTAAGCCTGTCACCTTTTAAAAAGAATATGTCATCATATTCGTAACAGAGATTTATTATTGAGGCTTTTTCCTCAGAATTTAAAGTTTCATCCAGACTGAGTTCTTGCTCTAATCTGGTGAGGCGGGGATGAATACTGGTGTCTTCTTGCTCGACATCGTTTGGGAACAAGTATTTTATGTGTTGTAGGGTGGCCGTCTGTTCAGCGCTTCTTGCCCTATTTTTATTATTCTTAAATCTAGT
>OZ005740.1:65715243-65819009 GCA_963930735.1 Dioctria linearis
ATTTGCTGTTATTATTATTTGAAGAAGGGTGTTAATTCTTTTTGTGTTTGAGTGCGTACCGTAAAAAAATTGTTCCCTGTACATTTCGCCCTATCAAATTTATATGAGAAATTTTCATTTCACTTGAGTTACTTAAAATATTCAGTCACTTTCTATCAAGAATTTACTTCAAATTTAACTCATTTTAATTGCATGTCCTTTCTACAATATCGATCATCCTTCAATTGAGTGCCTCTCATATTCCAGAAAATGTAAACACTTCGTCAGGACTCTTGACTTATACCAGCGTGAAATGTATTTTAACTCTGAAATCTTACACTTCCTGCCTTTTGCAAACTTTATGAAATATTAATGTTTTGATTTTTGTCATGAATTCGTTATCGCCGAATGAAAATTGAAGTCATGATTTTTAGAATATCTCTCTCTCCCTCTCTTACAACTCAGGTCATATGAATATTTTATGCGTTTTCCTTTTATTCCTTAAAACATTTATTAGAGCTTTATATCAAAGAAGACACCTCTTTAAAAGTGGCAGTATTTTTCCTGTAGAACAGAGAATGGAGGAAAATTGGATTATGTTTTTCTTGAAAATGTTTAATAAAGTGGGGAGCCACTGCCACTTTCGCCTACATGGAGCAGAAAAAATGTTTTTTTGTTTTTTTTTTTTTTTTGTTTATGTGAATATAATTCTTAATATTAGATTCTGTAAAGTTGATGTTATTGTGTAGGCTCGTGTACAGATGGCATTTATATTGTGCGCGAAAATGCTCTCAAGTAAGAGCAGAAGTAGTGGTAGTATCTTTCATATTTTACATGGTTCTGTCAGACGACAAAAGACATTTCAAGTTCAATGATTTCTGATGCTTGTTTAATTACTTTCATTTTTCAAAAAAAAAAAAGATCATAGAGAAAAACAATAATTGAAGCGGAAGGGAGTTTAAATTAAATTCAACGTACCCACATATTTTTAGAAATTTACCGTGAGCTTGTTTTAAAAATTGATAAAAACATAAAATGAAATGAGTAGGTATTGTATTTGAAGCTGTGGAAGAAGACACTTGGATTTTGAAGTACCATCCTCACTTTCACTTGCTGCAGTTTCTCTTGTTATTCATAATCACTGGTTCCTTACAGATAGTTCAAGAGCATTCTTGACAATTGGTTTCTAAAATGAAGAGAACTGTTGCGGCTGAAGCTTTTACAACACATTTTACTTTACTGAACTACTTCAGCCTCGTGCTTCCATTGGTTAGTAGAGCGTGTAGCTGCATATAGATAATAACAAAAATAGGCCAATGCTATATTTTGTGATTAGTTAGAATTTCGCCAATAAATACTTCATTTTGTAGTCCATATATCATAAGTTCGGTTATAAATTGATTCTAATTCTGCTTAAGTAAGCTAAAAAAATTTCTTTATCTGTAATTTGAGATCAGTATGCTTTAATAATTTTCTAAAAACTTAATGAAATTATTTTACTATTATATTGGAAGAAAATGAGTTTTCTAGTTTAACAATTGTAAATTTCCACGATTGTGTAAATTAAATTATTTACCCAATTTTAGAGTACCTACGTAATGTACACAATTTGAACCTAAACGACGATTACACGAGTCAGTAGAGCTGCCAGACCGTACTGATTTTGTCTGTCAATTATATTGACTAAAAACGGTTTGCGTTTGATCAACTAACTAGTCAGTTCATTATAAAAATATCGTCAAGCGGTCTTCTATATGCATTTTTAGTAATTTCTTTATTATTCCGAAATTATTCTCTACAAAATAAAGATTAGTTAAACTCTTTTCAGTTATTCCACACTCAATACACAAAAGATTAGAAATATAAACACCGGTGGGGGTCCGTGTACTTCGGCAGAAGGGAAGCAAATCATTTTTCATATGATTCACAGCAATATTTTGGTTTCAACACATGCCACCACAATTCTCGCTAGAAATAGAAATGTCACTACGAAAACAGTGATGCACTGAGCTCTGCTTCGAGTACTAGCGGAAAAATCTTAGAAAAACGTATTTTGCCCATTTACCGACTGAAGGTAAACCTCTGGAGAAGAGCTTTTTGAAAAATTAAAATATATTTTAGCTCCCCTGAGATGCTCCAAATATGCAGCAAAAAATCTTTAATTTAAGCCTTTACGATTTAGTTAGAAAAATTTACATGGGATATAGTTTTTTTATACCAATAAATGTCCAATTATTGTCCACTACGTCTCTTTAAGTCTCATTGAGTCCTTATATAAAATTGAGTTTCTCAAAAGAACTATATTATTTGTGAGCTCCAAATGGAATTTAAAATTTGTTTTGGCCATTTCAAAAACTGCAGGCAGGCGGAGTAACTCCTCGGTCTGGAGCATTTGCTACAAATCAGGTGGAGCTAATTAATATGGGTATAAAATATAATGCCCCGGGAAGAAGCCATATTTATATATAGCAACACATTCCAGTAGGAGCGATATTTCAAGCCCTGGTCCAGGCAGCAATCAAGTTTTTCAATCAACCTATTAACCAATCTAATCCATTCATAGCCCCGCAACAATCATAAAGTGAACGCAAGAATTTATTTCAACATCCCCTTTCACCAATAAAGAGAAACATACGTAGCTCATCATAATGACGGTAAGCAAATATGCATATGAAATACACTTCAATCCTGGTAATCATTCCAGAATTCTCAAACCAAAAAAGAATTCAGCTTTCCCAATTAAAGCGAAACATCCTATTATGTCATATCCCTAAACCACCCCCCCCCCACTCCCCCCTTAAGCAACTTTAGAATTTATTAAATAAAAGTTCCAGCAGGGGCTTAAGTTTTTGGTGAAAACGCTACCCTTTGTTCATCCTCCCTCAATGTACATACGAAAACCTTGAATGCATTTAAGTCCGATATGTGCAATGTGTTTTAACCTTTTGGGTTGACAAACTTAGCTGCTCAAAAGACGCTGCCAAAATTTCAGCGTCTGTATGGTTTGACTGTACAACAGTTAGTTTGAGACGAAAGCGGTTCCATCCAAACCACATGATTATATGTAGTTTGCCTGAGCGGGCCGAATAGGAAGTTGGATGTCGTGTTGGTGGTATAGACGTGGCAAATATTTCAGTAGGTTTGAATCGAGCGGATGGTATGAAGATTGGTGGTGAAAACGCTGTGTTTTGTTCAGCGTACCATAGCTATGAACATGTTAATACATTTTTTTTTTTTTGAGAAAATTGGGGATTTCGTACAAAATCTTCCTCTTGTATTTAATGATGCCAGAGGAGGAACAATTTTCGACTTTTTAGGCAATTTTTATTTTTGATATTCTGAGAATATATTAATGTAATTGATTTATCTTTTATGCCTGGAGTTATCCATTTTGTCAAGGGCATCGGTGCTTCCTTTGCTTGCAATGACGAACCGCTCCTAAAAAAAACAAATTCACAAATTTCACATTTATTAAAAAAAAGCTCCACTTTAAAGCTACTTTATAATGTTGGATACATAGAGTATTATTAAGAAAGTTGTAAATGTAGACGAGAATAGTACATCAAAAGGCTTAGAAAACTAACAAAATTCAATGAGAGAGCTCATTGGGGCATTTAAATGGAAGACCAATAATTTTAAGAATAAGAATTAGATTCCTAGTATTACAATAAGAACCAGATAACTTGCTGGTCTTCAGAATGGTTTTTATGCTCCATTCATGAAATATGAACATGTTGCAGGGTTGCTATATTTAAATTTGTAAAGAAAGCGTGTAGAAACTCTAATCCTATTGTCTTATTACAAGAAATTATTGTTATGAATATCTATTTTATGTAGATGTATGTAATGAGTTGAAATTAAGTTATGCTAGGCCACATCAGATAAGTAAGTCGTAACTTAGTGTCATGGGTGCAAAATACACATTTTGAAAAATAACACCTCTGTGGCCATCACTGATCGTCAATATGAACCAATAAAATTTTGCTTTCTTTGTAATCCGCAAATAAGAAAAACATGCAAAATTTTAACAAGGAACTTTAGACACACAAATACTTAAGAAAAGTATAAAGATCGGGGAGAAGGTAAAGCATTTAATATGTATAAGTATAACATTCTTTCAAAGAGTAATTTTAAATCATACCTGACATCAGAGACCGTAACGGTTATGAATGTTTAAAAAAACATCATGTGCAAAATATTAATCTCTGATTTTCTTTCTAAAAATCAAAAATTAAAAGCCGATTTTTATTTAAAAAATCACGAATAAAATCGGTACATGATTTTTATTTACAAATCAAAAATGAAAATCATAAAATTATTTTCATTTCACAAAATTACTTTTCGGGTGAAAAATACTTAAAAATATGGGTGAAATCTTAGATTATAGAGCAAAAAAGATTGGCTATGCTGTGTAAAATTCGTGTGTGTGTTCATTTTTTGATATGGGGGGGGGGGGGGGGGGGGGGGGGGGGGGTATTTGAAAAGAGGATTATTTATATGTTATCAGTTCGAAATTTCTGACATTTCTAAAATTATTTGAATTTACGAAAAATTGTGAGGTGGTTTTTTAGTGATTTTTCTTGAAAGAAGTTATAAAAAGTGATTTAGATATACTTAATAATAGTGAGAAACTGTAGTGAGGTATCTGTGTAATTGATTGTATATAATCGACACTGCGGATTATTGAATTGTGGTGAAGAAGTGCGCTCGTGCTGTGTTGTAGATACAATCAGAGATATTGCCATAGGAAATCATTTTTCAGGCAAATTTAATTATTTCAAATAAATTTTAAGTGAAATTGTTATAAAAATAAAGGGCCTTGGTAATAAAATTGAATATTTTCCAATGACGTGGAGTTTGTTTACAATTGAATTGTCATTGTTCGTTGACGTAATGCTTAGGATTATTTCAATGAGGTCAGCGATACAAAGGCAACGACAAGAAACATTATCAGAAAATAAATGAGGCACCAGGAAAATTCTTAAAAATTTCAAAAATAATAAAATTATAAATTCAAACATTTTGCGATATAATGGGATCTCTGCTATTGAATTCATTCAATACTTAATAAAGTTTCAACCACTAAATTATATGCCAGCTCTGAAAATATCGTAGTTTACTACATCCATGACTAGAACGAACAGATCGATGCGATTCTACTACATGAAGAAAAATGCTTAAGTTTTCTTCCTCATACCCTATCCTTTTTGCTGAAGATTGTACGACAGATGCAAGTGGATGGAAATTACATACAGGCTTTTTATACTTGATTTTAAAATTAAAATCATTTTATGTTTTTATTTATGATTTTTAAAATAAAAAATCATTTTCAGTTGTTTATTTTTGATTTTTAAAATAAAAAGCAGGTTTTTATTTTTTATTTTTAAAATAAAAATCAATTTTTAATTAGTATTTCTGATTTTTAGAATATAAATCGAAAAAAAAGTTACTCTTTATAATTTCGAATAAAAATCATAAATTTAAAAAAAAAGTAAGAAATTTGTGAATCATAATACTACATTCCAAAACAATCCTCCTACAAATCAATCAATCCTCCTCTAAATGATTTTTTGGTTAGAAAAAAATTGAAAGTATTTGTTATTTTCATCCCTCACATGTATTCACGTATAAACCACAACTTAAAGACTAAAAATACACAACTTTAATTTGTGATTTTACACTCACCTTTTACCAGTGTCTGTATTGTGTGTTAAATTAATCCGAGACTGGAATTAAAAGATTATAATCTTGATGTTCTGCCCATGGTGAGAGCGAAATACTCAATTAATGAAAAAAATGTGCTGGAATTAATAATGCTGCGATTTCTGCGGTTTTATTCGTCAGCTCACAAAGTCTACACTTTACTCTCTAACTAAATTTTCACGTTGCAATTCAAAGATTCATTCTGGGATTCTTTGGTATGAAAAGGCGTATTATTTAATATTTTTATGAAATTTTTATTTGTTCACGTGGCAACGTTTGCCACCCTAACAAATAAAAATTACATAAAAAAAATTGAAATACAACTTTTCAAATCGGAGAAACCCAAAAAGAATCCTTGAATTACCCGTAAAAATTGCTCACCGCGTGAAAAATTACTATCATTATAACTAGATTTTCAAAATACGATAACTTAATATACAGGGTGTTTCCTAGGAGGTCAATAGAGCAGAAAGTGATAGTGCTCACACTAGATAAACATAATATAACATAGCATATCAGGGGCCGGGGCATAACAACCGTTTAGGAGTTACAGGGTGATTAAGAAAAAAAGCTATTTTTTCTCAAAATACCCTGTATCTTAAAAAGTACAGGACATACGATAACAGTTAAGTTCTCTTTATATGCAGAACTTCATGTCCCTTCCAACAACTGCAAAACTAGCCCACATCCTGTCCTCTCTCAGCAGTTACGGGGGTCTAAGCACACAAATTCGAATTCTTTACTTTTTTTTTTAATTTGAACTCTATTTTTGCGAAACGGTCGTCAAAATAACTTTTTTGTATTAAAACTGTAAACTATATACTCTATGTTTTGATCCGTTACACCCCCTGTGCTAAGTGTAGCCGTTATAGAATTATTACTTCAAAACCTATACAGTTCATACCGAAATTAGGCCACATTTTTGTTAAATCTTTGAGAATTGGTTTCAGAATAGCTTTCAGAATATTTTTTGACCTAATAACACTTTAACGGTTGCAGATAGGACATAGGGGTATAATGGATCAAATTAAATAGAAGAGTCTACAGTTTTGTAGCTTCTTTTTTTTAATAATTATTATGTTAACCATCTTTTTGCAAAAAAATAAAATAAATAAGGATTTTTCTTCACTTGGCTTGGTATAACCGCGTCCTAGTAAATAGCTTTACGATAAATGTCAAATGTTAAACGGTTATCAGCATTAATAGTTATAGTCAAATATAAAAAAATTTAAACTTTTTATTCCATAATTCTACAGTAAAAGTTATACGGCCATCAATTTTATTTAAAAAGGTATTTAAAAAAACTTATTAATTGCCTCTCTGTGCCAGTCCAAAGATAGAAAATATATATGTCTTCAACATATCGATACCAATTCAATATATGTTTAGCTAAATTATTATTACTCACAATATCTTCTTTTCAAAGGAATTAGTATAAAATTCGGTACAAAAAGGAGAATAGGACGAAACCATAGCAAGTTCATCCTTTTGAGTATAAATTTTATCATTGAACCCAAAATAATTTTGTCTAATGCATATGTTGTCATATTCATGCACTTCAGATAGAATTTTTTCATTTAAATCACCAATAAATTTCGCAACAGGAATAGAACGAAGCTCTGGAACAATATCGCTAAGTTTTTTCTTACCCAAAAAATGGGATGGAGCATTAAACGAAAACGAAACATATCGAACCGGAGTATTGTTTTTGTTAAAAAATATTTATCTTTACAGTCAAGAATTAAATTCGATTTATTTACTGCACTTATGACGAACAATTATACTTTGATGTAGGATCTTAACTGTGACCGCACGCCCTGCACTTTTTAAGATACAGGGTGTTTTGTGAAAAACTAACTTCCCCCTTTCCCCTGCCATACAATGTTTTCTTTGGCTAGGTGAGAACTATCTCCTCCTGTTCTATTGACCTGCTAGGCGAAAACACCCTGTATATAAATATAGAATTGACTTCGTTCCCCATCCAGCTCAATGTTTGGCAGTTGATTCACTTGGCTTTCTATTTCATTGAGGTTTGTATTTGGGATATTAGTTATTCCAATGGATACCCGGAACAAAGTGAGGTTAGTAGTTCTTACTGCAGTTAATACCCACAGAAAGAATATTTATTCTAGTCGACATCCACAATAAAATTTTTGTTAGTAATTTTCTTATTACAGTCAGTATGTCTGCATGGTTACACTATTTATTTTTGACATGTACGTATCGTGTAACCTACTGTTATTCGCAAACTATGAAGTTATTGTAACGGCTATAATCTCTCTACTAGAAAAAAAAAATATCTATTTTTTTTTTCTTGGGGGTTAATAATTCATTTTTGGTCAGTCTCATTTTAATCCAGACTTTGATTAAACGACAAATTTGTTTTTCTTAATGTAAAGAAAGAAGAGAGGAACTAATTTCGTTTTCGCATCGAAAGTTCAAGCGGAAATTAAATTTAGAACTCAAAAAAAAAAAAAAAAACAACAAAAAAAAATGTATCTTTCTGTCCCTCAGAAATCACGCATTAAATGGGCTTTGTTAAGAAAAACTGCGCTTAACAAAGTGCAATTCGAGAGGCACTTCCGATCACCCACAAAAGGTCTGATCGATACAGTGCAATGCACTTTAGAACATTTACCTCGTATCGCTTCTTTGGGGAATCAAGACATGCGACGATCGAGATCCTCACATTGTAAAGTGAGTCGTTAGAAGTAAGAACTTCTCAGGGAACAACTCATGCCTCTGAATTTGGGTTTTTTTTTTGTTTTTAACTGTCGCTCATCTAAACCTGGCACGCGGCTAGCATTTTATCATCAAAGTTAAAATAGTGAAGTGAATGTACTAAAATCGCACGAAGTACCAGAATAAATTCGGTTGTGGTTTTGAATAAATACCGGAATTCGGGCTTTGTGCGTGTGTGTAAAAGTTTACAAGATTTCCAGTACTAGTAGACGACACGGGAAGTTCATCAAAATCAATTTGTTTTGTGGTTGCACCCAACTATCACCAGCGTGATATAAGCTTCCTTTCTGAGCTATAAGGTGAAATTACTTTTCTGTCGAGAGTGTAATTCCTCAGTGAAGTTTTTTTTTACTATACACATATACCAGGTGACAGAGTCTGGACCGGTACTGTGGGAATCCAAGAAAGCAAAATCGGCAGTGAAATGCATCGGAACTTACCTGAGACCAGATTTCGCACCCACCTACCTGAGCATTCAAGTTTTCTCAGATTTATTTCTCTCCACGGATCAACCGATCTGCTAATCACCGTCGCGGGAAGATAGGGGATCAGTTAAGGAACGAGAAGGAAAAGAAGAGGGAAGGGAAGGGCAACAACAGCAACCCGAATATTCCCTTTGGTTTTTTTTATTTTATTTTTTTTTTTAGCAATATTCACCAGGTCGCTGAAGCGCTTCATCGCCGGGGGATTGTTATGTAAGTACGCACTTATCATTTGTGTAATAAGAGAATAGTCGGGTGTTGAAGCGCTTCATCGCCGGGGGATTGTTATGTAAGTAATGTTATGTAAATTATTTGTTGGTTTTTGATTTGTTTAATAGTACTATATATTTTTTTGTTGCCTTTCGTTCAACGTACTAATATCGTTCTTTTCCTACCCGTAGCTAAGCCGAAGCTCACTCTGTTGGCGATCTAAGCATTATATTTTTTTTTTTCTCTTTCTTGTGTTTTTTTATAGGTATATCTTTAGTCTTTATTGGTTATTCGGAATAGTTATAGTTTCATCGTTCCTGTATGGTAACAAGATTAGACAATCTTTATACAGTCGAAAAACAACGAATACCTTATTGCATTTTATCTTACTTCTACTGATTTTTATTTTAGTATACGCATACATATATATATAATTTTTTTTTCTTCTCCATTATCTTCAATTGCATTCCTTGATAACCTAAATATCTTTATTCACCTCATATTTTAATATATATTTATATCCATAACTCGTTTAGCTTTCGCATTTACTAATAATGGATCCAAAATTCCTATTAGAGGACGAACGCAATGTTGAGTATAAGGTCAGGGGCCTAGATATAACCGATCCCGAAGCCTCTACCAAACTTAGAGAATTATTAGATTTAGAGGCATCGTTTCCTGGTCGAGCACCAACGGTTATGCACGATCCTTCCGAGGCGGGAAGTGAGCTTGAGATTTGTAAAGAAAAGCTCGCCTTGCTAACTCAGCTAATTAAAGAAAATAAAGTCCAAACTCATGACGATTATCAACGCGTGAGATGTCGATTGAGTCACCTAAGTGGGCGAGCTATACGCTTAGCTGGTTCATCAACAGATCATTCACAAGAGGCCACTGAACAAGTATCGGCCCTATCCGAGCTTATTAAGGAATTCATGAAAATTAAGATTCCTCCTCGTAGGGATGCCTCTGAGAACCAAAAGCCCCAAGCCCTTGCAGGAGCAACTAGTACTCCAGCACCAACTAACTTTGAGACAAATGTCGAAGGGAGCTGAGGCTGCGAATGTTGGGACAGGTGCAGTCCGTCGACGAATTCAGTTTCCTAGAAGTGTGACACTTCCATCTCTGTCGATAATCGGGGAATACAGCTGGGGATCTAGGAAGGTCTCCTAATCAGTTTTTGAGCACAACTACGAATCATCTAAATTACAACAACCCTGACGCCTCGAATGGGCAATCAGAGTGAACCCTTATCAACAACTCCCTTCCCTACTGAACAAAATCGCGGTAGCAACCCTAGCGGGAATCAATCCAATACCCACTTTCAGTACAGCGGTCGCCCAGAAACTTCAAGCTCTCCTCATTGGCAGCCAAGGCTAACAAAATGGAAGATATCTTTTAACGGGTCCCCAGAGGGCCTTGACGTCACCGAATTTGTCTTTCGACTAGAAATGCTTTCCAAGGACGATAAACTATCCGCTGGATCGTTTAATTGGCTTTTTGCCAAATTTCCTCTCAGGTACGGCTGAAAGCTGGTTCTGGGTTTACAAGCGCAAATATACCGATACGAGCTGGCAGGGTATGAAGACAGCCCTACTGGAGCGATTCGGGGAGCTATGTCTCAGAAAGAGAAACGCGAAGGGCCATTGAAACAAGAAGACAAGGCCCGAAAGAAACGTTCAATAACTTCCTGCTGGACGTAGAACGACTTAACGGTCGGCTTCGAAGACCATTTCCTGACAGAGAGCTACTCGAAATTGTCCGAGAAAATATGGATCCAGTTCTGCGGAGTGCCACTATCACGACAATATTCAGATGAACGGAAGAGGTGAGAATTATCTGCCAGCGGCTAGAGAAATTGTGGGCTAGATCTGGGCACGATCCTCGACAGCTGACTATGGCTCGTACTTTCCGAAATAGAGCGCAGATCGAAGAACTAGAGGATGTAATACCCTTGTCAGACTACGTTGACAATGACATTGACCCACAAGTAGCAGCGCTTACGCCAGTGCTAAGGATAAATACTGCTAACCGCGCTTCGTTTGATATATGTTGGAACTGCCGAGACTTAGGCCACAGATATCAAGACTGTGCAAAGGGTCATCTTGGGATATTCTGTTACGGTTGCGGACGTCCTGGCGTGCTGGCGTGCTGAAGCCAAACTGTGGGGACCTGTTTAGGCCGCGGGGTAAACAAGACCCCGAACGCAGAACGAGCTGGGGGTCATGCGTTCGGGCCATACGACCAGTTACCCCAGTGCCAGGAGAGTAGAAGCAGCCACCAATACCGAGCCTGCAACTCATCGTTAGAGGATGGGCATGCTTTATCGACCTTGCTACCCACTTCATCCCTTTCCCACTTAGCATCAACCCAATCAACCCAAACTCTCCAATCGGACATAGACACACCCAAAACAACTCCTGAGGAATACCTTCGCTCTCGATATATCGCTTCAAGTCGAGGTCGGCTGCGTCAGCTTAGATCTCGGAAGTACTGGAAATCCAAAAAGCTGCTTCGTAAAGCAGTATCCGCCGCCATTCAGCCGCCATTCAGCGTGATGGAGAGGACCATCGTCCATACGTCACAGTAAAAATAACTGAAGAAAATATTGTTGGTCTGCTTGACAGTGGAGCTTCTGTTAGCATATTGGGAAAACACTCTCTAGAATTTCTGCGTAAGAATAATCTTAGTTACAACCAGAGTCATTCATATGTTCGCACAGCCGATGGCTCACGGAATTCTATCATTGGTCACATAAAGTTGCCCGTCCGTTATGCTGAGAAAACAGAAACCATCCATTTTCACTTAGTGCCCAGCTTACAACAGGAACTTTACTTAGGAATTGATTTTTGGGATGCTTTTGGCATTACCCCTGCTTAGATTCCCTGGATATTGGTAAAACCACGAAGATCCATCCTCCGCAACACACCCTCACGCTAGAGAAAAATGCCCAACTGGAAGACCTCAAACATCAATTTCCATCCTTTTCGAAGCATGGCCTCGGGCGTACAAAGCTGTTGGAACACAACATCTACGTAGGAGATGCTCTACCAATAAAGCAACGTCACTATCCGGTATCCCCAGCAGTTCAAAAGCTGTTATATGAGGAACTGGACGAATGTTAGCCATGGACGTTATCGAAGAGAGTCAGATCTCCTGGAGCTCTCCAGTGGTTCTCGTGAAAAAGTCTAATGGGAAGGTGCGACTGTGTCTAGATTCTCACAAGGTAAATTCTGTTACCGAGAAAGATGCTTATCCACTACCATTGATAGATAGACTCGTAGGTCGCCTCCTTGGAAACCAGATATATCTCAAGCTTAGATCTGAAAGACGCATTCTGCAGATACCACTCGCAGAGTCCGCTCGTGATAAGACTGCATTCACAGTTCCTGGAAGGCCTTTTATACCAATTTAAAGTCATGCCGTTTGGTCTGTGCAATGCCCCCTCAAAGTATGTGTCGCCATATGGACCGGGTAAGTTCCTCATCAATACCACGATCGTCGTACCACGACGATTCGTCTACCTAGATGACTTACTCATTACTTCCACTATGTTCGATGAACATTTGGACTAACTGAGGGTAGTCGCTTCCCTGTGTAAAAGTTTACAATATTTCCAGTACTAGTAGACGACACGGGAAGTTCATCAAAATCAATTTGTTTTGTGGTTGCACCCAACTATCACCAAGCATGATATAAGCCTCCTTTCTGAGCTATAAGGTGAGGTGAAATTACTTTTCTGTCGAGAGTGTAATTCCTCAGTGAAGTTTTTTTTTACTATATACATATATCAGGTGACAGAGTCTGGACCGATACTGTGGGATTCCAAGGAAGCAAAATCGGCAGTGAAGTGCGCCGGAACTTACCTGAGACCAGATTTCGCACCCACCTACCTGAGCATTCAAGCTTTCTCAGATTTATTTCTCTCCACGGATCAACCAATCTGCTAATCACCGTCGCGGGAAGATAGGGGATCAGTTAGGGAACGAGAAGGAAAAGAAGAGGGAAGGGAAGGGCAACAACAGCAACCCGAATATTCCTTTTGGTTTTTTTATTTTATTTTTTTTTAGAAATATTCACCAGGTCGCTGAAGCGCTTCATCGCCGGTGGGATTGTTATGTAAGTACGCACTTATCATTTGTGTAATAAGAGAATAGTCGGGTGTTGAAGCGCTTCATCGCCGGGGGATTGTTATGTAAGTACGCACTTATCATTTGTGTAATAAGAGAATCGTCGGGGTTGTTTTCTCTTTTCTTATCTTCGCAGAGCATATATAGGCTATAGCAGTGAAATTTTCATTCTGAGTTTTTTTTTTTGTGCTTTATTTATGATGTGTAACATATATAGGTACTGTCATATAGCGTAATGTTTCAGTTTTAGGTTGATTTGTCATTGAATATTCGTGTATGGAGTTAATAGTGTAATGTAAAAGTTCTTTTTTATTTTTTTTTTTCCTGAATTTAGTCTATATGAGAGCATAATTTTTTTTTATGGGTTTACTTTATAATAGTGCAAAGATTTCTTTTTTTTTTGTTTTTATTAACGTAAGTGGTTTTCTTCTTTCCTAAATCGTTCTTTTTTTCCCTCAATTTCTTTGATATATAGATATGTAACCCGAACAGCAGAAAAATTTTAATATCTAGATATATATGTAGTTGGCAATCTCTCCTTGAGTTTGGTGAGTGGAGCAGTGGGATGAGTTTCGAGTAATAGGGAGGGTCCTATCATTCAGAGTGGGGTCCGTATTCCTATATTTCAGTTTTGTTTTCTCCATCTTGTTTTCTTCCTATTTTAATCATTCTTCTAGAGCGGTACAGTAAACGGTGGTTGAACAGCGAGCAAGAACTTACCCCAGCCCTGAGAATGAGCCGGCAAGAAGCCTGTACCGTGCTCGCCTAAAGATCAACCTCCATTGTCCCTCAACAACCTTTAAAGGGACATAAAGTAGCCCTGACCAGTCACCAGCCTCGCTGAGTTGAGTTGTCGAGAAGCGGCCACGCTGAGAGGTATATATGACTGGCCGGAAGGTTACAGTATAATAGCTCCTATTAAAATAATACTAATTAGTAATAAAAACCTTTGGCTTTATTTAAAGCAACGTCTTCTTTTTGTATGAAAATCAAAACATACCAGAAAAATTTTCTTCGAAATAAAATCGCAGAAGAACCATTGACTTTAATCAAGCCTTAATGAAGACCATATTTAGACTTTACCTGATGACGAAACATCTAATTTTGATGAGCCCATTTGTGCGAATTTAAATATCCATCTGACAAAACTTTAAAAAATATTGCGTGAGAGCATTGAAGATAGGTTCACTATTTTAGAAGAGCTGCGATCTAATTGGATATACTTCAATGTTTCATGTAGGGGTTGATTAATGATGACATTAACTTATTTCTGTTGAGCGAAATTAGCCGCTAACCCCGGTAACAGTTATGGGCAGGATGGAATGCTTGTAACTAGCTTTCGAGAGAGAAGTGGGGGGGGGGGGGCTTCAGGATGAAACCTGCCTCTTGTCTCAGCGAAAAAAAAAGCATGCCGAAATAATCAGTGTTAAGATGAGGAAAGGACCGGGATTGGATGCTGGGGACTAAAGGAAACGGGATAGTCAGCACAGAGTCAACCCTACCGCTATTAGAACTTGCTGGTGACGGTCACCAGTGCTGGTCAGCTGGCCATGCCCATCCACTCCGTGGATATTCTGGGCCACAATGTCTATGAGCGACCGGGAGAAGGCTTCGAGAGAGCTGTAATTAACTGATTAATACATTATTACTTGTACTACCTGTTCACACAAGTTCCTTGTTCTCTACTTTTACAGGACTATAGTGGTATTGACCGCGGACGAAATCCTCCATATATATCATACGCACTATTTGTCAAACAAAAAATTATAGTAGTAGATTATCTATTGCTGATTGATACATACAAAAATCCTTAAAGCACATTCATCGTCTTAATTTCTAAATATGATATATTTAGTCTATTGCATAACAATATGAGCATTACTCTGAAATCAGAATCTATATCTAGATGTACTTGCACACAAAAAAATCTTTTCTCCCTTGCAGTCTAATGTTAATCTATTGTTTTGTAAGTTTACTAGCTTTATATTCGATGTACTTAACCTATCAATGCCGTAATTAATATAGCCGTACCTGGAATTATTAATAAATTTTTCTTTTGATTTTATCAGTACCTACGGGAAACAAAAACACTACCCATCAGAATGAGTGCTGGAAGCAAATATATCTCCTTTACATAAACGGACAGATCCTATCTAACAATTAGAATTAAGGTACCCATACAGGCACTATCATACATGACCTCGCTCGCCAAATTATAATTATCAGGATAATTGTTTTTAAATGTGAAAATTGTTTCAATCTATCCCGTAATGCATACTGGGTGTAAACTTAGTTCTAGAAAATATGACATAGTATATAAAAATATTCACAGTTATACATATATGTAATTATATAAACTTATTATTAGACTCTATAAATTCTTAAGACTCTTAAAATGAATCGACCGGAGAATGAAAATATGTATATATACATATATCTATATGCTAAGAGCAGAGCCGGAAATACTTAGGCACTCTCTACCTGTCTATCTAAAAGATGTAATAATAAGTTGAATTCACGAAACTCCGAAAGATTGGGATAATGTCCTTGAATATGACAACAGGAACATTTAAAAAACCATGCCGAAAAAGCTACAGCCCGAAAGATCCTATACATAGGACAAAAAAAATGCTGCATCAAAATCTCTTTAAGTATATTGAATATTTCCGACAAGTTACGAATCCGGCGGAAATATTTTCCTATTTTTTTGTCGACGTTCAAATTTCTTGTGTATTCTGTTCTTATAATTGTTATTTTATTTTTTTTAGTATATGTATGTACGATAAGAAAAAACTATGAAAAAAGCAATGTACTCACGGTTTCATCAACTCCAACGTAGAGGCGCCTCCAGATTGGGGTCGACAAATTTCCTGTAATTGCTGAATTCTATTTAAGTGATTAAAAGATACGTCAGCCAAGTGCTTTTATCTATGTCACAAGGTACAATTTCATTCGGGCCGATCAAGGTCGCTGACTCTAGGAATCTGAATCTTCAATGAGTCTAACGCATACATCCATATATATAGTATTCGCAAATAAGCTTAACCCAAGAGCAAATAAATTTAAACCAAGCACAAATAAACTTAACCCAAGAGCAAATAAGTTTAACCCAGGAACAAATAAGTTTAACCCAAAAGCAAATAAATTTAAACCTAAATTCTCAATAAGACAATTTCAATTCAAATCAACATTTTATTATTTCATTTTGTCATTAAAAACAACTTCTTCAAACATTAATATGAAAGATATTATACAAGACGAGATAGATAAAATTTCTGAGCAAATGGTCAGTGCAATGGCTACCTTTCCATTGCCTTAGGGATGAGTTAAACCATTTTCATTACGTAATTGGTGCAGTCAGTCGCTGTAAATTGTTGCAGACTATCTTCAATAACAATAAGAATGATGTAATGCTCTCTACTTCCATCACCTAAAACTGGTCGTGAGCAGGCCTTCATTTTATACAACGATTGTTCCATTGGGTTGGGCATAGGAGAATATGGATGCAAGCATCGCGAACCTGCTGCGCTCGATCTTAGAGTAATTTTAACTTTCTTCTTAGTTTTCTATGAATTTCGAATGATTACGATTCACATCTCTTTCTTACCTCCAACTCTACATCTTGGGCAGTTTGGGTTGCCATTCATCAGAACTGCCTGTGATAAAATCTCTGTCACTGCTCATGTTAATGAATTAAAGAAAATCTTATAGCAAGCAAACCATTTCCAATCTGTAATCGACACTGTTGCTTCACATGAACTGAGCACTGAGATGAATGATGGAATCTGCACAAACTAATTGAAAAATGCAGCATTACATTTCTTAGTGATAAGGTTTTATTGTTATTTATTCTGATAATTTTTGGGTTGGTGATGCTTTATCATCGACGAATTTTGCTCTAAAATATGTTTCCCAATGTTTGAAGCTTATTATGGTTTTTAATGACAAAATGAAAAAATAAAATATTGATTTGAATTGAAATTGAAAACTTTTCTATTAAAATGTCTTTTTGACAATTTAAGATAAATTTATTTTCTCTTTGGTTCAACTTATTTGCTCTTGGGTTAAACTTATTTGTGCTTCGGTTAAACTTATTTGTTCCTGGGTTAAACTTATTTGTACTTGAGTTAAACTTATTTGTGCTTGGTTTAAATTTATTTGCTCTTGGGTTAAACTTATTTGTGCTTAGGTTAAACTTATTTGTGTTTGGGTTAAAGCTATTTGCTCTTGGATTAAACTTATTTGATCATGGGTTAAACTCATTTGTTCTTCGTTTAAATAAATCTACGAATGCTATATATATACATTTTTCTCGCAATAGTTTCGCTTTGTGGGGTGATTCTTGTAACTATCCTATTTCGTTTCAAGTGCAATATATTCATCCTAGGACGCTTGAGTGATTTCGTCGTTTCTAATGCTGGCGTAGGAAAATCTCTGAGATACTCTGAATTTAGTGTCACGCTGCCCTGGCTCTTTGGGAGTGGGGCGGGGCCTATAACATTAAGCCTATTTCGATGAGTTTGTGGAACTCCTGGGAAAATCTGCCGTGATTATCTCTGATTTAGCGTTTTCTTTCAGTTTTTCTTTGTCTTTTGCTGAGATTTAATTGTAGGCGGTCAGGTACTATGCACCTTTTCTATGTTTATGTGTGCAGAGGAGTATTCGCGCAATATGAGTTATGGATGGAACTCTGTGGGTCTCGTTTTGCGCATAAAACCTTCTTCGTATTGTGACAAAACTGGTCTAGCTGTAGGAAATTATAAGAATTAAATGCTAAGCTAAAAATTTACATGACCTTTGTATCTTATTTGATGTTAAACCAATTATAATAATTATTTGGTTGTTCTTCTCTTTTCTGAATTCGGTGAAGAGCACTTTTAGCTATTCCCAATGGGATCTATTTACTTTCCGTATTTCCGGGTTGCTCACTAGTGTAGCGCGTGTGTTAAGTTTATTCTAAATCTGTTTAATAAAAAATTAGTAAAATCAAAAAATAATAAAAAGAAACGATTTCAATTATATGAGCTTTATTAAATTGAGCTTTATAATTTGATCCACGATTCTGAACTGATTTGATGCTTGTAATACAACTTTAATACTGGAGGTATCGTACAGCTGACTCAAGCACTTTTTAAGCATTTGTCGAGTTGCATGATCTTTTACTAGATTGAACGTTACTTGGTGGAAATTACCTAAACAATTTTTGTAGGCAAGTTAGATCATTGAAATTTTAATGCATGAAATTTGAATTATTGATAATCCAATAAATGCGCAAATTAAAATATGAGATAAATTTATGATAATACTGGATGTTTATGTAGGGCATGGAACTCGTGCTTTCGTTACTTTATGAGTGCTTTTCTTTATTCATTCCGAATATTCAGAACACACCAACAGTGTTTATTTACCCATTCGGAATATTCCGTTTATTCAATTTTGTGTTTCTTTATTCGCAGTGGAGTATTCTGAACGTATTCTTTTTAAACTACCTCCTCAGTTTGAATAAATGGACTACAATTTGACAAATGTCAAATGGTAATCATCACTCCAAGAAAATGGAAGCCAGCAACAGCAGAGATATGAAAAATCGATTTAATTTTGTTATTAAAACGGGATATTTTATTTTCTGAACCTGAAAATTGTATATGATGGTTTCCAGGTGATATTATATTTTGCGTTGTGCACAGCTATAAAAATTTTAACCTTTTCTATTTACTTAATAATTTCTGTTCCTTCTTCTATTCCTTCCACAGAAAAAATAAAGAAAAGCATGATAATTAAGAAGGAAAACTTAGCTCCCTGGCGGAGTTCTATACCATGTGTCTTCTTCTTTCGACACTTCATCTTGTCCCCGATAGAATTTTGGCATTGAAACCAACTTCACTGGATTACTGAAAACGGAGAGTTGTATGTAAATAGCTTGATTTTAAAAACACTTCCTGCTGTCACCATCATCTGAGGTAATAACATTTCAGGAATGGCACACTTTGACGTGACTTTGAGCTTTAAGCAACAAAATTTCGTGCTGTGTTTTGAAAAATATTTTAAGAATACTTCGTGAAAACGGATTCGATTACGTATGGAAAGCTATTAGAACATTATTAAGTACTCGCAAGAAATATGAAAGCTACTGGCATAATGGACTGAAAAATTATAAAAAAAAATTTTATTACAAATACAAATACTCCCAAGGTGCCTCTTTATTTTTTGATATTAATGGTTTGTCCATTGCATTGGAGGACCTAGTCACAACGGTACGGACAAAGATATGGGGCGCTTTCAATCTTTTTGGAAGTTTCTGCTCCTCCTTGCTGGAAATTTACGTGTGTCTGAAGGCAGCTCATCTGAACTCCAACATCCAGCCTTAGAAGAGCAGCAATCACTCAGTAATACACTTCTACCGTGGTTAAGGTCATACCAATCAGCAACCAGATCGACTGAAATTCCTCGATATGTATAAAGTGAAATACGTCTTTACCATACCTTTGATACATTTTTTGTTTACTTCTTCCCTTGAATAAAAAAATTCAATAATAGTCTACTAAGACTTTCTAGCAAAAACCTATCTTTTTATTTCTACTTGTGTTTTATAACCACATATCATCGCCGCTCTCTTGATCTTACAGAGTAACCATATCATCTTTCGTAAGAGTTATGCTCGGCTAGCTCAGTCGGTAGAGCATGAGACTCTTTGATCTCAGGGTGTGGGGCGTCCCCGCGTCGGGCCTTATTTATGGGATTGGACCACAGCCGTAGTGTCCCCTCAGCCTCGGAGAATTCCGCTCTGGAATGGGAACTTCCGAACCTGACCTGTAACGGCTATAATCTCTCTATTAGAAAAAAAATATCTATTTTTTTTTCTTGGGGGTTAATCATTCATTTTTGGTCAGTCTCATTTTAATCCAGACTTTGATTAAACGACAAATTTGTTTTCTTAATGAAAAGAAAGAAGAGAGGAACTAATTTCGTTTTCGCATCGAAAGTTCAAGCGGAAATTAAATTTAAAACTCAAAAAAAAACAAAAAAAAAAAAAAACAAAAAAAAAATGTATTTTTCTGTCCCTCAGAAATCACGCATTAAATGGGCTGTGTTAAGAAAAACTGCGCTTAACAAAGTGCAATTCGAGAGGCACTTCCGATCACCCAACAAAAGGTGCTGATCGATACAGTGTAATGCACTTTAGAACATTTACCTCGTATCGCTTCTTTGGGGAATCAAGACATGCAGCGATCGAGATCCTCACATTGTAAAGTGAATCGTTAGAAGTAAGAACTTCTCAGGGAACAACTCAAGCCTCTGAATTTGGGTTTTTTTTTGTTTTTAACTGTCGATCATCTAAACCTGGCACGCGGCTAGCATTTTATCATCAAAGTTAAAATAGTGAAGTGAATGTACTAAAATCGCACGAAGTACCAGAATAAATTCGGTTGTGGTTTTGAATAAATACCGGAATTCAGGCTTTGTGCGTGTGTGTAAAAGTTTACAATATTTCCAGTACTAGTAGACGACACGGGAAGTTCATCAAAATCAATTTGTTTTGTGGTTGCACCCAACTATCACCAAGCATGATATAAGCCTCCTTTCTGAGCTATAAGGTGAGGTGAAATTACTTTTCTGTCGAGAGTGTAATTCCTCAGTGAAGTTTTTTTTACTATATACATATATCAGGTGACAGAGTCTGGACCGATACTGTGGGATTCCAAGGAAGCAAAATCGGCAGTGAAGTGCGCCGGAACTTACCTGAGACCAGATTTCGCACCCACCTACCTGAGCATTCAAGCTTTCTCAGATTTATTTCTCTCCACGGATCAACCAATCTGCTAATCACCGTCGCGGGAAGATAGGGGATCAGTTAGGGAACGAGAAGGAAAAGAAGAGGGAAGGGAAGGGCAACAACAGCAACCCGAATATTCCTTTTGGTTTTTTTATTTTATTTTTTTTTTAGAAATATTCACCAGGTCGCTGAAGCGCTTCATCGCCGGGGGATTGTTATGTAAGTACGCACTTATCATTTGTGTAATAAGAGAATAGTCGGGTGTTGAAGCGCTTCATCGCCGGGGGATTGTTATGTAAGTACGCACTTATCATTTGTGTAATAAGAGAATCGTCGGGTTGTTTTCTCTTTTCTTATCTTCGCAGAGCATATATAGGCTATAGCAGTGAAATTTTCATTCTGAGTTTTTTTTTGTGCTTTATTTATGATGTGTAACATATATAGGTACTGTCATATAGCGTAATGTTTTCAGTTTTAGGTTGATTTGTCATTGAATATTCGTGTATGGAGTTAATAGTGTAATGTAAAGGTTCTTTTTTATTTTTTTTTATTTTTTTCCTGAATTTAGTCTATATGAGAGCATAATTTTTTTTTATGGGTTTACTTTATAATAGTGCAAAGATTTCTTTTTTTTTTGTTTTTATTAGCGTAAGTGGTTTTCTTCTTTCCTAAATCGTTCTTTTTTTCCCTCAATTTCTTTGATATATAGATATGTAACCCGAACAGCAGAAAAATTTTAATATCTAGATATATATGTAGTTGGCAATCTCTCCTTGAGTTTGGTGAGTGGAGCAGTGGGATGAGTTTCGAGTAATAGGGAGGGTCCTATCATTCAGAGTGGGGTCCGTATTCCTATATTTCAGTTTTGTTTTCTCCATCTTGTTTTCTTCCTATTTTAATCATTCTTCTAGAGCGGTACAGTAAACGGTGGTTGAACAGCGAGCAAGAACTTACCCCAGCCCTGAGAATGAGCCGGCAAGAAGCCTGTACCGTGCTCGCCTAAAGATCAACCTCCATTGTCCCTCAACAACCTTTAAAGGGACATAAAGTAGCCCTGACCAGTCACCAGCCTCGCTGAGTTGAGTTGTCGAGAAGCGGCCACGCTGAGAGGTATATATGACTGGCCGGAAGGTTACAGTATAATAGCTCCTATTAAAATAATACTAATTAGTAATAAAAACCTTTGGCTTTATTTAAAGCAACGTCTTCTTTTTGTATGAAAATCAAAACATACCAGAAAAATTTTCTTCGAAATAAAATCGCAGAAGAACCATTGACTTTAATCAAGCCTTAATGAAGACCATATTTAGACTTTACCTGATGACGAAACATCTAATTTTGATGAGCCCATTTGTGCGAATTTAAATATCCATCTGACAAAACTTTAAAAAATATTGCGTGAGAGCATTGAAGATAGGTTCACTATTTTAGAAGAGCTGCGATCTAATTGGATATACTTCAATGTTTCATGTAGGGGTTGATTAATGATGACATTAACTTATTTCTGTTGAGCGAAATTAGCCGCTAACCCCGGTAACAGTTATGGGCAGGATGGAATGCTTGTAACTAGCTTTCGAGAGAGAAGTGGGGGGGGGGGGGTTCAGGATGAAACCTGCCTCTTGTCTCAGCGAAAAAAAAAGCATGCCGAAATAATCAGTGTTAAGATGAGGAAAGGACCGGGATTGGATGCTGGGGACTAAAGGAAACGGGATAGTCAGCACAGAGTCAACCCTACCGCTATTAGAACTTGCTGGTGACGGTCACCAGTGCTGGTCAGCTGGCCATGCCCCATCCACTCCGTGGATATTCTGGGCCACAATGTCTATGAGCGACCGGGAGAAGGCTTCGAGAGAGCTGTAATTAACTGATTAATACATTATTACTTGTACTACCTGTTCACACAAGTTCCTTGTTCTCTACTTTTACAGGACTATAGTGGTATTGACCGCGGACGAAATCCTCCATATATATCATACGCACTATTTGTCAAACAAAAAATTATAGTAGTAGATTATCTATTGCTGATTGATACATACAAAAATCCTTAAAGCACATTCATCGTCTTAATTTCTAAATATGATATATTTAGTCTATTGCATAACAATATGAGCATTGCTCTGAAATCAGAATCTATATCTAGATGTACTTGCACACAAAAAAATCTTTTCTCCCTTGCAGTCTAATGTTAATCTATTGTTTTGTAAGTTTACTAGCTTTATATTCGATGTACTTAACCTATCAATGCCGTAATTAATATAGCCGTACCTGGAATTATTAATAAATTTTTCTTTTGATTTTATCAGTACCTACGGGAAACAAAAACACTACCCATCAGAATGAGTGCTGGAAGCAAATATATCTCCTTTACATAAACGGACAGATCCTATCTAACAATTAGAATTAAGGTACCCATACAGGCACTATCATACATGACCTCGCTCGCCAAATTATAATTATCAGGATAATTGTTTTTAAATGTGAAAATTGTTTCAATCTATCCCGTAATGCATACTGGGTGTAAACTTAGTTCTAGAAAATATGACATAGTATATAAAAATATTCACAGTTATACATATATGTAATTATATAAACTTATTATTAGACTCTATAAATTCTTAAGACTCTTAAAATGAATCGACCGGAGAATGAAAATATGTATATATACATATATCTATATGCTAAGAGCAGAGCCGGAAATACTTAGGCACTCTCTACCTGTCTATCTAAAAGATGTAATAATAAGTTGAATTCACGAAACTCCGAAAGATTGGGATAATGTCCTTGAATATGACAACAGGAACATTTAAAAAACAATGCCGAAAAAGCTACAGCCCGAAAGATCCTATACATAGGACAAAAAAAATGCTGCATCAAAATCTCTTTAAGTATATTGAATATTTCCGACAAGTTACGAATCCGGCGGAAATATTTTCCTATTTTTTTGTCGACGTTCAAATTTCTTGTGTATTCTGTTCTTATAATTGTTATTTTATTTTTTTTAGTATATGTATGTACGATAAGAAAAAACTATGAAAAAAGCAATGTACTCACGGTTTCATCAACTCCAACGTAGAGGCGCCTCCAGATTGGGGTCGGCAAATTTCCTGTAATTGCTGAATTCTATTTAAGTGATTAAAAGATACGTCAGCCAAGTGCTTTTATCTATGTCACAAGGTACAATTTCATTCGGGCCGATCAAGGTCGCTGACTCTAGGAATCTGAATCTTCAATGAGTCTAACGCATACATCCATATATATAGTATTCGCAAATAAGCTTAACCCAAGAGCAAATAAATTTGAACCAAGCACAAATAAACTTAACCCAAGAGCAAATAAGTTTAACCCAGGAACAAATAAGTTTAACCCAAAAGCAAATAAATTTAAACCTAAATTCTCAATAAGACAATTTCAATTCAAATCAACATTTTATTATTTCATTTTGTCATTAAAAACAACTTCTTCAAACATTAATATGAAAGATATTATACAAGACGAGATAGATAAAATTTCTGAGCAAATGGTCAGCGCAATGGCTACCTTTCCATTGCCTTAGGGATGAGTTAAACCATTTTCATTACGTAATTGGTGCAGTCAGTCGCTGTAAATTGTTGCAGACTATCTTCAATAACAATAAGAATGATGTAATGCTCTCTACTTCCATCACCTAAAACTGGTCGTGAGCAGGCCTTCATTTTATACAACGATTGTTCCATTGGGTTGGGCATAGGAGAATATGGATGCAAGCATCGCGAACCTGCTGCGCTCGATCTTAGAGTAATTTTAACTTTCTTCTTAGTTTTCTATGAATTTCGAATGATTACGATTCACATCTCTTTCTTACCTCCAACTCTACATCTTGGGCAGTTTGGGTTGCCATTCATCAGAACTGCCTGTGATAAAATCTCTGTCACTGCTCATGTTAATGAATTAAAGAAAATCTTATAGCAAGCAAACCATTTCCAATCTGTAATCGACACTGTTGCTTCACATGAACTGAGCACTGGGATGAATGATGGAATCTGCACAAACTAATTGAAAAATGCAGCATTACATTTCTTAGTGATAAGGTTTTATTGTTATTTATTCTGATAATTTTTGGGTTGGTGATGCTTTATCATCGACGAAAAAATAAAATATTGATTTGAATTGAAATTGAAAACTTTTCTATTAAAATGTCTTTTTGACAATTTAAGATAAATTTATTTTCTCTTTGGTTCAACTTATTTGCTCTTGGGTTAAACTTATTTGTGCTTCGGTTAAACTTATTTGTTCCTGGGTTAAACTTATTTGTACTTGAGTTAAACTTATTTGTGCTTGGTTTAAATTTATTTGCTCTTGGGTTAAACTTATTTGTGCTTAGGTTAAACTTATTTGTGTTTGGGTTAAAGCTATTTGCTCTTGGATTAAACTTATTTGATCATGGGTTAAACTCATTTGTTCTTCGTTTAAATAAATCTACGAATGCTATATATATACATTTTTCTCGCAATAGTTTCGCTTTGTGGGGTGATTCTTGTAACTATCCTATTTCGTTTCAAGTGCAATATATTCATCCTAGGACGCTTGAGTGATTTCGTCGTTTCTAATGCTGGCGTAGGAAAATCTCTGAGATACTCTGAATTTAGTGTCACGCTGCCCTGGCTCTTTGGGAGTGGGGCGGGGCCTATAACATTAAGCCTATTTCGATGAGTTTGTGGAACTCCTGGGAAAATCTGCCGTGATTATCTCTGATTTAGCGTTTTCTTTCAGTTTTTCTTTGTCTTTTGCTGAGATTTAATTGTAGGCGGTCAGGTACTATGCACCTTTTCTATGTTTATGTGTGCAGAGGAGTATTCGCGCAATATGAGTCATGGATGGAACTCTGTGGGTCTCGTTTTGCGCATAAAACCTTCTTCGTATTGTGACAAAACTGGTCTAGCTGTAGGAAATTATAAGAATTAAATGCTAAGCTAAAAATTTACATGACCTTTGTATCTTATTTGATGTTAAACCAATTATAATAATTATTTGGTTGTTCTTCTCTTTTCTGAATTCGGTGAAGAGCACTTTTAGCTATTCCCAATGGGATCTATTTACTTTCCGTATTTCCGGGTTGCTCACTAGTGTAGCGCGTGTGTTAAGTTTATTCTAAATCTGTTTAATAAAAAATTAGTAAAATCAAAAAATAATAAAAAGAAACGATTTCAATTATATGAGCTTTATTAAATTGAGCTTTATAATTTGATCCACGATTCTGAACTGATTTGATGCTTGTAATACAACTTTAATACTGGAGGTATCGTACAGCTGACTCAAGCACTTTTTAAGCATTTGTCGAGTTGCATGATCTTTTACTAGATTGAACGTTACTTGGTGGAAATTACCTAAACAATTTTTGTAGGCAAGTTAGATCATTGAAATTTTAATGCATGAAATTTGAATTATTGATAATCCAATAAATGCGCAAATTAAAATATGAGATAAATTTATGATAATACTGGATGTTTATGTAGGGCATGGAACTCGTGCTTTCGTTACTTTATGAGTGCTTTTCTTTATTCATTCCGAATATTCAGAACACACCAACAGTGTTTATTTACCCATTCGGAATATTCCGTTTATTCAATTTTGTGTTTCTTTATTCGCAGTGGAGTATTCTGAACGTATTCTTTTTAAACTACCTCCTCAGTTTGAATAAATGGACTACAATTTGACAAATGTCAAATGGTAATCATCACTCCAAGAAAATGGAAGCCAGCAACAGCAGAGATATGAAAAATCGATTTAATTTTGTTATTAAAACGGGATATTTTATTTTCTGAACCTGAAAATTGTATATGATGGTTTCCAGGTGATATTATATTTTGCGTTGTGCACAGCTATAAAAATTTTAACCTTTTCTATTTACTTAATAATTTCTGTTCCGAATATTCTGGTACCACGTGATCATTATTCTGTTCCTTCTATTCCTTCCACAGAAAAAATAAAGAAAAGCATGATAATTAAGAAGGAAAACTTAGCTCCCTGGCGGAGTTCTATACCATGTGTCTTCTTCTTTCGACACTTCATCTTGTCCCCGATAGAATTTTGGCATTGAAACCAACTTCACTGGATTACTGAAAACGGAGAGTTGTATGTAAATAGCTTGATTTTAAAAACACTTCCTGCTGTCACCATCATCTGAGGTAATAACATTTCAGGAATGGCACACTTTGACGTGACTTTGAGCTTTAAGCAACAAAATTTCGCGCTGTGTTTTGAAAAATATTTTAAGAATACTTCGTGAAAACGGATTCGATTACGTATGGAAAGCTATTAGAACATTATTAAGTACTCGCAAGAAATATGAAAGCTACTGGCATAATGGACTGAAAAATTATAAAAAAAAATTTTTATTACAAATACAAATACTCCCAAGGTGCCTCTTTATTTTTTGATATTAATGGTTTGTCCATTGCATCTAGCTCAAAATCCGAATTTTGACCGATTCTTTGTGACATTGATGAACAACTTGTGCTGTCAGTTTTTGTTGTTGGAATTTATTGCTGGAAACAACACTTTCTTAAATGATTTTTGTGCATTTTGTGGAAGAAATATTTTCAATATTGAAAGAGAATTCGTTTGAAAATTAAATGCTTTGTTTTCAAGAGCCAAATTTATTGGCACTGAATATGAACTCTTACTTTGTGGGCACATCTTCGGACACAAAGTTGTGAGAGTGCGTATATAGAAACGAAATATAGGCACCAAATAGAAACTTTACTTGGCGGGTATAACTTCAAGATATAAATTGGAAAATATGCCTATGGGTTAGCCTTAATGGGCACAGATTATATAAATTGCCTTATTGGGAACATTTGATCTATAAAATGTAACAAAATTGCGATATCGGATTTTGACAAATTTCTTAAGTGTTTTCAGATACAAAAATGTCTCTATGTTTTTAAAAATATATACCACTTTAATCTATCACTACTTTGAAATTAATTACTGATAGTTTTTTTCTAAAAAATTTTTACCTGAATTTTGAATTTTTTTTATAAAATATTTAAATTATTAAAGACTCCAAAGTCTTGGAGATTTCGAAGCTTCGTAACTGATTTTAGAATAAATATAATTTCATTTGTAATTTTTCACCAAGGTGAAAAATAAAAACCAGATTTTATTATATTATAGATATCATGAGACATATATTTTTTAAATATTTCAAAAATGTTTGCATACATAGAGAGCTCGAAACCTATTTGTACAAATGTATACGAACAAAACCCTCGAGAATACTTCCCAAGCCATGAAACAGAAATCTATATGTGTGCGTTCGGAGTCCGTTTCTAAAATGTTCTATATTGATGCTTATGGAAAAGTGCCAAACATTGACTTTTTGTATATGCCATAGAGCCTAAACTACTATCCATACAGGAAAATAGTATTCTAGTAATTTTAAGCTTGGTTCCTTACCTTCCCAAAGCTACAATTTCTATATACCTTACTTAACAAAATAATAAAATAGTTTTGATGACAAAGTAACCTTACTATTTTACGCTCAATACCTCTCAGCTGAGTGATAATTGCATGTGTGTATGTGCAGCCGTAGTCCGAATCTGTAGGCAGCTTTGCGATATCATCAGCCCACGGCATGCCATGACGGCACAGTGACATTATAATGATTACTCAGCTGAGAATTTTTGGTTGAGTAATCGTAGTCATTTGGTTAAGACAAATTTTTTTAAATAATTTTGTTAGGAAAGGTATGAAAATTTTATTACGGCTCAGAAGATAAGAAAACAAGCTTAAGATTAACAGAACACCATTTTTCTGTGTGAAAAATAGTTTAGGGCGGAGGAGCTATGCAAATTAAACTTTTGTCAGTTGTACATAAGAACACTGCAAATATTTTAGAATGTAAGGACTCCGTTGGGCCTCGTATGTGGTAGGGAGGGAGTCTGTTTCATGGCTTGTGAAGTATTCTCGAGGGTTTTGAAACGAATAAAATAAATACCCATATCGAGTACATATATTAACGTAGAAGTGCACGTTTTGTATAAGTATGTGTTAAACGGCAAAACTTCGACACATTTACGTCACTGCGACCAAGGTCATTACGTTTTTGTTTAGACATTAAAACTGTTTATATTACTATACATAGTCGATAAACATTAATGAATTTGAATTTTCGAAAATCGTTTTACCACTGAATTTTAATTTTAATTATTTACAATTTGCTGTCAATTTTATATAAAAATTGACAGGACTTTCGTTTTAATTCACTTTAGACATTATGCCCATATAACTTCCACGCATCTTTGTCCCATTTCCGTAACATAGATGTGCGTAAAAGGGCGTTAGTTGGGTTGGATTGGACCGTTGCACTACCAAACTAAAAAAGACATTCAATCAAGTCAGATTGCGGTTAATATAGTCATAGCTTTGAGCAAGGCACCAATGATCTGTATTCAAAGGCGCATAGAAAGTACACTTCTTTGTATGTTGTTTGAAGTGTTACCGTTTCGTGTAAAATTGTTTGTAAATTATTTTGTCCTAATTACAGATTTCTTGCCTTTTCAATTTTTCAACTTATATATATGTAATTATTATGTGTGAATATATTGTACTGCCCGTTTGCAGGTGCTCCTGGCTGGCTCGTTTCACTACGGAGTTGTACAATTTAGACCTCTAGAATGTTTTGTTAATATTCAAGAATTTTATGAATCCCTTAACTTGAGAGGGGCATATTCGTCATGTCCAGATATACTTATAGGAAATATACTGAAAAAATGGAGATTTTCTGTCCATGGGGTATTTTAGTTTATCGTTTTCCTTCTATTCTAAAAAGCGGTTAAAAATTGCACTTAAAATTTCAAAACTTTACGTTATTTCCAATAGGATCTTAAAATTAGTCTCTAACTCGAATTTGAAAACTAACGGACATTGTAACTGTGCAATACTGTTAAAAGGCTGGCCCAAGGTTTTTGTTTCCATTTCATTTTTTGATAGGAAAAGCATTGTTTTTTTACTTTTTAATGCATTTTTTAAATAAAAGTTTGTCTTAAAAAATATATCATTCAGTTTCAGAAAGTCGTAATGTTGTCACCTTAAATTTCAGTTCTCTAAGTGATATTCCCAACCAGTATCGAAATGAAAATTATTGTATGGCAACGCTACGAAATATTTGTTGTAGTAGTAGTCCATTTTCGAACTTTGCGCTACAGTGTTGTCTTTTTTAAGTTGTATACCTACAGCTTTTCATCTATTTAGGTTAATGCATTCTCAACCTATTGTGCGGACAGATAGATGCGGCCAAACAGATACCGCACTTAAAACAATACTTTGGACATTATCTGTGATATAATGAAGCACAGCTTCTGTGAAATTAATCACTAGATGCTTATTTCTAAGATTGCATGTTTAACTAAAACTTATAGAATATCGAAATAAACTTTGTGAAATTAAGCACCAGCTGCTTCATTTTATCCCAAATTGTCTTAAATATAAATGATACTTGCTTTATCTCAAACAATAATAAATCGCCACTGTTTACTTTGAATAAATAATCGTTAAATTGCTTGCGCATGTCCATTTTTTTCGCAGGCAGTTGGACGAACGTACTCTGACACGAAAAAGATGAAACTGCCCAAAAGATCCGACCAGGAGCGGGCAAAGGCTGATTCTTAAAAAAAAAAATCGAATAAAGACAAAATAATAAGCAACATGCTCAACTTACAAATGTAAATTCCCTACATATAGGGTCTAGAAAGGATTTGCTTCGTTTCCTGTGTGAAACGGCTTTGAGATCTTTGGTGCCTACACAAGTGGCGTACTTGAAATTTCGGTGCAATACACATGTGCATCCAACATCAGCTAAAATGCATGGCGCCCATGCATTTTGTCAAACTCGAGTAGGACAACGATGTTGTCACGCAGATTCGACCGTGCGGATGAATGTTTAACGGTGCGATACGCAGTATGTCAAGTGGTTGGATGAACATCAAATTAGTTTGATTTTTAGTGGTGGCGCTACGTGTTTGACAACATATTGTACCGTGCATGGCGATGTTTGTCACACATTCGTCATTCTTGAGTGAGCTATATTGAAAAACAGATAACTGTTAACAGTTCCAGCATCTCCTGATATGTCTTTCTGTCCTGATGTTGGCCAACATGTTTGACAAGTGTATGGAGAAAAATCTCCCAAGGGTGACACACCAAATTGAACAACATGTTCGCCGTATATGGGCCGCTTTATGCAATAAATAGATCTCCAATAACTGTAATCTTGGACCTATCTATAAGAAACGACAGTATATGCATAAGAAATTTGTGATGATGATGACAGTTATTCTTGACGTTTATTGCTGTCGGTGTACGTCTAAACTTTTAAAAAACGATAACTTGGTATCACAATGGTTTCGATAATACATGTTGAATTGCCGGATCTGGAAATCACGCCAACCTTGGAGCTACTTCGACACTAAATGGTAAAATTAAAAAAATATATTTCCGAAAGTCCTATGAATCCAGAATATGGCGGTACCTCATGGCCAAGGCCTCAATTGCTATAACACCATACATAGTAGTTGATTTTACAGCTTTTATTAAAATTCCTTAAAATATTTATGCCAAAAACGTGTCGAAGTAGCCCCACTTTATGGTACCGCTCACCAAAATCTTCCTATCCTCTTAATGAAGCGGATCAGGACTTAGTGAGGTAATATTTTCAGCTCATGCACAGATAGGAAGGCAGACCCAAATTTATATTGTTGATGGAATGCTTGTGGATAACTCGATAATAATATTTAGAATCTTTGCAGGAGTATATAAACTTTCGATAGACTTCCTCTTACACTGAAAGAAATTTACATTGATTCTGATACATACTGAATAATTACCGTAGATGGTAATTTTGAGTTTTAATAAATATTTAAAAATTATACCTTAAATTGGTATAGGTACTCGGAAAATTTATTGAACCGATACACATTCGAAATTAATAAAAAATATTTTTCATATTATTTATTGCGTGAAATACAAGCCAAGCACAACGAATAAAGAAAAAACCTTGAAACGAAGTAAAAATCAATATTTTCCGAATGATGAGAATTTCACACCTTCGAAAAGTAAACCAAACAAAAAATTCATCAAAAATTAAGTTAATTTTTAATTTCTGAAAAATTGTTGCTGATGATGAGAGGTAAAGGAATGGATGAGCGAAAAAATGTTTTTATTTTTTATTTTTTCTGCCTCCTTGGCGTTCGACCATGTTATGCAGGACATTTTTCAACAATTATGCTTGTTATACCTACATACATAGTGAAATGTCCAAAAATTATGTTAAGCGCTTTACGACTGAAAGTAATTGCATTCTCCAATTTTAATATGAGTTGACTTTATGCCTTTCATGAACTTAAAAAATTATATGCGACTCGAAAAGCAATTTTTTATTTATTTATAAAAATTAAACGTTTTAAGCTTTAAGAACCTAGCCACAGCCACAATTTTTGCGAATAAATGAGGAATTTTGTATCGGCGCGAAAAACCGTAGTGAGTCTGTCGTTTAAACGTTTGAAGCGTTCAAGTTTTGTAATTTTGCAGTAATCCGTGGTAATTTAAAATAAATGAATGTTTAATCTTAATTTTTGCAGGTATTGTAGGACTGTTTTAAAGGAGAACGAGGATATTTTAAATTATGCTATGAATAATAGTAATACACCAAGAATCATACTTTACATTTATATTAAATTACAGATATGTATATGATTGTACGTTTGGAGCAAAATAATGTCTAAGGTAAATTAGATTATTTTTTAAAACAGTCAATTGGAAGGGACAATGTCAATACTTATGTTTTCCTTTCCAACTGCCTAAATGCTTATGTATAAAGGCCTTGACCCGGAATGTGTGTCAGATAGCTGAATCTATATCAGTCGCAGTCAGTGAGTTTAATTGACTGTATATAAATCGAAGGGTTATATAAGGTTAGATAAGTTCTTGACTAGTGTTGAAAACTTCGCACATGTTAAGGATTTGACTTCATATCACAGGAATTAATGGGGAAATTTCTATATGAAATGTAACGGGTAACCGACCATTTAACATTAAATCTTACTACTGAAAAGCATGTCTGGCTGACTATTAGTCCAGCCAATAGGGACTAAATAAATAAGGCCTTTGCCCCACAACAGGTGAGGTAGCTATGATTTTTATATATGTTACTTAGTTCTGGGCCCCAATAAAATATTCAAGTTTGGAGGAGGTAAAGGTACAAAAATCGTTTTTTTTTCACAATAATTCTTCAACCGTTGATCCTATGATATAAAAATGGCTTATACAAATCTGCAGAAGACTAAATTCCCCACATTTTTTGTATAAAATAAAATTTTAATACATAACTAAATTTAATAAGTAAATTCAATCCGGCTCGCTAAACAATTAATTGATTACATATAGCCATGTGAAGGGCTTTTCTATGCTCTAGCATCGTCAAATAAAGCAGCTACATCTGTCTGTCTGTAATCAGTGCACGTGCATTAGCAGCACTTTTGCGTTTTGGTTTTCTTTTGAGCACACAGAACTTTAATTTAGATGTCTGCAACATTCGCGGACAGAGAGCTAATCGGTTTTCAGCGTACTGGTACCTTAAGTCCAAAAATCCGCCTATTCTCGCACTAAGTGAAACCAAGGTCATTTCTGATGCTGATATTGGTCAATACCACGTCCCTGGTTATAGCTGAGTGCCCTTCTTTCTCCATATACGGGGATCGCTTTATATATACGAAATGATGTGGCCTTAACCATCGTTAGAGATATTCCTTCTGCCAATCCAGAGTTTAAAGAATCTGGATGAGGTTCAAGCTCCACAGGCACATCATGTGCTTCTGTTTCTTTTATCGCAGCCCAACTATGTCTGATGACGACAGGGTGTCCGTATTTGACAATATCTCCAACAATATTTACCATTTGTTTTCTGTCTCGCCCTCTTCCGAAAGCGTCCTAGCAAGGGATTCTAACGTACATAACATACCGTGGCTCAGATATACTGCGACCACAAGCCCTGCAGGCCGATTTGTTGAACACTTCCGTGAATCTATTAATTTGCAACTGCTTGTGGATGCACTCACGTGAATCCCTGATGCCCCTGGAAATAGAGCCAATTTACTAGAATTGTTTCTACCATCTCACCGCGACAAATATTCCATCTCAGTCAGTTCCCCTCTGGTTAATTCAGATCACTGTTTAATCACGGCTCAATTTACCACCTCAAGCCTGTGCAGCCGCTCTTCTCCACCTACAAGAAGGGTTCTCTAGCACTATAAAAAGGGTGATTGGGAAAGCCTCAATCAGTATCTTAAAGAAATTGAATGGTCGGTCTGTTTTGCTTCGAGGGATGTTAATAAATACACATTAGAATTTAAGAACATTCTAAGTCTTTGCATGCGTGAATATATTCCGTATTGCTACAGCAGATCTCAACAACAGCAAAATCGTTCTTGGTTTAACGATAATTGCAACCAAGCAATAAAAACGAAAGTCTTCTTTTCGCGCCTATTAATTGAATTCATATCCAAAACAGAGACAAGTCTACAGGACTGCACAGGACACCTACAAGTCCATTATCCAGAGAGAAAAATTTCTTTTTGACCAGAATGGCAGACAAAGGATCTTGGCAAGCCGAAAAGGCAACAAAGGTTTTTGGTCTCTGGTCAAAACCATCAGAAACAACTTCAGTAGCTCCTCTATAGCTTCACTATTTAATTATGGTGAAGTGGTTGTGAACTCCCTGGATAAAGCTGGTATTTTGGCTGCTAGATTCGCTTCAAACCACTTTCAACCACTTCAAAGTCACCCCTTTTAGATCTCCCGTGTGGATGTGTACAAGAGCCAATACACATCCGCACGATGGATGTGCTCAAGGTCCTTAAGGAGATCAACGTCTCTAAACCACAGGTCCTGATAGTTTCTGACCCCTGTTAAATAAAAGCTGCGCCTCATCCTTGGCTAAGGCTCTGCGCAAATTATTCTACTTGTCTTATTCGACAGAAAAATTTCCAACTGTTTGGAGTCTAGCTCACGTTCAGCCTATTTCCAAGAAGGGTTATGGTAGCGATTCCTCAAATTATAGACCAATTTCAATCACTTCGATTCTTTAAAGGTTTTTGAATCTATAATTAATTTCAAATTAATAAAGTATCTAGAAACAAATGAACTCTTCAACGATCGCGAATATGGCCTCCGAACTTGACACTCATCTGGAAACTTGCTGACTTTTCTTGCTGAACCTTGGAAGCATATTTGTCACAATCTTTTTAGTTTAAGGTCGTTGCTCTAGATATTTCTATGGCTTTTGTAGTAGGCTTCATCTGGCATCTAAAAATACACAACAAGTGTGGTAATAGACGGAAAGAAGCAAATATTTGAGACTGAGATTGCTCTGTTCTCTCTGTTCTCCACCACCCTATTGCTATACACACGCCGGACGCCAGCAGCCATGCACAGTTTTATGTTTCACTAAAAATTTTTCATAATAACTTTTGCACAGCATATTTTGGCTACCTACATTCATGAAAATTTTTAGCCCAAGCACACGTCTCAATGCAACTGACTGTGATTGGGACTAGACTGCTTACGGCCCACCAATTCCTATCCCATCCGCTCATCTTACCATTCTCCCTCTGTTCTACTGCAATGCAATGCAGTGTAAATGAAAATTCTCTCAAACAAAGTATTCTTGATGAAACCGGTTTCTTAGAGAAAAGGTAAAAGGAGCAAAGAGGACACGCAATGCAATGCAAAGGCATGTGCTCGTGCTTTGACGATGACAACTCGCGAGCCGCCACTCACCACTGGTGACTGGCGGCGGGCCGTCATTCAAAGCAGAGTTTTTGTAAAATTTATGAAAGCAGGTCTGGTCGTAATATCACCACCGGTGAGTGGCGGATCGTCAACAAGCAGAGAGTTTTCATACAATTTGTGAGATGTGTAATGAAACGACCCGCCATATAAAAATTTCCAATATACGGGATGTGATTCTTTCTGTTGGAAGTTCTTTGGTAGTAGTTAAAAAAAAAAACTGTGTCAAAAAGCAAATAATTAAAATTAGTCTAGTTTTCTAGTTATTAATACTGATCTGCAATGAGAGAAAAAAATGATATAAATAGAGAAAAATAGCAATGTTGTAAAAGAGAATCAATGTAGAAAACTTTTGGTTAGTACATGTTTGAAGTGGGTTAGTATATTTTTTTTTATACTTATCAAAACTCCCTGCGGTATATGTATACTCAACCGTAAATGGTTGATGTAGCTGATCGCTGTACCCGTGTCTAATCTAAATCTGGGCTATGAGATAACTCAGCATTGAACTCCTAAAAATGTCCCAAAAGGTTCAATGCCGATCTTTGATCCCTACTTAATCCTGGATTCCAATCCAAGTCAACAATAAGCCCCTGAAAATATCCCAAAGCTTTTTTCTGCTGACTGAGCTTAGACTTCAACTGGAATTTCTATATAGTATGGAATTCTGTCAATACTACTTGTCTCCTAACAAAACTAATTGTTTAATAGATTTTCCTATAACACTTCACCTTGATATGTCCCGCAATGAAATATTATGCGGAATCCTATGTTAATGTTGGCTAATTGTATATCTCCCAAATTAACTTGTTGAATACCTACTCATTGCTAGAAAAACAAAATTACCCGAAATTATAGAATTTTATTCTCGGCTTGGTGATCTCCCAGAACCCTGAATTCATTCTAAATTTCAGTATACTAATTTATTGTATGAAGCAAAAGAAAAAAAGTTTTTTGGTAATATCCCCACAAATCATCTTTTTATAAAGAAGACGATATATAATTTTGAAATTATAGAATTTTACTTTAGTTAGGTAATTTCCCAAAACCTTGAATTAGCTTTAAATTTCAGTGTGATATTTTACCTTGCTCAGAGCTTTATATGTAGGACAAATTTTAAAGTGTGGGAATTGCCCGACAACTCTTGAGGAAAAGTGGAAAAAAAAGCCAAGTGGAATATCATACTAGTGGACGTAAACTGGTGAAAGACTGATTAAACAATTTTTTTCATATTTTTATATATATATATTATACTTTTTATATAGTCGAGCCCAGTTGCCGTCTATCGTTCTTTGGCACGGCGCTTCATACTGACAATTTTCACATTATGTATGTGATTTTGACATTTGTCAATGCCTGACAAATCGAATTCAATTATTTTTGTAATGTTTTTGCTTATACTGATAAATGGTGTTTATTGTGTTTACATTCACCTTTTTTTTTAAGGAAAAATGTGTGAGATGTATGATTTGGCTGTATATATGCTTCCACATAGACCTGGCGAAAACCCCTGCACTGGATATTGTACATAGAAATGAAGAGACAATGGATATTGTTAGATCTGAACTGAAGTTAGGTGGGGAGCCGATTTCTAATGGACAACTTAACTATTCCAATTCAAATATAAAATTTTATTTCAGATATATATTGCTTAAAACTACTATCACAAACATCATTTCTTAAAACTACAATATTTTAACACATTAAAATTCAATTAAAATGCTATTCTTAAACGAATTCAGTAAAAAACATCAGCGCCTCCACTGTGATCCTGCTCCCTTAATTTTTTTTATCCACAGTTAAATTCATGAATTAATTCAACAGAATATAATTTTTCGAAGTATACTGCTACGTATAGGTCTTTATGAAAATATGGAAGTGCTGCAGCGTGTAGCTGAAATATATGTGTCGCAGTGTTAAAGCAGAATTAAATTTCTGGTTAAGTATGCGTTGAACCGGAGTCGAAGTATAGTGTGCCGTGTAGGTGCGACAGATTGAAGGTTTCTGTCTGTGCTGCCCATGTTAACAGGGCAGCAATAGCAGAATTAGATTTCTGCTCAGGTGTGGATGTTTAGTGAAGCAGAAGTAAATTTCTGCAGCAAGAGTAAGTTCCTGCTTAGATGTAAGATAAAGGTGAGGCAAAAGTCAATGCCTGCAGTAGGAGTAAATTCCTGCTTAGGTTAAGGTTTCACAGAATTAAATTACTATGATTATATAATTAAATTTCTACATAATGGTAGCAAAAATTAAATTTTTTGCAAAGGATAGGAAGCAGATTAAATTCTGGTGGAGGATGTGTTCAGAGTAAATTATGAAACAAGAATGAGGTTTTTTGTGTTTTGTTTTTTTAGCTTTTTTGAATTAGGTACCTTGTGTTCTCTTTATTTTACTTTTCAGGACCACATATTTAGGAGGAATTTGCATCGAGGGATATTATGATATTGGTGTGGCCTGAACTGGTATTTATTGACTATTTGCACTTCAAAAAATTACGTTTTTTATAATTGTGGATCCCTTTTCTTTTGTTATTTTTTACAAAAATTATGGAGTCTTAATTATATTTTCAGCTATTTCTAAACGGAAATGTTCTAGTCACCGCGAGGTCAGAACAATTAAAGTTTGCTGTTGTCTAAATTTCTTATATCCAATTTCACCAGTGTCAAGACTTTCATTATCGAAATCTTTGTGTTAGATTTCAATAGAACTTTGGTGCATTTATGCATGCAAGGTGCAGTAAGACCTGTAACACCTTACAACATTATGTTGAATGTTGTTACTGTTGAGCAACCTGGTGGCTGTGTGGAGCAATTTTGTGTGTAATTTCCTTACAAGAAGTGTTAAAAATATGGACAAAAATTCTGTCCATCATAGGTATCTTTCATTATATATATGTATATATTTTTATTTTAGTTAAACATATACCTATATTTAATTATGTATTTATCATAGTTTTAATATATTTGTATTTTAGTAAAAAAATATATTTTATTTTTAAAATTATATTTGGGTTACAAGTCGCAACAATCAGTAAGTGACTCTTTTGAAGTCTGGATAGAATAGTCAGGACTAATGACATGATTTTTTCGAAGGCATATATTTGCCTTACTTCCAATACTTTCTGCAAGTGTTATCACAGGAAGGAGTTTTTAGGCGAAGGAAACTTACATGGAAGTATATCTGTTGTATTCGGGATTGACGGTATCCTGTAATTTCTTATATATGTTCTTACTTTTAGTAACTATCAATTCTGCATCTTCCAAAATAATGCTATTATCTTCATATTCACCTAAGAATTCTCTGGTAGCATTTTCAACTTGCTCTTTGACTTCTCTTGGTTTATTAAGTGTTTTTCGTGCAGATAGATTTAGCTTATCCTTTTTATATGAATTGTCAGCTACAAATAGGATATAGAGCTGGTTCGGAGCAAGCACAGCATGGTTCATCATATGGCTTCGGAATCACATCATCTGCGAAACGGTTGTTCGTAGACTGAGTTTTTATATGGGTTTCAGAAAAATAGTTTTCACAAAGGTACACTTTCTGAGTTTTGTACACTTTTAATTTGCAGGTAAATACACAATGCTAAATAAAAAAAGTCCTTCTGGTATTTTAAAAAATTAAAAGAACGAGGCCGGTTTATACACATTTAAACATCCTTGATAGCAACAAATACGTACAGACGACATTTCGTATCCCGGGTCCACCAAGCAATTCTAATTTAAAACACACAAAATCAGAGTACAGCTGTATGTATTATATGCTACATATATAATTACATATAAATCTAAAGTTAGTACCCAAGAAATTCTTAAAGAAGTAAGCATATCACGAAACACACAGATTAAATACTACTAATGGATTTTAAATAAAAGTCATAAATTTCAATACAGTTAGACGATTTGTCTAAAGTTAAAGAGACAAAAATCTTGCAAATTAGTGAAAAACAAACCTTAGCTAAAATCACGAATAAATATCCAAGAACAAATAAATTAACCAAAACTCGTCATTTTTCATTCTATTTTTAGGATAAATTTCTGGCAATAAGTAAAACGCTGTCTAGTCAGTTTTCAGTATAACAAGCCATTCCCAGCTTCATTATGTTTTTAAATCTAAATAAGTGTCTTGGATTGGTTGGTTGATAACATATAAATTACAACACATGCGATACCTTCTGAGAAGAGCTGACATTACTGAACTGGTATAACTATATATTTTATAATCAATTCATAATTAGAGGAGTACTTGATATCTATTCTTTTGGCAAGTAGATGGCAGGAGGATATATTAAAGTTAGATTTGAATCAAAACTGTTTCACATATTATGAGACTAGAGAGGAAAAATTATGGTTTTAAATACAGTAATACGGATTAGAAAATAGATTACAGAATGGGAGAAGTTGAGTACAAAAACTGGTTCGTGGGTGTGGTATCTTTTGTGGAGAATAAACTAAAAGTCAAATAAATTACACAATTGAAATACCTGTTTTATTTTAAATGAAACCTTGAACACAACCGAAATCTAACTAAATAAGTTGAACACTATTTTCAATTAGTTAACTAAAAAAATTGCATTACAAACTACAACTTGTGCGCAAATTTTAAAAAACAATTAAGGCCAAATCAACTAATTGCAATTTCAAATTGCAACTCATTACCACTTACATTTTTTTTCTATGATGATACCAAAGCTCAGGGGATACGCTATGATGCCATAGCACAGCTTTTGATAGAAGGGAAGAAGGGGTAGGGAATTTGCAAGTATTGGGTTAAGTCAAGGTGGTGACGGTTGCATTGCGCTTGAATTTTTGCAGCCAATAGCTAAGGGAGAAAGCAGGTGATGGAAAACTGTTCCGCATTCCTACTGTTCTGCTTATGAGAGATTCGCGAAATTTCATGGTAAGGCCGATTCTGGCTTCAACGGTGTGAAGGTGAGCATAGGATCAATTCTATTAGAAGATTTCGTCAGAGCAAGAGCGATAGAAGTAGTGATAAAAGAGAGACAAATCAATAGTTGCTATTGATATATAATCGCTAATAAGCCGGATGGCCATCTCTTGGAGTTTGTCCAACGCGGACAATGCAGTAAGTCCAACCCTTGACAAAATATGGGAATGATATTCTAATCTAGGCCTGATATGAGACATGTAGATTTGCGCCAAGTCTGATGGAGTAAAATATTTCTTGCCTCTTTTCAAGGAGCCCAGGCAATTCATCGAGTTTTGGTAATACCAAAAATCTGATCAGGCCAACTAAGATTGTCGGGTATTTCAATACCTAATTTGTTACGGGATGGCGAGTCCGAGATATCTTTTGCCTCGACGCAAATGGGTTGAACGGCTGTTACAGTACGTTCGAGTGATAACAGACAACTTTGCGTTTTAGAACCATTAAACAAGACCCGATTCGCTCTACACCAAACGAGTATTGTTGTAATCTCATGGTTTAGTGAACTGAATATGTGACTTCGATTGTGAAGTGTAGCACTCCCACGGGAATCAAGTATAGATTCGTACGAGTACACGAAAGCAAGGGTGCTGTCGTCTGGAAAACTAAGAATAGGATTGAAAGTGAAAGTTAGCAGATCATTATTAAAAATGAGGAAGAGAGTTGGAGAGAACTCAGAGCCTTGCGGTACACCGGCATGGATTATAAAACGGTCCGAGGTAACACCGCCCAATAATAAAAGAAGGTCTAGAGGTAATGCAAGAAGTTTGGCTAAAAGAGCAGGATGCCGGACTCTATCGAATGCTTTCGAGATATCTAATGCGATGATTTCAGATGCACCGAAACTACGGAGACCTTGATTCCAATACTCGGTAAGGAATGTTAGTAAATCTCCAGTAGAGCGGCCAGTACGAAAGTCGTATTGGCGATCGCTAATAGGGTGATTAGTTTCCAGATATTAATCACTTAATTATTTTTGCAAATTAAATTGAAATAAATACTAATGTACAATCAACTAGGTATTCGTGATTTGTTGGTTTAACTAACATATTTTTTTTCAGTACAGAATGCGGGTGTGAGAGTTGGCACAGTACCAAAGTTACTCCGCTCAGAGCTAACTAATTACAATTTTAAAGTTGGTAAGTAACATCCACAGATAAAAATGTTAGTATAAAAGAAAACTGATCATTATGGAGTTATTGTTTATTTTATATTCGAGGTTGTTAGATATAGGAGTCTTTCAAAAGCTTTTTATCGTGCATATCATGCAATTGACTTAGCTGCACGTATGCTGCTTTTCTGATTCATTGGTCATGTCTTTATGGTACAAGTCATATCGTTAATCAGGCAGACTTCTTTAATAGGACAGTTGTGAGACTGTTCAACGATTTTGTTCCGCTGAATAGGGTAAAATTTCCTTCTGAGTGCAATTGGATCAATGATGAAATAAAAACTTCTATTCGTGAACGGAATTTTGCCTATATACAATTGAAAAGGTTCCATGGTGAATTTCTATGGAATAATTATCGGACCTTTAGAAATAGGACTTGTGCATTAATTAGGATGGCTAAAATTAAGTTCTACTCTAACAGGCTTGATCCAAGTTTACCAACGCCGGAAATTTGGTATAATATTCGTAAGCATAATATTATCACAGGCAGCGAGGAATGTGTAGCTGATCCTGAATTGCTTAATGAATACTCAGCTTAGCCTCAGTGGTATTAAATAATTTCGATCTACCTATTCCCAATGCTACAAATGGTTTCTCTTTTTGGAATAGCTAAACTACTGACCTTCCGAATGCCTTCAAATCTATTAAATCAAATGCTACAGGCTCTGATGGTATTAAAATGCGTTTCATGAAACTATTATTGCTATCTTTAATTAATAATGCTATTACTACTGCTTTGTTTCCCTAGCTTACAAAATAGGACTGGTTGTTCTTATTAGAGGGAAGACCAATGCATCCTCCCGGGAATATTATAAACTTATCACCATTCTTCTTATATTGTCCAAAATATGGGAAAAAGTCTTCTACAAACAAATCAACGACTATGATAATATTAATAACTTGAATAGTTCTATCCAGTCTAGTTTCAGCGCCAAACACAGCACAACTTCATCGTTAGAAGTAGTAACGGGTATGATAAAATGTAATATGGAAAATGAAGTAGTAATTCTTCTTACCTTACTTGATTTTTCGAAAACGTTTGACTCGATTTTCGAGTATTATAGAATAAGTTGGTTGTAAAATTTGGACTTGGTTGTTCTTCAGCTAAAGTTAGCAATTTGTTGTTTGTAACTCGAAATCTTAAAAGCTCTGTTCTCTCTATTCAGGTGTGCCACAAAGATCTATCTGAGGCTCTCTTCTCTTCAGTCAATACGTGAATGATTTGGAAAATCACATTCAAAAATGTTCATAGCAGTTATGTGCTGATGATGTACAATTTATATATCTGCCCCCATCAATGGTATCCACCCCGCAATTACAGAGCTAAACAAAGATCATCATGCGTAAGTAGGTGGGTTGAGCGTAATCAGCTCAGACTATGCTCATTCATTAGCTCAGCTTAATCTGTACTGATTTTCCACCATTATGGTACGATTATACCATTTTCAACTATGGCTCGGAATCTTGGCTTGATCTTTAATAATCGATTATTTTGGACCGACTACATCGACGTGATTGTAGCTAAGATCTATGGTAGACTAAAGACATTATGGCGACACGCAGCATAACAAACTCAAACTATACGTGGCCGAATTGTGAAAAGCTTACTACTACCGATTATCAGTGCTGACGTTGCTTACTGTCATTAAGATTACTCGAGTCAGCAAATTAAACGTCGCATTTAACTCATGTGCTTGGTATGTCTTTATCATTACAAGATGTGAACATATATCCCAGTACTCGAGGAAGATTCTCAGTTGCTCTTTGGATAACTATCTGAAATTCCGTACTTCCTTTGTGATAATTAAGATCCATAATTTGCATTACCCGGATTACCTTGATAGTCGATTTAGGTTTTTATATTCTGAAAGAACGCGCTTTTGTTGAAGACTCCCCATCATAGACTCTCGATTAGCTCGCGATATTTCTTCGTCTATGGCATCGGGCTTTGGAGCTCACTTCCGCTAGCCATACGTTCACGGCGAGTGGTTGGTAGATTCAAGTCGGAATGTTTTAAATATTCTTGTAGATAGGTAATTTATGTAATGTTTTTATTATTATTATTTTTTGAGTATCAATGCTTTCTTTTTTATGTACTTATTAGCTATTTGTGCTTTATTCTTATATCTATTTTATACATATGTTTTTTATTTTTCTCTCTTCTTTTGTAAGTTGTGTTTTCCTCCTTAGTAGTTAATATTCTCGCTTAGAGTGTAAGAGACAATTTTTTTTTTGTCTACTTATTATAGTACGCACTTAAATAAGACTATTTATAACTCTCTTGTGCTTAAATTATAATGATAATAAATTGAAATTGATTCCAAAGTAAATATGTACCTTTGGATATGTCCCTGAGGTGTGAAGGTGAGAGTTACCTTCGTTCCGAAGCCTGGTAAGGCTTCTTACATGGACCCGAAGAGTTTTCGAACCAAAAGCCTCTCCACATTCCTTTCGAAATGCATGGAGAGGCTTGTGGATGAATATATCAAGGGAGTAGCCCTAAAGACTTCTCCCTTAAACACCTCCCAGCACGTTTACCGGAGGGGCAGATCTACGGAGGCGGCTCTCCATTGAATGATTACTGTCATGGAGCGGGGACTAGATCGTGGACTGTTTACTCTGGGAGCCTTCCTGGACATCGAGGAGGCTTTTGACAGGGCTACCCCGTCGACATGATGTTGATCGCATTGAGCTGCGATAGATAGACCAAATGTTAAGACGACTATAATTAGCTGTGGAGGTGGACGGCCGAACATCTCTCACTGTGCTTGTGGAGAGAGGCTGCACACAAGGTGGCGTACTTTCTACAGTACTCCGGTGTATGTTGGTTGACCCACTCATCACGCTGCTAAAAACGTGCGATTCTCATGTGAAGCGTATGCGGATGACATTCCTCTGCTCACTTCCAGGCACAGCATGACTGAAGGCACAGGTACTTCATGCAACGAGGCGTCAATATTGTTCAGGACTGGTGCACACCGTCATGATATGAAAGTAAACCAAACAAAGGCCAGCTTGGTGGTCTTCAGCAGCAGACGTAAGCTTGGGTAATTTGTTCTTCCTCAGCTTTTTGGACACACTCTGCAGCTCTCTCCTCATGTAAGCACCTTGGAGTCTTCCTCGACTCGAAGCTGACATGGGGATTGCACTTAGAGGAAAAAGTTAATGCGGCTACGATGGTCTGCGCTCAAAGCAGGAGAACCTTTGGCAGCACATGGGGCATGAGAACGCAGGTTGTGGACTGGATGTACACCACGATCATTACACCCATGCTTTCATATGCCTCCTGTGTATGGTGGCCGAGGACGCTTGTGGGGACTGCGATCCGGAAGTTGACGGGTCTGCAAAGGTTTGCCTGCTGGGGAATTACGGGCTCCATGCGACCTACGGCTACTGCTGCACTTGACACAGTATTTGTCATACAGTAGCCCAGCTTTAATAAAAAATGAATATTAGAATTTTAATATAAAAAAAAAAACCTCAAAATTTCTCCCATAAGAGGGTACTATTAAGTATGATACGGATGTAAATGAACGAACAGTAACTAGTTGCACAATGGTTGGGAGAAGTATTAGTTTTATGTAAGTACACATCTCAGTGCCAGCCTGCAAATGTATTGTTCCATTAGCAAACAGCTGTTTGATTGCAAAGTGGTGTTCTTTCCATGGACAGTGTAAAGGGCAAATGGCTGAAATGGCCAGATTTGTGTAATGAATTTCTGGTTTTGTTGGTGGTCCATTTTTACATGTATTTACACGCCATCCCTATTCTCAGCAACTTGTCAATTTGCAGAAAGTAAACACATGTTTTGAGCGGAGCATCTGTGGTAAAAAATGTTCTTTTTCTATTTTATTTTGAAACAATTCACATAATTAATTTATATAAATGTTTGCTTCTATTGACAAAAAAGATAATTTAGATAGTGCAGTTGCCTCAAACAGGATTCCCTAGTTTATGATCCAATTTATATTTGCAAGCACTGACCGAGCACTTCATTTCTGTTTTTCTAAATGATATTGTTACAAAACGACTTACCTGTTTCGTCGAAATCACCTCAGTGAAAGGAGATCCTTATTGTCTCTTGATTTCGGACCGCATAAATATTTCTTATATGAAATATGGATCTTGCATTGCGTGGACAGATGTAATTCGTTTATTTGGAGCCATTAAAAGTAACTTCTGTAACAAATGGAACGCCTTACTGTCTGGCTTCATGTTATGCCTTTCCATAGATCTGGCTAAAGAATAATTTGCATTCAAAAGTCTTGTAAATTCCATATCTGCAAATTCTATACCACCACGTTCGTCACCATCGCCCATTACAAAAATGTTTGCAGGTTTCAAATCACGATGCAAGACCCGATAACGAATTCCATCCGAAATTTGATACAAGAGACTTTCTACCATTCCTTTTGGTACAACTGTTTTTTTAGCAGCTTTTGCTGCTCTATGGAACTGGATAATGTGCCACGAATCATGCTCTGCATAGTCAGGAAGAAAAATAGTTTCTTATCCGTGTGGGATAAGAAAACTCGAAGGAGGTTGATAACATTTGAATGTTTCAGTTTTCGCAGCAATGCTATTTCCCGGCAAGCTGACATCGATAAGCCGGTACCTTCAATTTGTTGGATAGCAAATTCTTTCGCATCATTTCCTTCTTTCCTTCTGGCTTTGTATACATGTCCGTAGGTATCATAATCTATTTTTGTTGTTTTATCTCAGTTAAAGATAAACAAAACACAGTCATTTTTTAAATTGACACAAATTTGACGTTTTCATACCATACATATGACACTACTCAATCAGTCAGCTGTTCCACATCGGAAAACAGATATCGAGCAATAGTGGAGTCCCTAACCAAAGTAAGGACTCGACCCAAATCCATTTCTAGCCATCTAGCGAGCTGTACAAATAAACCCAATACATGATATTCCCATTACGAACCACACTCCGCCATCAGTGACGTGTGTATAAGAAAGCACGGTACAGAGAACGCAAATGTTTATACAGTAGTCACAGAGCTACGTCACAGGCGATTATTTGCAATGGTCAACATTTTAAAGGGAATGCCAGTAGGGTGATTCTGTGGGTTTTGTCGATCTTGAATGTCAAAATAATCGACTAAATGAAATGAACATTTCTACTGATTTTTTCGTGTTTTTATTCAGCTCAGCAAGCCTTGCATGACGTAGAATGAATAGGAAATGACACTTCACATTACAAACTCAAAATATTATTTCGAATTTAAGCACTTGAATTGCTCTAATTAGGTGTAGAATATCCATTTACCAGTGTAAAATTTTTGTCACAACCTCTGGGAGCAGTTGACTAATTGGTCGATTATTTGGTCGTGTTTTTGACGTTTGTTCATCGAAAATCGATTATAGTTCATTTTGTGGTATATAAAATGAACTGTGTTCAAAAGAAAAAACTCGACAAAATATGTCCAAATTCACGACTAAATAGAACGACAAAGAGCACAGAATCGCCCTCCTGGTCTCCCATATACCTGGAATAAACCAATCTGACAAATGTAGGAAAGCGAAAACGTAGCGAAATAATTTGACAAATAGGAAATCTGCATTAAACAGAACGGTTGACAGACGTAGGAAATTAAAAGAAAAAAAACGAATCTTGTTTGACAGCGGGTAACGTAGAATAATATAAGAACCCGTACAAAAATCAAGGAAAGACTAAGTTGAAGTTTCAACACCATTTAAAGTAAAACTATATAAAAATCCTGTACAGAACTTTCTAAGTCCCTACGATAAATTTTGGTAAATGTAAAAAACTAAAGGAGGAGGTATTAGAATAAAAAGCACTATAATAATAGCGACAGATAGGAAAAGTTAGAAATGTCACAAAGAGATAAATGCAGCATGTAGTAGAAATAAATTTGTAAAAAATTAAAAGAAGAATTTTGAACTGTGAAATGTTAAAGAATGTTAACTTGTAGTTAGAATAAACAAAATCGAAATTTTAAATTAAGCGAACTAACCTGTAACCTCACCAATAGAGGTCGCTAAGTAAGTTTTTGTTAGATCTAGTACAAAAAAAAAAGAGAGAACATGTAAAAAGTAGTAGTAAGAAAGGCGGCCATAGTTTATCTTGAGTTTGATAAAAGAGGATGTAGTTGTCAAAATAAAAGTCTGTTTTTTTGTAAAGGCCTGAAAAATAATAAAGGAAAAAAAATCAATAAAAATCCTAGTAATCGGCAGTTTTTTTTACAAACCCGATCACCAAGATTAAAGCAAAGGAACCAAATAGTGTAAAAACGCAACCTTTGGATGATTTGGAGCTCCCCAAATACGGATTCCAAAGGAAACCAGAGCCCGTTGTACCAGGTTCCACTTCAGAGGCCCTTAGTTGGCAGAGCCGTATGCGTTCTCATTAGTTTTGGGATCCGGACAAGGCGGTACAATTTCACGCCATACACTGGAGTACACCAGGGAATCAGCGTTCCCTCGCACGCTCTACACCAACGCCATACACTGGAGTACACCAGGGAATCAGCGTTCCCTCGCACGCTCTACACCAACGCTCGGACTTAGTAGTCCACCTACATTGGCAACCGCTCGGCCAGGTAAAAAAAAAATCGAATAAATAACTTAACCAAACAAAAAATTGCAACATTGAAGATTTTAATTGGCACTAGTGGTACTATAAAACTTTGCACTAAATAAACTTCAAAGATAAATAGCTTTGAAAAGAACTGATTACGTACTTTTGTTAAATTTCACAAAAGAATTTTAAATTGACTAAATCTGCTGACAAAACAAAAGCACATTTGACAAAATACACTCATGTACACGAATTATACACGATTCAACCATCCCAATTTGCTACATATTCTAAGGAAATAATTTTTGTGACAGTTTGATATTTCTACCAAGCCGAATGGCATAGGAAGTGGAACAAATTGTTTTTAGATTTTTTTTTCTTGCAGAAAAGCTTTGATTGTCATTTTGTCCCTCTTCCTCTAGTACAAGTTTGTGCATGCTGTAAGTTCTGTTTCTTCCACTTTAGATTTACATAGGAACCTTTGAATTAGAAATCGACTATTGTGTTAGTTAAAACTGTTGAAAGAGAAAGCATAGTCTCTTTATAGAAGCATCCTACTCACTCGACAAGTTTGACAGAGCTGGGCTACTGTATGATATATATTGTGACTTGACGTCCTACTTAATCTGCCATCCCTGGATCTTGTCATTCAGGCAGATTCCAAAAGGGCTGTGTGCAGATTGCGCACGTGGGGATGTTGGGAGGACGGCCGGACTGGCTCCTCTCATTGCTATCTGGCGTGTGGGCTGGACATGGAAAACCCTCTAGCCAGTATGCCACGTGACGAGATGGTACCCGCGCTTCGTTTCGGGCGTCGTTTCTGTGTGAGCTTTCCTGTAAGGGAATCGTGGACTGATGGAAGTGCATTATCGAGCCATCTCCGGTCCACCTTAAAAAATTTTTTACCGACGGCTCTCTCTCATTAATGAGAGAGCTGGGGCGGGTGTCTACTTTCCTGATCCTGATTTTGGAGTAGAGTACTCACTTGGAAGACACACCACTGTCTTCCAGGCTGAAGTCTTCGCCATCTCAATGGCAGAGAATTTAGCACATGATGTGCAAATCAAGGGGAACAACATTGCCATTACCATTGGATGATTTGGAGCTCCCCAAATACGGATTCCAAAGGAAACCAGAGCCCGTTGTACCAGGTTCCACTTCAGAGGCCCTTAGTTGGCAGAGCCGTATGCGTTCTCATTAGTTTTGGGATCCGGACAAGGCGGTACAATTTCACGCCATACACTGGAGTACACCAGGGAATCAGCGTTCCCTCGCACGCTCTACACCAACGCTCGGACTTAGTAGTCCACCTACATTGGCAACCGCTCGGCCAGGTAAAAAAAAAATCGAATAAATAACTTAACCAAACAAAAAATTGCAACATTGGTGTGGGGTACCGCGGCTCCGTAAAGGGGGCCCCCACTAAACCTCAAGTAGCTGGCGAGGAAACCGGCTGTACCTAGCACTCCAAATTGACGACCATTTGAAGCTGAGATGGAGATACCCGCAATTCAGTAAAAAGCACGAGTTAAGAAGGAAAGTTACAGTACCGTTTGCTTGGCGTAATTCATTGCAACGCTAACGGCTGTTGGAATTCCGCTAACCATCATTGAAACAGCTCTACTGACTGACGAATCGTTTCAAAAACGAATGCTGAGTGAAATAGTCCAGTTTATACTAATTGCTAATCTATAATTAATTTGAAATATTTGCTATATTATTTTAATCGAAAATTACTAATACATTATATTTAGATTATCTCAATTGAGAATTATTACTATATTCAAGCTACTATACCTATATATTACCATAATTGAAATTACAACTATATTCTACGTACTATATTCATATAATTGAAAATTATTACTATATTCGATTTACTATATTCACATAATTAAAAAAAAAATTACTACTATATTCTATTAACGATATTAGGATAAGTGAAAATTACAACTATATTATATTCATATCATCTTAATAATCGCTACTATCGTATCCTTAAGCTTTTTACATCTGCCAAAATTCCTATATTTGCTTAAAGACGGTTGAAATAATACAAAAACATTTTCCGAATCGTTTCACATTGCATAGTTGTGGATAATCTTTGCGTATTGTCGTCTTTCTAAAGGCTAGTAATAAAATGCAAAGTAGCTGAAAGTTTTTCCACATTGAATAGTTTTGAAACGTGAAACCAACTTTAGATCTTCCTAATCTGTGCCGTGATTAATCAAATTTCGTTACAATAATTACTCATCGACGAGCTTATAAGTGAGAAAAGCTTTCCTATATTTGCCAGTGAAGGTTTATATGTCACGAAAGACTAGAAGTTTCGATAAGTGAGATCAACTCGGAACCCCTGCGATCCCCAGTATATTGAGTAAAAGAACAACAATCTTATTAAGTCATTTTATCTACCTCCGATATCTTTGGAATAGTTAATCAACTTAGTACGCGTAGACACAGAGAAGGGGTTATTTTTGACTCGTTAAAACGCAAAATCATTGCGCTGTCACCTTTGAATGTACATACTATTTAATTTTGAATAACGTTCTGTAAAACATTTCCGCCCGGACGGCTCAAACGAACTAAACATTTTTTTTTTCATTAAATAAAAAATAAGTTCCACTCATATGCATATATGTAAGTTCATCCCAGTCGGATTGTCGCAGCTCGAATTTCCTTTGAAGTTTTTTTTTTACAATTCAATTATTTTAACGAATTGTAAATCCGTGGGACCCCGTGTCTTTTATTCTTTTCGTTTTGGTAGTTCAGTTCCCACTAATTGTGTATTACCTTCTCATAGCAGTGAACTTTTATTTATATTTTTCTATTGCGTAAATCACTTCCCGATTTGAAAATACCAGATAAAGAGATTTTTTGTTTTTTTTAAACCAAAGCACTTGAGTTTCTTAAATCTTATAGGAAAACAGGTGTGCACGACGCGATTTGTGGCAAACTCCCGAAGTGTTTGAAATTATAAATTTTGGGTTGGGTGTTTCAAGATATAGGAATTCATAGGAAGAGCTGTCCGTTCTAATTTTAACTAGACGTATTCTGTTGTGTCAGTGGGTTAGTGGAACCAAGATCAACACGATAGAAAAGAAGACAATACGACATAAAAGTAGTACGTGTCCTATTCTAATTGAATTTATTCATAATTCGGGACAACGGTGTCCTTACGATATCAGTACACTTTTATCAGAGAGGAACGAATAAACAAACAGTTAATATACTCCTAATTGTGTCTCGTTGATCTGAAACTAAAGTACGGTGCGGCGATGGCAGATGGCAGATGGCTAGAACGAATTCTGGATAGCACAGAAGCCCATGCTGCTTCGCTAAAGGAGTTGACGGTAGAAATTCGGAAACAAGCTCAAGACGTATTAGATCTAAAAGAAGAAAATGTTAGTTTTCGAGAAGATTTTTCGGCACTCCGAAAGCAGGTTAGTGATATGACCATCATGGGTGCGTCTACCTTTGTGGATAAGGTTTTTGATACTACCAACGATCAAAATAGAGCTGATGAGCCAGCTACGGAAACACCTGACGCGAATTCAACTTTACTTACACCCGAGTCTGGGCCCGGATCAATCGATAAGCTTAGGAACCACGCAAAAGACCCAAAGGGGGTTCGTTTTACTACCCCAACAAACAGTGACGACTCGAATCGGCGACAATCGGTGCCACTGGCACTCACGACACCTACAGTGGTCGCAGATTTTACCTCACAGAGGCTGGCCAAACCACCTACGGAGTATGATGGTAAAGTTATTTGGAACCGATATGAGGTTCACTTCAATGCTGTTTCACAGGCCAATGGATGGACCAGTGAATTGAAAGCTATTTGTCTTACGGCCTATTTACGAGGTACTGCACTGACTTAATATGAGACGTTAAGCCCAGAGACGCGCGAATCATTCGAGGAAGTAAGTAAAGCCTTAAGAGCTCGGTTTAGTGTCAACCATCAGCAGTCGGTAAATCATATTCAGCTACGAACTAGGACCCAGAAGAATGGAGAGAATTTTGCTGAGTTTGCCAACGATTTGCAGAGGCTAACACAGCTGATATTTTGTGATTGTCCAGAAGGTGCCAAACACCGCATTGCGCTTGAACAATTCCTAGACGGCATTGCAGATATAGATGTGCAGGAGAAAGTTCGGGATTCAGACCCAACCACACTACAACAAGCTCTGCAGACAGCCATAAGAATAGAGGCTAACCAGAGCAACAAGGGCAGCCAAGAGGAATATACGAGTAGCTACCACTTCTACGTTTCCAGAAATCAGCCGAGGAGTTGGGGAGGAAGGCCGACGGGAGCAGTCCAACGAAATACAATCACATCTAGTAATCCAATTTCGGGAAATGCCAACGAGCTAGCATGAGGGGGCCGCAGCTAGCTCATTCAGAAAAGAGAGCCCCGGCAAATTCTGAGGAAGATTATGTCCGTCATACAGCACTACGGAGCATTATTCGACATAGCATGCATGGAACTATTAGATGGTTTGATGTACAACGTGGATTCGGGTTCATTACTTGCGATGGCAGTTATGGAGATGCCTTCTTACATATGGCTCAGGTCAAGTATAAGCCCTCAGATTCCCAGAGAGGCTTGAGCTCTGGTGACAGGGTCGAATTCGATTTAGTGGAAGGGAACCCAACGCCTAAGGCAATAAACATTATCCTGGTAAATAATAAAATGCAACGCGAGGAATATTCGAATGAGGCGTCTCAGGCCAAGCAGAATAAGGTAATGAACTACCAAGGTGCAACGCGTCGCACGCAAAATACGGCACCAGTAATGCCTCAAAACGCGGATACTTCCCAACATAAATATGAATGTTTAAACAAGGACGCGCTGATCCTAGGGAGCGGGGACCAGTGTGGGCATCAAATGCTCCATACACAGCTTATACCAACACCCACGCAGAGAACACCAACACTACACTAGCCGATCAAAACGCGTTAACTATAAACTACCTTTAAAATCTACGCCGAATGTTATTGTCACTTCAAATGCCCATACCACAGCCAGTGTTAACCTCATAGAAAAAAGCAACACGAAACAAAATATTAAAATCACCCCAATTACTAACGCGTCTCCAACCATCAACACCAAATCGACACCTAACATTTCACGTATTAGCAAAATGGCTCCAACCATCAACCCAAACACCACCATCTACGCTAAAGCAATCATTCATAATACACCCACAATTAAAGCAGTAACAACATTAATTTCATCGGAAGGCACCACTAACGTAACCAAACCTCAAACCTCAACCTTGCCAACTCCATCGTACATCACAATAAGCCAAAGTACAGCCACCGATACAATTCAAATATCTGGGAGGATTGGGGGGGATTTTAAGTAGTATGATCATTGATACGGGGGGCGACACATTCAGTAGTACATGAGCGGATCTGGAAGCAGATGCCCAGTCGACCATGTCTTCAGCCATGCTTCACTTATCTCAGAAATGTTACCGGGAAAACAAGTCAAGTAAAGGGAATGATAAGTCTAACAGTAACCATCAGATGCTTCACTACCACTAACACATTCTATGTGGCAGAGATTTTTGATGACTGTATCCTAGGGCTGGATTTTTTGTCAGGTCATAGATGCTCAATCGACTTAGAAAACCTCAGTCTGAAGATAGGAAATGAGCATATAGCGCTCCGAGATCAAGAATCACGCATCACTGTGAGAGGCGTATACGACTACACCATTCCCGCCGGTTCAACATGTTTCATCCCATTTGGCAACGCATTTCTGGGAAACAACAAAACAGTGTTCCTTTCACCAACAAATACGCCATCAGATCTTTGGCTGCTACCGAGCCTTTGTCAGTCCGATAATGGGAGGGTTATTGTACCAGTAACTAATCTAGGGCAGGAACCATACGAGATAAAGGCTAATGATTTGTTGATTAACGCAGACATAGATACTCAAATCTTGGGACCGGCCTACAAGGTTAATAACGATAATGACACACTGCCAACGGAATTGCATGAGCTAGTCGAACGAGCGACATCTAATCTCAAATATTATCAAAAACGGATACTAAGGCATACTCTATTCGAACATCGGGACAACTTCGCACAGACAAAGAATGACCTGGGTCGAACGTCAATTTTACGCCACTGTATTGACATAGGCGATAATAAGCCTATTAAGCAGCCCCCGCGACGACTACCACTAGCGAGAAGAGAGGAAGCCGAACAGTTAGTTCAAGAAATGCAAAGCCAGGGAATTATTCAACCGTCCAGCAGCCCGTGGACTTCTCCCGTGGTTTTAGTCAAGAAAAAAGACGGTTCCACACGTTTCTGCGTGGAGTATCGTCGACTAACTGAGTTAACAAAGAAGGATTCGTATCCTCTTCCCCGTATAGACTTGACACTTGACGCTTTAGCAGGATCAAAGTGGTTTTCCACCCTAGATCTCCAATCCGGGTACTGGCAAGTTGAAGTAGAGGAGCTAGACAAAGAAAAGACCGCATTTACAACGGGTCGGGGGCTGTGGGAGTTTAACGTCATGCCTTTCGGCTTAACAAATGCTCCAGCTACATTCCAGAGGTTAATGGAAGTGATACTTCAAGGTTTATCGCCGCAATCATGCCTAGTATACCTGGATGATGTCATTGTGCATGGGCCATCATTCGAGATCATGATACAAAATTTACACCTAGTCCTTGAGCGTCTCAGTTTGGCTAACCTGAAAGTGTCTCCAAGCAAATGTCAGCTTTGTCAACCAGAAGTTAAGCTTCTCGGGCATGTAATAAGCGCTGACGGAATATCAACTGACCCTGAGAAGACCTCTGCTGTTCGGAATTGGCCTGTGCCAAGGAACAAGAAAGATGTTCAATCCTTCCTAGGATTGTGTGCGTACTATCGAAGATCCAAAGATCCAAAATTTTTCAGTAGTTGCAAAACCGCTTACTGAGCTAACGGAGAAGGCACGTACGTTTTGCTGGACAAAATCGTGTGAAGAAGCATTTCGAACTCTAAAAGATCGACTTACGTCAGCACCAATATTAGCCCAGCCGGATGAAAATCTACCATTTATATTAGACACTACCGCAAGTCACCATGCCTGGGGTGCGGTGTTGTCGCAGCTTAAAGACGGAAATGAACACGTAATAGAGTTTTACAGCAAAACTTTCAGTAAGCCTGAGAGAAACTATTGTGTGACGAGAAAGGAATTAGTAGCAATTGTAAAAGCCTGTGCGCATTTCCAGCCATATTTATTGGGTAAGCCTTTCACTATTAGAACCGATCATGCGTCACTGCGCTGGTTGATGAATTTCCGATCGCCAGAAGGGCAAGTAGCCCGCTGGATAAAACGGATGCAAGCTTTTCATTTCGAAATCGTACATCGCGCGGGAGTCAAACACAGCAATGCCGATGCCTTATCACGAAGATGTGCGGAATTTAACTGTCACTACTGCCAACGCCAACGACAAAGAGTCAGTAACAATGCGCATAATTACGGTACAAGACAACATAGCCGAATACCAGCAAAGTGATCCGGACTTGAAATGTGTACGAGATTGGCTGCAAGCTGGAAAGCGGCCCGAGAAGGATGACATCAAACAGCTCAGTCCAGAAGTCAAATCTTATTGGTCGATGTGGGCAAATCTACTTTTGGAAAACGACATAGCCTATCGAGTTTTAAATAATGGACGAGGCACTGTAAAACAGATCATTGTACCTAAGTCATTGAGGAAGCTAGTGCTGCAGCAAGTACATGATTCACCCGCTGGAGGACACTTCGGTTTCGATAAGACATTAGGAAAATTACGCCTTAGATACTACTGGACCGGATGTAGCACTGATGTAAAAAATTGGTGCATGACATGTACTCAATGCCAAGCGCGAAAAGGACCTTTGCCAAGGACGAGAGCAAGGTTACAAATTTGTAACTCAGGAGCCCCGTTCGAGCGAGTCGGCGTGGATATCTTGGGTCCATTACCAAGAACAACAAGCGGTCATCGCTACTTGGTAGTATGTATAGATTACAAAATGGTCAGAAGCTATACCAATACCTGACCAAACCGCAGAAGTGGTAGCCGACGCGCTAGTAACAACAGTATTTAGTTGATATGGAGCTCCACTCCAGCTGCATTCCGATCAAGGGAGGAACTTTGAGAGTGCTGTATTTGCAGCGACACTCAACCGATTTGGTATAGAAAAAACATGAACTACTGCCCTGCACCCACAGTCCGATGGCTTAGTCGAGCGGTTTAACCGCACAATACTGGATTGTCTCGCTAAGTTTCTAGATAAAAACCAACAAGAGTGGGATCAATATATTCCATTACTGCTGCTTGCATACAGAACCAGCATTCACGACAGCACCAAACAAACTCCAGCCCGTCTCCTCTTTGGACGAGAATTAAGGCTACCTTTCGAAATGGTTATGGGTAGTCCTCCATCATCTGATGAACCAACCTACTTGTATGTGGAAACGCTTGTCGAAAGGCTGAACGCAATTCACCAGCATAATCGTACGATGCTTAATAACGCGAGTAGACGGATGAAAACGTATTACGATTTGCGGTCGAGAGATCGCGTTTACGAAATAGGAATGGGCGTATGGTTGTATTTCCCGCGTCGCGTCACCGGTCGGTGCCTGAAACTTCAGAAGGACTGGGACGGTCCGTACACAATAATTGAACAAGTTACGGAAGTGGTATATAAGATAAAGAAATGTCGCGGCGGGAAAGTAAGAACAGTTCATGTAGACCGCTTAGCGCCCTACCACGAGCGCAGCTAGGTACACTGCAAAATTTAATGTTGTCGTACGCATCAGTGTAAAACGCACTCCACACCCCGAAATCAAGCCAGGCAAATACCGCAACAACAAAAATGCAAAAGAAATTCTAAAAGATAATCCATAATTTTCAACAAGACTAAACCGTCAGGGAATAGTAAAGATATAACAAAAGTGACCATAACCTCATGTAATCTTCAGTATTAAATTGATAGAAGTTAATGTTTAAAAAAAAATCTTTTTTTTAAAATCTGGAAATTGAAATGGCCGATCCGCTGCAAGCACTCGCTGCATTGGGGAAGAGTTCTCCATATTGGCAATCTATCACAGTTTTATGTTCGAAAAAGGAAATATTTCCAGAAGCTGCCTACACCAGCAGATCTGTTTTTATTTGTGAAATATTCAGTGATCATAGAAAATCAACAAGAAAACAAAAGTTTGCCTAAAACAATCAGAAAAGCAATTATACTTTGGCATAAATCAGAGCAACTTATAGAATATTTGGGCTGTAATCGTGGCCTCCGTGGAAGCAGGCATAAGGATTTAATCGGTCTTTGTCACATTAATTTAGCCAAACTAAATCTTCAAATTCCGGCTTTAGTTTTGTCAATCGGTGTAATAAATTTATTCATTTAACTGAAACTGAACTGACAGAGGCAGAACCATCAGGGGAGGATAGTGCATATATGAAAAGGATGAAAGTAATCTCCCAACTAAAGGTTTGTGAAAATGTAGAAGATGCTAAAAGACTTATTGAAGAGAATCAGCTAGAATTCCAACATATTTCGCAAATATTAATTTCAAATTCAGAAATTCGGGAATTAATTTTACCAAGAATGAATTATGAACAAAGAATTCACAGTTGCGGCTTAGTGAGTGATAGCAAAATGTTTGCAAATGTTGCATTCGAAAAAGCATTCCTAACAGCAATAGGAAATATTGAATTCTCAAAGCTAAAATTGATCTTTTTGGTTTCTTGCTGAGAAAAGTAAACAGATTATACCAGAACCTGTAAGATATTCTTCAAGGGTCAAGTCATTACATTATACAAAACAAAAAGAGTCTTGGTACACAAAATCAAACCACACAAGCCTCTTGAGGATATTTTAGAAAAGAATTTTGAGCAGATGCAGGTCCTCGTATATTCATAACTATAAATTTACAACAAAACTATTGCGAACGACCAGTAGCAACGCAAAAGCAGGTTAATTGCTTTGAAACCGCAATCACTTCTGCCCGGCTTATCTGAAATCTGAAAGATTCGGGGTTGTTTATACTTTGCACCTGAAACTGAAAGGCTGACGCAAATACCGTGGAATGAAGATCTTACGTACAAAAAAGCTGAAGAGGTTGGTAAACCTCTTACGAACAAACAAAATTGCCAGTGAACTTATCTACCATTTAAGAAGGCAAGCAAGAAGAAATTTGCTTATGATCTCTCCATAACAATTATTCCCTCTATAGCTCGAGGAAATCTAATGAACTGGCCTGACAAATTACTGGATCATCTTCATGAATATCGGGCAAAGCGCAATAAAAGAGCAACAGCAATCTTTGCCGATTTAAGCTGGCACTCATTCATAGTGTTGACCAAAGAGAGAGAATTCTAGAAATATGGAATTGGGGAGAATACAACAAACTTGATGAATGCTTTTGGCACAACGAATTTCTCATAAGATGGAAAATTTTGTATGAACAGAGAAATAATTTAATTGAAGTGTTCGCTAAGTAATAACATCACGACATATACTAGAAAACGGAGTTCATTTTTTTTGTTTTTTTTTGTTATTGGGAATCGTCGGACTGAATAGTTGTAATTTTTGAATTTTACACCAGACCTAACATAGCTTAAGATCATCTATTCTCGTATTTATTCTGAAAATCTGAACACATTCTGGGACAGGTTGTTGTTAAGAATATACGGAACAAAATAGTGATGAAAAACCATGGGATAATTTTTTATTAAGTTTTAGTGTGCAAGGCTCGTTATTAAAGCTCTAAAAGAAATTAGTATTAGTAGTAATTTTTATAAAATGGTACAATTACTTTTGAGAAATGGACAGATTTTGGTAATTTTGCCTTTGGCGGGCAAGAGAGAATAGATACTCTAATATTGAACGTTATGGGCTATGCCTATGGCTCACATTACCGCTAAAACTTCCGAAATGGGCCAGTTCTTATATAAAACGCGGTATGAAGTACTAACTATTCAAACCAACCACTACTTAACATCGATAGCAATGAGCTAATGCGATTAAAAACAGGAATAAATGACTGCAAGGCATGTGTAAATTTCATAGTCCAATGAGACTTTTGCCACACGTTCTCTTGGGAAGGATATTATGCTGCTGATAGGACCAGACTTAAAAGATAGTCAGGCCCAGACCCTTGAACTTTTCTTGACTTTATAATTAGATTAGATTTTCAAATAGTTCAAGCAATTAAGTCAATTCTAAACAAATTCCTAATTCCACAAGTTAAATTTTAACGCGGAATTATACGTCTCGAATTAGTTCAAGTGGTCTGGACAAGTCACATGCTATTCCTCGGTGTAGGCAAATAGAGGAGCTACTAGTATACAAACTTCAACCCGTTCGCTAATTCAGTAACCTAGTATAGCTTGGATGGAACTTCAAGCTTGCGAGCGGGGAGTAATGTTACAAAACGACTTACCTGTTTCGTCGAAATCACCTCAGTGAAAGGAGGTCCTGTATTGTCTCTTGATTTCGGACCGCATAAATATTTCTTCTGTGAAATATGGATCTTGCATTGCGTGGACAGATGTAATTCGTTTATTTGGAGCCACTAAAAGTAACTTCTGTAACAAATGGAACGCCTTACTGTCTGGCTTCATGTTATCCCTTTCCATAGATCTGGCTAAAGAATAATTTGCATTCAAAAGTCTTGTAAATTCCATATCTGCAAATTCTACACCACCACGTTCGTCACCATCGCCCATTACAAAAATGTTTGCAGGTTTCAAATCACGATGCAAGACCCGATAACGAATTCCATCCGAAATTTGATACAAGAGACTTTCTACCATTCCTTTTGGTACAACTGTTTTCTTAGCAGCTTTTGCTGCTCTATGGAACTGGATAATGTGCCACGAATCATGCTCTGCATAGTCAGGAAGAAAAATAGTTTCCTATCCGTGTGGCATAAGAAAACTCGAAGGAGGTTGATAACATTTGAATGTTTCAGTTTTCGCAGCAATGCTATTTCCCGGCAAGCTGACATCGATAAGCCGGTACCTTCGATTTGTTGGATAGCAAATTCTTTCGCATCATTTCCTTCTTTCCTTCTGGCTTTGTATACATGTCCGTAGGTATCATAATTTATTTTTGTTGTTTTATCTCAGTTAAAGATAAACAAAACACAGTCATTTTTTAAATTGACACAAATTTGACGTTTTCATACCAGGCACATATGACACTACTCAATCAGTCAGCTGTTCCACATCGGAAAACAGATATCGAGCAATAGTGGAGTCCCTAACCAAAGTAAGGACTCGACCCAAATCCATTTCTAGCCATCTAGCGAGCTGTACAAATAAAACCAATACATGATATTCCCATTACGAACCACACTCCGCCATCAGTGACGTGTGTATAAGAAAGCACGGTACAGAGAACGCAAATGTTTATACAGTAGTCACAGAGCTACGTCACAGGCGATTATTTGCAATGGTCAACATTTTAAAGGGAATGCCAGTAGGGTGATTCTGTGGGTTTTGTCGATCTTGAATGTCAAAATAATCGACTAAATGAAATGAACATTTCTACTGATTTTTTCGTGTTTTTATTCAGCTCAGCAAGCCTTGCATGACGTAGAATGAATAGGAAATGACACTTCACATTACAAACTCAAAATATTATTTCGAATTTAAGCACTTGAATTGCTCTAATTAGGTGTAGAATATCCATTTACCAGTGTAAAATTTTTGTCACAACCTCTGGGAGCAGTTGACTAATTGGTCGATTATTTGGTCGTGTTTTTGACGTTTGTTCATCGAAAATCGATTATAGTTCATTTTGTGGTATATAAAATGAACTGTGTTCAAAAGAAAAAACTCGACAAAATATGTCCAAATTCACGACTAAATAGAACGACAAAGAGCACAGAATCGCCCTCCTGGTCTCCCATATACCTGGAATAAACCAATCTGACAAATGTAGGAAAGCGAAAACGTAGCGAAATAATTTGACAAATAGGAAATCTGCATTAAACAGAACGGTTGACAGACGTAGGAAATTAAAAGAAAAAAAACGAATCTTGTTTGACAGCGGGTAACGTAGAATAATATAAGAACCCGTACAAAAATCAAGGAAAGACTAAGTTGAAGTTTCAACACCATTTAAAGTAAAACTATATAAAAATCCTGTACAGAACTTTCTAAGTCCCTACGATAAATTTTGGTAAATGTAAAAAACTGAAGGAGGAGGTATTAGAATAAAAAGCACTATAATAATAGCGACAGATAGGAAAAGTTAGAAATGTCACAAAGAGATAAATGCAGCATGTAGTAGAAATAAATTTGTAAAAAATTAAAAGAAGAATTTTGAACTGTGAAATGTTAAAGAATGTTAACTTGTAGTTAGAATAAACAAAATCGAAATTTTAAATTAAGCGAACTAAACGACTCATAACCTGTAACCTCACCAATAGAGGTCTCTAAGTAAGTTTTTGTTAGATCTAGTACAAAAAAAAGAGAGAACATGTAAAAAGTAGTAGTAAGAAAGGCGGCCATAGTTTATCTTGAGTTTGATAAAAGAGGATGTAGTTGTCAAAATAAAAGTCTGTTTTTTTGTAAAGGCCTGAAAAATAATAAAGGAAAAAAAATCAATAAAAATCCTAGTAATCGGCAGTTTTTTTTACAAACCCGATCACCAAGATTAAAGCAAAGGAACCAAATAGTGTAAGAACGCAACCATTGGATGATTTGGAGCTCCCCAAATACGGATTCCAAAGGAAACCAGAGCCCGTTGTACCAGGTTCCACTTCAGAGGCCCTTAGTTGGCAGAGCCGTATGCGTTCTCATTAGTTTTGGGATCCGGACAAGGCGGTACAATTTCACGCCATACACTGGAGTACACCAGGGAATCAGCGTTCCCTCGCACGCTCTACACCAACGCCATACACTGGAGTACACCAGGGAATCAGCGTTCCCTCGCACGCTCTACACCAACGCTCGGACTTAGTAGTCCACCTACATTGGCAACCGCTCGGCCAGGTAAAAAAAAATCGAATAAATAACTTAACCAAACAAAAAATTGCAACATTGAAGATTTTAATTGGCACTAGTGGTACTATAAAACTTTGCACTAAATAAACTTCAAAGATAAATAGCTTTGAAAAGAACTGATTACGTACTTTTGTTAAATTTCACAAAAGAATTCTAAATTGACTAAATCTGCTGACAAAACAAAAGCACATTTGACAAAATACACTCATGTACACGAATTATACACGATTCAACCATTCCAATTTGCTACATATTCTAAGGAAATAATTTTTGTGACAGTTTGATATTTCTACCAAGCCGAATGGCATAGGAAGTGGAACAAATTGTTTTTAGATTTTTTTTTCTTGCAGAAAAGCTTTGATTGTCATTTTGTCCCTCTTCCTCTAGTACAAGTTTGTGCATGCTGTAAGTTCTGTTTCTTCCACTTTAGATTTACATAGGAACCTTTGAATTAGAAATCGACTATTGTGTTAGTTAAAACTGTTGAAAGAGAAAGCATAGTCTCTTTATAGAAGCATCCTACTCACTCGACAAGTTTGACAGAGCTGGGCTACTGTATGATATATTTTGTGACTTGACGTCCTACTTAATCTGCCATCCCTGGATCTTGTCATTCAGGCAGATTCCAAAAGGGCTGTGTGCAGATTGCGCACGTGGGGATGTTGGGAGGACGGCCGGACTGGCTCCTCTCATTGCTATCTGGCGTGTGGGCTGGACATGGAAAACCCTCTAGCCAGTATGCCACGTGACGAGATGGTACCCGCGCTTCGTTTCGGGCGTCGTTTCTGTGTGAGCTTTCCTGTAAGGGAATCGTGGACTGATGGAAGTGCCTTATCGAGCCATCTCCGGTCCACCTTAAAAAAATTTTCACCGACGGCTCTCTCTCATTAATGAGAGAGCTGGGGCGGGTGTCTACTTTCCTGATCCTGATTTTGGAGTAGAGTACTCACTTGGAAGACACACCACTGTCTTCCAGGCTGAAGTCTTCGCCATCTCAATGGCAGCGAATTTAGCACATGATGTGCAAATCAAGGGGAACAACATTGCAATCCTTTCGGGTTGTCAGGCAGCCTTGATGGCTTTGAGTGGCCCTCGGAGAACATCTAAGTTACTGGGGGATTGTAGGTCGTCAGTGGATAAGTTGTGTATCCACAAAAAGGCGTCCGTTCTGTGGGTTCATGGTCGCATGGGGATCATAGGAAATGAAAGGGTTGACCTTTTAGCTAGGGCTGGCTCTAATTTTGCGTTCCTCGGATCGGAACCTGCCGTAGGCGTTACCACCTCGAGTATCGGGTCTCTCATCAAAGCGTATGTTCATAGAGAGCATCAGCAGAGATGGGCGAACCTGAGTACTTGCAGGTGTACAAAACTGTTTCTTGATGGGACCAATGGGAATATCTCCCTTTTTCTGATGGGGCTCGGAGGGAAACAATATAGAACTGTGGTTGGCCACAGCTCACTTCACGCTCATCTAACAAGGATGTGACAGCTGTTGACAGCCCTGAGTATTTGTGCTGCCGGGAGGGAGAGCCAGAGACAACCGAATACTTTTTGTGTGCGTGTCTGGCCTCCGCGGTGGGTGAGCTGAAAACGCTGCCTCACCAAGACCTGATGCGCTGCATTAAGAGGGCAGGAAGGTTTTGGTGAATGGGCTTCAAGCAGGACAGCACAATGGGCCGCTATGGCCTCCGTGCTTGGGATAAGGTCTCCTGTCCCCTGCCTTAAAATATATATATATATGTACCTTTGCGTATCGAGGTTTGTACGGTTCCCTCTTGATTTATGATGAAGATTTCAAATTTCAAAAGATATAACATGCAGACTGATCAAATGTTCAAAGTAATGTAGTAAAATGGCAGATCAGGTCAGTAGCTAAGATAGTGGTGATCGTGCGGGAAATTGAAATGACTAACGTTAAAAGGAAATTCAAAAAGTCGTTATTTACGTTTTGCCCCAAAGTTGCACCCCCTCCCAAGTTTACTCCATTTTATGGTAGGCGATATAGCGTTAGTCAAAAACAGCAGTACATACTGTAACAAACGCCTCGTGTTCAGCCGAGATTATGGCTCCTATCTATTGCATCTATTCTACGTTACGTATTTGTTACTAAAGGATCTGAGCTTAATAGTAATATATGTAACAAATCTTATTTTGTGGCTGTTCTAGACATTTTGCGCGGGTTCCGTTCCCTAAATGACTTTACATCTTTATTTTTCGCCTCCGTAGGCTCTTCGATCAGCTGTCTTATGGCAATATTGCATTGCGAATAATTTGTGTACAATGTATGAGTACCTTGTGGACAGGGGCTAGCATAGGATACCATGGGTATTCATACTAAATATCTCCGGCTGTTTGCAACGCTTATTGCTCAAAGACGTCGGCATTTATTTCGAAGCCAGAGAATAATGCTATCAGAATCTCCTTGCACCTCACTATGATGTCTTCGATTATGCCTGTTATTTCTGTAGACAGCGAAGGATTAGTAAACAATCATCTGACCCTGTTCCCATCACTGTAATTTCCCCCACCCTGTTTCGGCTTGTTCGCTATTAATCCAGTTTATTCTTTATACGTCCTTTTTTCTGTGAATAGTGACTTTACTTCTTGTCCTGTGCGCCATTTTTTTAAATTCAGCCTATAAAAGACGTTGAGGAGGATTTAAATCTGATCCACGCGTGTAGTGGCGATATTTAAAGGTCGAAGCTATCTTCATTTTCCGGTCTGCTCAGTTTTGCATTAATATTATTCATCAGTGTGGGCTTCGTCCCCGAAAGACGGTATATTTGATATGACCAATTGCTTGTAAGTGCATTGCATGTTTTTCCATCAACCATAGTGAGCTTGCCACCTGACGTGAAAATGGGTGGAGTAAGGAAAGTTATTTGTTGTTTAGTGTCATCCCACTCAGCCTTGTTCAATGATCTTCTTTTTGGACTTAGGACCTGCAGGTATAGATAGCTGTAATTAAAACGTGGGAAGTCATAAACATCCTCTGCTTATACTTGGATTGGCCATTACTTCCATCAAATTCTCATTTTCCTATGAGGGTTAAATTAGAAATATCACCTTTTTGAACCGTTTCCTGTAATCTCAGAACTCGGCAAGCAGTATGATCCAGAAGACCCTGAAGAGTTACTTCAGTGACAGTTATTGTATCCGACTTTGAATAACTTTCTTTCTGTTCTTGCAAGTTTGTTTGCGTAGCTCAGAAATATATCCAAATGCGTTTGTTCGGCAACAAGATTTTTAATTAGCTGGTGTTGTTGTTTTGTTAGCTATGATTTCTCCTAAGTCATATGCTAGTGTTTCATCAAAACTCGCCAAGCCTTGCAATCGCCTTCTTCTTGCTGGCGATGAACATTCCGAATATGCCTGTCCCGGCTTGTACTGGACTTTTCCACCTGCTGAAACTGCCATAACATGTCTGGCGTTCTAGTTTACGACTACATCAAGCCAGTAGCTGTATTTTTCGAGGAAGGTGGATTTCCTTTATCGGCATTTCATCCATCTTGATAAAAACGACTAGCACAAATAATTCACTTTATCACGCTGATCACGATCGTCTTATAAATAAAAGGCCCTTTTGAAGCCTTCGTATGTCTCCTGGTGTTTAAAGAAATTTTTAGTCTTTTTTATCTGATGCCAAATATGAAAAATGATAAGGCGTTTAATCATCCGACTGGATACTGAAATTAAAATCGAACATTTTCAAATATTTTTTTTGCATTGAAAATAGAACAGAATATTACGGGAAGCACACATACAAGGAGAGTTTTCTCAAAGTTTCGCAAATTTCCACATGATCGTAAAGAAGAGGAAATGAGCTAAATTATGTACTAAGAAATTTTACAAGCAACAACATGCTACAAAACTCTCTTGCTCAACAACCTCTTGTTAAAAAGTTATAATTTTGCAACTTTTTTACATTTTCACACAAATTTTTAAAATTAGTATTAAAGAATAACTAACGGTAATACAATCCCAAAAATAAACAGGAAAAATCCACATACCTGATTCTTGGACATACATTGATAGAGGGCTTGTCACATGCCATTAACATGACTGCTGTGAGAGACTATACAACTTTAAGTGTTACGCAAAATACGATAACATTTACAAATGTTTGAAATTTTGGTACTGTTATGAAACGTAAGTATTTGTACGAATAATGTGATTATTATAGTGAGGGTAGTGTAACGGCGATTTTTTTACTTATGACCTATGGAAGAAACCACCGTGGCGCCATCTGTCCGTCCGTCCGTCCCTCTGATCGTCTGTCGGACATAAAAAAAAATGTGATAAGTTATGTAACTCCTTCGTGGTGTTGCCATACAAAAATTTCAGTTGCACTATATATTTGGACACTGCCTGAGAACGCGTCAATGTGGAGAGCTGAAATTTTGTACATAGTGCTTTCATAAAAATACTGAATATAATTTCAAAATTGGACTAAATATGGTGTTGCCATATAAAAATTTAGGTTTTTGACGTATACTCTAAGAACGAACAGTCCTAGACGTTTTTGTTATAACGTTCCTCAGAATATGATATTCTATAAAATTGGCTATATTCATTTTTATTGTCCGATGAACCGTTCTAGAAATATAAGCGAAAAACCACTTCAACAATCAAACTTACACAAAGTGGTGGTCATACGAAATTACATAGGGGCATTCATCACAAGGGTCGGTCTAAGACCAATTAAAGCTGTAATTTATGTCAGGCATCCCTAGCAAGGTAAAAGGGATGCCTGACATAAATTGCATTTTGTTGCTTCTGCTGCTGCTACTTGGACGACATCCCATTTCTTATGCTTTCGTTCGCCTCCGCGTAAATGCTCATGTCGTTTCTTCTTTTCTTGTTATATGATTGTGTACGCGTGGTATTTTCAAAACTTATAGCGTCGTTTATATTGTTATAACCGCTACTATTATGTTTTCATAAAAAATTAATAACGGGAGCAAACTTTTATAAAGTTATTAGCTAATACCCAACTAATATTGCAAACTACTGCACATATCTGTACCAATCATACAGTAAAAAACACAAATATTCCTACTGAATGCAACCATCATATGCGGCGGGATAGGTACATAAAGCGAGGAAATTTGCACATATGCACAAGGGCTTCTCCTCACCCTTTGAGCAGGTCACGCCATCATTTTTGTCATTGTCGATGGTTTTACAACATTATAATAACTGACCTCTCATTATAACCGCACCCAGCCTGCAATGATTCTATAATATAAAATGGAAAAAAAATGTGATAGACCTTGCAATCACTATTCCAATTAATAAGCTAACATTTAGCTTCGCGTTCCATTTAAAAATGTACAGAGCAGTAAATACGTGGTAATTAATTAGGTGCCAAATCTCCTGCGATGATAATACGAATAATTTGTACCACTGGGAGCGAGGAAATCGAAATTGCTAAAAAATTAATTGGATATCCGAGCTTTAATTAACCTATGAATTGTAGCCTATATAATAATATTGTCATAATAATGTGGAATATTGGTTTCATTGGCAACATTTCTAAGGATTTCTTCAAGGCTATGAAAGTCTATAAATATCTTCCTGCCTATCGGGACATTTTGGTATATAAACGAAAAGAAACAAAATTTAAAAAGAAATTTGCTGGTGAGAAAAGGTCGATGGATATCTGTGAAAGAATAAAAGAGATTCCAATGAAAAAAGTTTGATAAAAAGAAGAGATATACAAGCAAAAAATTCAACTTCCTCTTCCATTTAATTCCAGAAATCCTTGCATCGTCGTCGTAAGAAAAAACAAATCTAAAGATGAAAAGAACACAGAGCTACGAAAAAGTTACACGATTTCCTGAAAAAGTCAAAAATTTCGAAGGTTGAAACTGATTGAGACAGCCCAGAATCATGACATTCAATAATGCGGGAATCATTTATCAGTTGTACCGGTGTAAACAGGAGCGCCAGCCTGATGGACAAATAATCATTTGTCAATGTAACGAGAAACGTAAATCATGAGGTAATTGAATTCTACTCAACACCTTTTTGCGAGGACTTGTCATTCATTATTCGGGATTGACTTCATTGGACCCATTGGCCCTGTTGGCCTTTTTCAGTCAAGAAATGGAGGACATTACTCGACTTGAATTATGTTATATTGAAAAAGCGGCACGCAATTAAGCGATCTCATTAGAAACAATTTCCACAAGAGAAATACCGACTGTAGACTGGCGGCGGGCGGCCTGATGTTAGTCAACTGTTTTGGAATAATTAAGTTGACTCAATATCCGGATAAGATAATTATGCAAATTAGGATTTTGATTTTGTTTTGCGAGTAGAATATAATTAATTGAAAGTGGACATTGTCTAAAATCTCTTGTTCTACAATAATCAAATTTAAATCTTAATCATTTAATTATCAGGATCAAATAAAGAATTATGTTCAGGCATTTTACAGAATTTCCTGTGAGATATTCTTAATGGGTTCAGTGAGATATTCTTAATGGGTTCATGAAAATTAAACACTAGAAGTTAAGATGGATAGCATATTTCCCCTTATTATCCATATATCGCACGGAAAATATAAAGGAGTTGAAAGAACGAAATAAAGGATAGGATGGGTGGAAGCTTGGCATGTGGTAGTATTGTTGCATAAGATTTCTATAGTACAGTGCAATGGATAGCAAATTAGTTAACAATTCTATTCAATTGTCGACGATTTATTATACCTAGCCAGAGAAATTTGTGCCCAAGTGGAGTACTGATTGGATAAAATTAAGGCACTAGGAAAGAGGAAGAAATAAAAATGAGAAAGAGTTGGAAAGATACAGGATAGTACTACCAATCGAGAAAGTGAGATATAGCAGTAGAGAGTGAGAGAGAAAAAACACAGTGAGATGGAGAGAGTGAGAGAAAATATCGAGACTGAATTAGGGAGAGAAAGACAAACAGAATGGAATACTGAAAGTCTTTGTCTTCACTTTTTCACTTCCAACGATACGATGCAATTACTTATTATCGATCCTGACTTTAGTAGCCATAAAGTATTGCTCTTATAATACATAATATTCTGGACGGGCAATCAACAGAACCACCCAGAAAACGAAAATGTTATGTTCAACATGAACTTAAGTTCCAACAAAATAAGTTGGTCAACAGTAACTGATATAATTATTAAGGTCATCTTAAGAACCAGAGAACCAGAGTGAAGGTGAATTTTCACATGTGATACTCAATACTGTGTTGAGTCGAGAAGATCCCAAATCGTTTGACCAAAACAAAAACCCTGAAGAATACTTCACAAGCCATGAGATAGACGCCCTCACTACCACATGAGAGCCCGAAGGGAGTCTTATCATTCTAAAATATTTGCAGTGTTCTTATGTAAAACTGACGAATTTTGATTTGAATAGCTCCTCCGGCCTAAGCAACTATTTATACAGAAAAATGGTGTTCTAATAATTCTAAGCTTAATTTATTATATTCTCAACCAAAATAAAGTTTTTATACCTTTCCTAACAAAATTATTTTAAAAAATTTATCTGAATCCAATAACTTGGATGCCTCAAACAAAAACTCTCAGTTGAGTAATCATTGTATATGGCGCTGTGCGTTCATGGCATGCTGTGGGCTGAAAATATCGAGTGTAGTTGCGAACTGATTCGGAATCCGGCTGCACATACACTCATGCAATTATTACTGACCCAGTGTCCCAAATTCGGAACTTCGGAATGGTAAGAATAAAATAGAAACATGTACGAAAGAGCCAAATCGAAAAATGAATCCAGACTTCTCAGGGCTTTTTCAAGCTTTGGAATGGTATTCAGAGAGAGCCTTCAAGGACGTGTGAATTCGGATTTGTCTCGAATTCATTTGTGAATTTTGAAGACATTTCGAAACATTTCTTAAGCTTGAGTTGCACTGCGATTTTGTGTTTAGAGTTAATAGAGAGTGAATGACGATTTTCAAAAGATTGGAAAAGGTGAGTTATGTATAGTTGAATTAATATAAATAAACATTTTAGTTGTTTTGTTATAAATGCGTTAATAAGTTTGAGCTGTGGTGCAGAGCATGTCAAGACAACTGAAATATTGGCGGGTGAAACCAGCAGTTCAAGATTTATTTGAACGTTCAGATAAGCGCTTTCTACCTCACCAGTCTCAGATGAGTCAAGTACTTCGAGCCCAATTTCATTCTGTCCTCTAGGAATGTAAGTAGGTTAAAATGAATCTCAATCAAATGATCCGAGCGCCTCTATTGATAACGTTGCATGTAATAACGATTCGGAAAATGTTAACCTCCATAGCAGAATAGCAGCTTGGAGTGTTCATATTTAGTAACATAACAAACAGAGCATGAAATGAATTGCTACAAATATTGATAAACATTTATGCTTCTCTTCCTTCTGACATTAGAGCTTTAAGAGAGACACCGAGAAAATCATATTATGAGGTACTAAATAATGGAAATTATACACACTACGGATTACTAAATGGTTTAACAGACTTCTTTTCAAAAATCCAAATTTTACTCGTGAAGACAGTAATATTTACTTGCAATTTGCAACTGATGGACTTCCTTTACATAAGAGCACAAAATCTGAAGCTTAGCCAGGCTTAATAAATATGTTTGGAAGTCCAGATGGCTATGTAACTTGTTGGTTTTTAGGATCATCAAAGCCTACTAGTAGCTCAAACTTTTTGCAAAAGTTTATTGCTGAAACTATAGAAATATTGATTAAGGGGTTTTCATTCAATGGTGTTTCATATGTAATCAAAATTCACAGTTTCATTTACGACACTTTGGATAGGGTTTCTTTCTTAAATACTAAAGGTCATTCTCGATTGTATTGTTGCAACAAATGTACAATAAAAGGAGAAAAAATAAAACATCGTCTCACATTACTAGAAAGCGAAGAACATTTGCGAGCGAATGAAACTCTTACATCCAGAAGCCAACCAGAGCACCACAAAACGTTAGATCGCTTGGCTGTCGAATCATTGGGAATAGGATGTGTTACAGAATTTCCTTTGAATTAAATGCACCTCGTTTATTTAAGTGTAATGAGGCAATTGTTACCCTTTTGGGTAACATCGAAATCCGGTATAGCAGTACCTACTTAACAAAAAAGAAATCAATGCATTAAATTTACTGCTGATGACCATTCAGTGCCAAATACCGAAGGCATTTAACATAAAATTACGTTCCACTGCTGAGTTGCATTTTTGGAAAGCTACTGAATATCAATTTTTTTTTTTAATTATATGTCGGACCATTAGTATTACCTGGAATACTCAAAACATATATTTATGAACACTTACTGATGTCCTGCGCCATTTGAATTTTGTTAGACCCCAGTAATTGTCTTATAAATAATAATTGTGTACATAGACTTTTAAATAGTTTTGTGAAAGATTTTTCAGATCTATATGGTGTAGAAAATGTAACATTTCCATAATTTAATACAAGTACATTTAGCTGCAAAGAAATTTAGGACAATGGAATATATAAATGCTTTCAAATTCGAAAACAAACTCAGTTAAATCAAAAATATGATTTATGAATAATAATTATTATAAACAAATTCGCAATATAATTACATACTTCGTTCTATATATACGGTTAATGCAGTCAATACTACAAATTCACTTCCTTGTTGCTGCTGTGTTGGAACTTTGTCTTGCATAATAGCAAACTCTTTGCTATTCTGCTCTCTTGCTTGCTTTGGAGACTCAAATAAGTCCTGGCTCATTTGCGCCTGAATCTGGTTATCAATATTTTGTGTAGTTTGCATGTAAATTGCATTGAAATCTTTTCTTACGGGACAGCTAGGCGACAATATCTTGTGTTAAGATATTTCGGTGTGTGGAGTGGAGGAAACAGGCAGTCTCTCGCCTATAAATACGATATTATTATTCATATACGCATTTTTACAAAAATTATATATACCCAGAAGAATTTTTCCAAAAGCCTTATTGCCCTGACTTTCTTTTTTATCTAGGATATTTTCGTTTTTTGTCGTTTGCATGTTGAGGGTCTTACAAAATTTAATATTAGACTAAATTTAAAGTAATATCTATAGCGATTAAAAGGCGTAATTTTCTTCGAAAAAATGAAATATCACGATGCAAACAGTTGCAAGTTATTTCGTAATAATTTTAAAGTGCATCTGCTGCTCAAATGTGTTATGAATACCGATAAATCAGGTTGATTTTCAAATTGTACAAATTGATTATTGGTAAAAAACTGAGTAAAAATTTTATAAGAATCAAAGTAAAGTATATCTATTTAATGGTACACCTTATGTTATGTATAACATTATGTACGGTGAATAAGAGAAACAAATAAATTTGTATTGGGATCTACAGTTAAATTCACAATGATGCCATCCGAAAAATTTATGATTTCATTTAGTTCGGATAAAATAGCATTATTTGCAACATAAATATCGAAAAACTTCGATCTTAATGGATATTAAGAAAAGGTTTTATATTAGTTAGTGACATATTTTACAGTTATTACAATATAATTTTCTTTATCATTATTTATGGTAACATTTTTACACACTTTGGTATTAAACAATACATAATTATCTGGCTGAATTAATGAGAAACAGAACTTTTTGGTATAAAATTTAACAATCTTAGTTCGATTTCTATTTAGTACCACTATGCGATTACCTCCTTTTCATTTCCTGTATTATGTAGACTACTCTCAATAATTCTATTGTATAATTGTGATAAACGACGCCTTCCTTCATAAATCATATTTTTGATTTGACTGAGTTTGTTTTCGAATTTGAAAGCATTTATATATTCCAATGTCTTAAATTTCTTTGCAACTAAATGCAAGTGTTATGGCAATTATATGTTACATTTTCCACACCATATAGATTTGTAAAATCTTTCACAAAACTACTTAAAAGTCTATGTGAACAAATTACTGGAGTCTAACAGAATTCGAATAGCGCAGAACAATTTCAGAAAGTGTTCATAAATATATGTTTTGAATATTCCAGGTAATAAGAATGGTCCGACATATAATAAAAATAACCGATATTCAGTAGCTTTCCAAAAATCCAACTCATCAGTGGAACGTAATTTTCTGTTAAATGCCTTCGGTACTTGGCACTGAATGGTCATCAGCAGTAAATTTAATGCATTGATTTCTTTTTTGTTAAGTAGGTACTGCTATACCGGATTTCGATTTTACCCAAAAGTGTAACAATTGCCTCATTACACTTAAATAAACGAGGTGCATGTAATTCAAAGGAAATTCAGTAACACATCCTATTCCCAATGATTCGACAGCCAAGCGATCTAACGTTTTGTGGTGCTCTGGTTGCCATCTGGATGTAAAAGTTTCATTCGCTAGCAAATGTTCTTCGCTTTCTAGTAATGTGAGACGATGTTTTATTTTTTCTCCTTTTATTGCACATTTGTTGCAACAATACAATCGAGAATGACCTTTAATATTTAAGAAAGAAGCCTTATCCAAAGTGTCGTAAATGAAACTGTGAATTTTGATTAAATATGAAACACCATTGAATGAAAACCCCTTGCTCAATAATTCTATAGTTTCAGCAATAAACTTTTGGAAAAAGTTTAAGCTACTAGTAGGCTTTGATGCTCCTAAAAACCAACAAGTTACATAGACATCTGGACTTCCATAAATATTTACTAAGACTGGCCAAGTTTCAGATTTTGTGCTCTTATGTAAACGAAGTCCATCAGTTGCAAATTGCAGGTAAATAATATTGTCTTCACGAGTAAAATGTGGATTTTTGAAAAAGAAGTCAGTTAAAAAATAGTAAATCATAGTAAATCGTAATTGCCATTATTTCGTACCTCGACATATGATTTTCTCGGTGTCTCTCTTAATGCTCTAATGTCAAAAGGAAGAGAAGCATCAATGTTTATCAATATTTTTAACAACTTGTTTCCTGCTCTACTTGTTATGTTAATATTTACACTCCAAACTGCTATTCGGATATGGAGGTTAAAATTTTCCGCATCGTTATTACGTGCAACGTTATCAATAAAATTACTAGGATCATTTGATTGAGGTTTTTTTTACATCAGGTGACAGAGACTGGATCTGTACATACACTGAGGAATTGTGATACACTAATACGAAAAAAAAGCAGAAGAGAAAAATCGGCCTGTAAAGCGTACAGCAGCTCATTTAAAGCCAGGCCTTCCTTATACCTGGTCACCCAAAGCTTTTCTCGAGAGCACAGGGCAGATTTTCTTCATACCTATCGCCTGAGACGAGAATTACCTGACACCACCCGAATTTAGAAGAAATAACTTATAATCTAAGAGTCAACGGGCAAGATATGGAGAAGGAACAGAAATAGAACAAAAACTAATAATTTTTCCCACAGTGTTGCTGAAGCGCTTCATCGACGGGTGATTGATATGTCAGTACAAACTCCATTGAAAGATTTTTCACAACCTTGGCTCTCTTGGTTCCAAACGTATCGTTGATCTTTTTGTAGTAGTATTGGTGCTAATTTACTTGTCAATTCAGGAGTTAAATTTTGGTAATAGTTAATAAATCCGAGAAATGTCCCAAGTTCTGGCTCAGTGTTAGGTCGCTTGCACTGCAATATAGCTTGAATATTGTCCCTCATGGGATTAATTCCAGTTTGGTCAATACGGTGTCCTAAGTTATCGAATTAAGGAGAAACTGACATTTGTTTCTATTTAATATAGGTATTTTTTTTAAGTCGCTTAAAATCGCCAGCTAAGTTTTCAACTAATTCTACATACATGTTGAACCTTGCATGAGTATATCATCGAGGAAACATACAACACGTGGAAGGTTTTGAAGTATGTTATCCATAAACATTTGCCATGCATTTGGACTTATTTTAACCCCAACCATAAGCGGTTTCGATTAAGTGCCCTTATGAGTGCTTATAGCCTGCATCAGTGCACTGGATTCATTAACTGGCATATGCAAAGACGCTTGGTGTACATATATCCAGCACGCAAAAATATTTTCCTTCGCGCATTTTAGCGAAACTATCCTCGATTCTGGGAAGTGAATATTTATCATTCTTTATGTATTTACTTATAATGGCCTTGTAATCTGCACACAAACGAATTTCTCCATTCTTGTTAACAACTGGTACAATTGGAGTTCCCCATGGGCAATAGTTTACTTTTTCTGTAATGTTCTTTTTCTCCAGTCTGTCAATTTCTGCTTCGATCTTTTCTGCAAGAGATTAAGGAAAAGGTCTTGGCTTCATAAAGACAGGTGCACAGGTTGGCCTTTTAGTGTAAATAAACGTCTGGTACCAGGAATTATTCATATTTGGTCCGTAAATAAAGTTTTTCACTAAGTAAATGGTTGATGCGTACTTTTCAATGTGCTTCCGAAATATCATTGACATCAATTTGTTCCATTGCTTCACAAGTTAGCATAACTTTTCGAATCCAGTCCCTACCTAATATGGGCTCAACATTAACTTAATACGTATAAATCACCTGTTCTGTAGTTACTGCCGTAGCACATATTTACTGTACATACTCCTAGTGGAGTAATTATTTCACCCGTATATATCTTCATCTTCATATTGGGTATTTGTAATTATTTAGTTGGCTACAGTCGTTGAAAAGTTTTTCCTGATATTGTCGATACCGCAGCACCTGTGTCAAACTCCATAATACATGGTAACCCGTCGATATCAAACTTACGATATATTCTTCCATGCCTTGAAGAAGTTTAACTTTCTATATTATTGATATAAAAAACCTCACCACAATCAGAATTTAATTCGATATGATGCTCCATAACTTTCTGCTCTGCCAATGTTTTTTTCATAAAAATGCTCTACTATAGTACATTTAAATTTTTTTTTCCCTATATAAGAATTAGCTCTGTGATCCAATTTTCAGCACCTATAACATCGAGCACGCAAATCTTCCTTATATTTTTACAACATCTCCTGAACTTTACCAAACTTTATGTTAGGTCTATTATGTCTGTCCGTCGTGTGGTAATGACGTTTGCACTTGGAGCTAGTTTTTTTCTAACGAATGTAATTGATTTTGGTACTGACCCTTCATTTCCCTGCTTTCATCTATTGCAGATTAAAGACGCTTCTTGCTGTAATGAGCTCTCTCATATGCTATTGTTACGTATACCCCCAATAAATTGATAACGTAGATCAGTTTGAATTGTGGACGTTTTGCAGTGCTCGTATGTGAAGTTGCAACAATATGTAATTTTCTTTAGGTCGGCCTGAAAGTTTGCTATGCTTTCACCTTCGTGCTGAGCAGCAACGTAAATTTGTGATTTCAATGTGTTTGGGGGATATATGGGCTCTTAACAATTCCACTAAATATTTATACGATTTGGCTTTTGTATTTGCCGGTGCTGTTATGCATGTTAAGGTATGGTAAAGTTTTGGGGCCTAAGCAGTTTATCAAAATATGGACGCATTTTTCATCGTTCATAGTTGAATCATCTTTAATATTTCTAATTACCGATGCTTCATCGAAGGATATAGGCTGCAGTCCCCAGAAATCATTAGAAATGTGATCGCACCTAACAGCAAGCTGCCCTAGAATATCCGAAATTTTAGTTATCCCTTCTTCAATCAGTGACATCGTTTTTTTTCCGTAATTTACTGCGATAATGACACCAGCCGCTATATTAAATGTACTTTGTACAAATTCAGCAAGGAAAAAGTAACTCAGTACGAATTTATTTTTGCAAAATACAAATTCCTGTTTGTAGTACCATTCTTTACCTGTTTAGTCGTTTTTTTTTTATATATATGAGAGCGTATGGTAGTTTGTATTCATAAGATGCACTAGTCAAAAATATATATGTAAATCATTATAAATATGTAATTTGTAAAAAATCGACTGTTTGTTCAGTACGCTCTACTACGTGCAAGTATATATGTATGTATATTCGTACTGTAAAAACTGTAAATTTACTTATCGCAGGCCACTTCTTTACTGTAGCTGTTGTCTAGATCCAATTTATGGAATTTCTTATCACTTCTCGATTTTTCTCTAATTTGAAATTTATTCTTTCGTTTTGGGGATCCTCGTGGCCAATGTTGTATTATTGAATAATAACAAGCTGTATAAATACTAATTATTTTATTGGTATACATTAAATATATAAATACAAATATATTAGTATAGATTAAATACACAAGTTGATGTTATGAAGTCGCTAATCCTATTTCAATTGGTTCCTCATAACATGATGATGACATTGACTGAAGTCACTCACAGTTCACCTAGTTCTGTCTGTTAAACAGCACTAATGGCATGGTTTGTGACTTGGTTTAGTATGGATATATCTGTGGTCACAAACCAACGTAGTCAAATTATTGAACTTTTCGGTACGTGGTTTTGAAGTTAAGTACTGATATTAAAATTTAAAATAAAGATTACCCTTAAGTTTTCTCAAAAGCATTCAGTATCTTTAGATTGATTGACTGCGAAATTACTTTGAAGTCAAGGAAGGCAAACGTACTGAAATTAATATCGTTCATGGCCATTCTTATATCTGTTGATGCCTTTAATAGTGCGACGAAACGGACGAAAACCAGACTGCCAAGGAGTCATCATTGATGACTCATCCACCCTACATTCAGTAGAGCTGGCACCTTGTTACTGGTTTTTATTTCCTTTCATATAGGGTCAAATGTTGGAACTGACAATTGACAGCTCTAATGCGACATGGCAGTGGCAGCTTACGATAATCTTATTTCTAAGGCAGGCGACTGTTTAAATGATACGTTTTCAGAACTAGTAGAAACGTAAGCAAAAGTGTGCCGAACGAATAATTGTAAAAAAAAAAAATAATTTAACTCTTCTTCGTTTTCATTTGCAAAACTTATATAGCAATCTCCGTATCAAGAAATGGAATATGGTCGTTCTGTGGCAAAGTCCAATGTTATATAACTACATAAATTCATATGTATACGGTGGAGACCTACATACATAGGTGTATCCAGCCAATGCCAAAATGGACTGCAAAACACCAAATTGTACCTGAAAAAATCCCTACAGACTAATACAATAGCTTGCGTCATTTTCTATATGTACAAGATTCGTGCAAATTTATATTTCATTTCCTCTATGAACCTGTGCTACCATGATTTACTGCTGATTACTTGTTATTACCTCAAAAACATTCTACGAACCATCTTCTTTGACTAATTGAATATTTCCATGGTATGCCTACGAAGAGGATTTTCTATGAAAATTTAATTATTTGGCTATGCCTTCTATTTTACACACCAATGGAGGCGTAATCTGTTTAGGAAATATCCCGAGATGAAATGAAAATTCTGAATTTGGTCTTACATTTATAAGGATCATGAAAAAATCCTTCGACTGTTTTCTCATCAAATCCGATTGGATATAATTTGCTATATCTAAAAAAATTACCTGCAGGGACTTGTCACAGTCGGAAGTAATAAAAAGTAGAAATGAGCAAATGAGAGGGAGAGCGAGGTAACTTAATGCGAAAAGAATTCTGTAGAAGGCGGATGAACGGTTGTAGTACACAGTTAGGAAGTTTGAATAGAAAGGGCAGAAGCAGAAGTGCGACAGGCGTGTGTTTACATGGCAGCTTTATTGCCGCAACTTTTTTCAATTTTCCCTTAACTTAGATAAATGTGCCGCAATTTCCGTTTCGGTTTGCTAAGGTTTATTACCTTTATGTCTTCGGGTTTATTTGCCAACTCTGACTTATGGCTTTGGAAGAGAGTTATGATGTCTTTACGTTTTTACATTTGAGCAATGTTATTGACTCCTTCAAGAAGGCTGCCAGCTCTTGATTAAGAGTCGGCCATTATGTTCGATTTATTGGGTTTTATGTAAACAGTTGAAAGAGGATTCAGTTAAGGAAGGTCATCTATTTTTTAACTTGATATTCAAAAACATCTCCCCACTAGCGTATGCATATATGTATTACATCTAACTGGAAAAGACAATATTTACGTTAATGGTTGTGTTTTGTTTTTCCGCTTCTCGTTTTTGAATAAATATAGCAACAATATTCAACAGACATTCAACAGTGGACTGAATACGTAAAGTCGATATGCAAAACGTATCAATCTGGACAAAAAGGTAACACGAAAAATATTTTCCAGTCTCTATGCATGTTGTGGCTATCGTTTTTCCCCGAGTATCAATACGTGATTTGCTGCTCAACGTCCAATTTATGGAGTTTATATTCATATGGCGTTATAAATGCGATCATATTCTGTTGATGCTTCTGTTGAATAAACACGGTTGCTTCCTGTTTGTGGCAATTCAACCGGAAATATTTATGTTCAGGGGTTGGTAGATTGAGAGAATGTATGCATCCCATATACCTGCATACATATATACCTATGGAAGGAACTGTATCGTTTCCATGTCAGTACGGGATTTAAATCCACTTGTATATGGTTACGCGAACAATAATTAACTTGTTAACATAAATTTGATGTTATAACTAAAAGTTTGAATTTTGTTGCAATTTATTCTTTGGCGATAAAAAACTTTTAATTAACAAAAGTGGATGAGTTTATAATTTCCTTTACGAGTTTTTAAGGTAAATCTCACACCGGCAGGTAAAAAGATGAAGGGAAAAATTCCGGTTTACCTACATTAACAGAAAATATTACTGGGCTTTTGTAGATGTTAAGTAGGTAATATTTAAACTGTGAAATTATGAGATACACTTTATACCAAATAGCTTTGATCAACATTTCTGCATCAGAAATTTCAAGTAATCCTTTTTTAATGTTTCTAGCCTAAAGACCCAAGGAAAACTTCAAAATCAAAAGTGATGACCCAAGAATCGTAATAAAGTATGTACTATCAAAACTTGCTGTTTTTAACAAGCCTATAAAATCTAATTGCAGCAGGTAGGTACCTACTAATAATTTTGATCAACATTAAAACTTATAAATTATGAGAATGGAACAGGTTTTTCAAAGTCCTCCCCTACACCATAGTAGCGGAAAGGAAATGTCCAAAATTTATTTTAATCACACATGAAATTGACTGAAATTGAGGGTGTATGACAAAATGTGGTAAAATATTCCTTCCAGTGACATGAATTTAGAACAAACAAATACCACTAAGGAATTAGAATTTTGCGATGCTCAGATGATTGCAGAAATTGTATATGGTTAATAAAATAGTGTGATAGCATCTGAAAACTAATACAAGTCTCGTCCTCGGTGCTTCAAATATGGTTTCAAAGGGAATCATATAGTCATCTGGATTTATAGAATGAAACGTGCTCAAATTTTACGCAAATCAAAAACAAACCTAACGCAGTTATTAAATGTAGAACTTTAATTCTATTCGAAATATTAATAAATGCATTGACCTTTTACTTGACATTATTATTAAGCATATGATCCGCAGGTCACTGTAAATCTTCTTGGTAGAGCTTGGACTCCCAATTGAAGCAAACGTGTGCAGGCTTTTTCCCACTCATTGCGCCTTATAATCCTTACCACGAGTTTTGAGTTTTCGAATTACTGCCGAGACCGCTAAGGCGAAGGATTGTTATACCCTATATTTTTATTTTACAGCCGAGGTAAGTCTGGTCCATTTCCTTTAATCCATCCGCATTCAAAGAAGTGTAATTGCACTGTGTTTCTGTCATTTAAATTTTGTGCGCTTTTGCTCATTTGGGACAATGCAAGAATTTTGCTTATATTTTTGCAATATTCGTGGCTTTCGAAGTAATTATCTCTCTGTGTATTGCCATTGGTCTTCGTTTAAACCAGATGTTTTGCCCCTAAGTCAAACCAACTTTATTTTTGATGCTGATATCAATCAATTTCGCATACCGGGTTATCACTTGCTCTGTATATTCGAAGTGATGTGCCTTTCTCCATTGTCCCTAAATTCGCTTCAACTATTCCAGAGTTTAATTACGTGTGTATTAGATTTAAACATATTTATATTTAATCCCTGGCGTATTCAAAATTTGCGACAGTAAAAAAATTATTGTTTGAAAAATTTACTATAGAAAAGACAATCCCTGGCGTATTTAAAATTTGCGACAGTAAAACATTATTTTTTGAAAAATTTACTATAGAAAAGGCAATCTTCGGCGTATTTAAAACTTGCGACAGTAAAAACATAATTTTTGGAAAATTTACTAAAGAAAAAATTCAATGCTCGGCGTATTTAAAATTTGCGACAGTAAATAATTATTTTTTGAACAATTTACTATAAAAAAGGCAATCCCTGGCTTATTTCAAATTTGCGACAGTTAAAAAATTATTGTTTGAAAAATTTACTTTAGAAAAGGCAATCCTGGCGTATTTAAAATTTGCGACAGAAAAACATTATTTTTGAAAAATTTACTATAGAAAAGACAATCCCTGGCGTATTTAAAATTTGCAACAGTAAAAACTTAATTTTTGAAAAGTTTACTATAGAATATAGAAATTTACCATAGAAAAGGCGATCCTCAGCGCATTTAAAATTTGCGACAGTATTTGTGTTCGTAATTGTCAGGAAAAGGTTTTTAAGAAAGAATAATTGGAAGCGGCAACCTCTTCTTGGTGTTGTCATACAAGACATTGGTTTTTCACTGTTTTTGGAAACTGCTGAGAGCGCGTCTTCGTGGAGAGCTTAAATTTTGTACACGGCGTTTTAAAAAAAAAATTTAAGTTCAAAATGGGACCATTCGGGCAATTCCTTCGTTGGGTTTTAACTATATACTTGGGCACTGCCTGAGATCGCTACTATGTAAAGAGCTAAAATGCAAGCTCAATACTGCCTTCAATTCAGCTGTTCGTTATATTTACGGAATTCGAAAGTTTGACCATATCAGTGCACATGTTATTTCAGTTATTGGATGTCCTTTAGTGTCCTATCTTCAACAAAGAATATTAATCTTTTTATTCAATATCCTTAAATATAGAAACCCGGACTATCCTTATAATATTATTAATTTTTCTTGTTCTAACCGAACTTCTATGTTAATTAGTCCACGATATACTTGTTTGATATCAGAGCGTCAGTTCCTTGTCCAGGCTACCAGGCTGGAATCATCTTCCGCCTGCACTAAGGCGAGCACGCAGCAGAGATAAATTTACTATGGAATTAACTAGTATGAATTTAGGCCTGTAGTTTAGTTTTATTTCATTTCCTGGTACTAACATTATATAGGTAACTATAGCTGGTAGTATATTACTCTAGATTTATTGATTTTCTCTTTATATAACTGGCTTGCGTGGAATATTTTCTTTTTTCTTTTTTTTTCTTTTTTGTACATACAATAATATGCTATTAGTTGTTCTTTTTCGTTTTTCTTTCTTTTTTTTTGTTTCAATCATACTTTATAGCTTTATATTTAATCTTACTTTAAGTAAATTTAGTAGTTAGTCTTTTTTTATCAACCTATGCATACTTATAAGACTATTTTTCATGTCTTAATTGTATAGAGTTAATTATAAATAAATTTGAATTTGAATTTGAATTTGAACAATCATTTGTTTCAAATTCAAATTGTTCTTAACAATTCTGGTTCTATATAACGTTTCGAAATTATGTAATGTTACTATTATGAAATAATATCACCTAAACGAAAACTCTGAATTTAATTAAAATTATTAAATATTGCTAATTTTTGAAGGGGTCTGTATTTTTTAGAAGTATTTAGGATGATATTCACAGTAAAATTTTAATTGCAGCTGAATGCTACCACGTACATGCTGAAAAACTTAATTCTAATATGTAAAAATATTGCACATAATGTAAGGCATTATAAAAATGCAGTACAAAAAAATATCGAACTTTTATGTCAAGATAGGTTGCGTGAATATTTGCATTATATTGTTTTATAAACGTAACGAAAATTAATTTCTATTTATACTTCAATCACTAAAAGAAATCAATCTGCGAAAATTCCAAGCGTTGCGGAAACGTTATCGTCACCATTATTACCAAAGTTATTCATTTAATAAAACCTTTATTTATATAACGTTACCTAAATAAAGTCACGGTAACATTTATATAATCCTCCATTTAAGCTCTATAAGGGGTTTATAGTGGTATCGATTACTAGTCTATATAACTCAAATTATATAATTTGGTAATGGAAAGCTAACGGTTACTACTATATAAAAAAAAATTGTTTCTTGGGTCAGCTATAGAAATTCAAGTATAAAGTTTTATTGCTTTATAAGTTCAATCCAAATATGCTTTACACTAACATCACAGAAGAAAATTCAATTCAAGTAATTCAAAATACATCCTAACTTAACACTATTCAACTAATTCAGTTTTAAGAAATCCAATGTAAATCCAATAATTCAATTCTAATTCAATACCTAGTTCAAGCTACAAAATGAGAATTCTTCAAGTGCTGCAGCGTGTAGGCCGAAAGTGCAGCAAAATAAATTCTGACAGAGAAATAGTCAGATAAAACCCTGAAACAGAATAAAGCTTCTGTAATAATAAACTCAGATTAATCTCTGCAGCAGAATGAGAAGTATCATTCCTTGGTGTGGGTGGTAGTGTAGCAGACTAATCTCTGCAGCACAACGAGACTTCTGCCTAGGTGTCAGAGATAGTGCAGCAGATTAATCTCTGCAAGAGAATGAAACTTCTGCAATAGATGGGAAATATTCAGATTAATCTCTTCTATATGTAGGTTGGGAATAATATTTCAGATTAGTCTCTGAACAGAACTAGCTCTGTAAAATAGATAGGATTAATTTCAGATTAGGCTTACAGAATTAGCTTCTGTATGAAATAATAGGTAAGTAGCTCAGATTAATCTCTGAAAACCAGAATTAACATCTGCAAGAAGGTAGGATACACAATTCTTATAATCAGATTAATCTCTAAACCAGATGAACTCTGAGCTAAGAATAGTAATATCTACTGCGCCTAGTCAGCTTTATACATATAACCAGATATGTTTTTCTCGTCTCACCTATCAACGCTTGACTGTAGCGAATGCAGCTGTCTGTGGTAATGTTATTTAATAATATTACAAAAAATTTAAAGACACTGTATGGCTTGATATATCGCTGTGATTTATTGTCGTTTTTCTTCATATTTCAAACAAACCGTGGAGAAGGATAGGTTGTAGCATAGAGTTGAGTCTGACTTTGGGTATATTCGTAAAAAAACTTCCAGCTCCTAGATGAATATGGGAATGTCGAGTACTCGATTTTCAAATCTTATTTGAATGATACTTCGTTGTTTTTCTTTGTTCCTTTTTTAGACAAATTTTGTTTAAATTGTTGGATATTGGAGAAAGGAAAGTACATCGACGGCAGGTTGAATGAACGGTGCTAGTCTATAAGAAATATGTCTAACATCTCATCCTGACAAGTACTAAACGTACGTGTCATCTCCTCTTGCCAGCTCGGAAGATTGTCTCGTTTCGGACTGATTCTCCATATCATCACTGTAACCCACCAGCCACCTTCGTAAAAGACGACCGGTGTGGCACTATGTGAAGCTGATTGGGCTTCCTTCAACAAATTCATTAGAGAGTAGAGAGTTAGACTGGTCGGAATGTTTTTCCTTGAGTGCTGCTCTGAATCCATTACCAACACCTTATGGAATGGGATGTGCAGTTTTATTTTGCATATATAAGTCAATATTATATCTAACAATACATCTTGGTTTAACAATGACTGTTCTACAACCACAGATACCGCAATAAACACTTATTACCAACTAGTTATATAATGGGGTGATTCAAAACAATTATAAAACTTTCTTATATATCTTCTAGTAATGGTTACTCTAAGTTTATCGACCGGTGAATGAACATTTCCATAGCCAACTTATAAAACCTTAAGTAACTTACTTCCACGATAACCTTTATTGTTATTGTTATATTGGACTGGTAAAACGTACACAAGATTTTACAGTCTTTTTAGTACAAAAAAATTTTGGAACTATTTTAAACAAATACATGAGAATATAGAGAATATAGAATATCCAAATTTAAACTAAAAATTAAAAACCGACTAAAACTAAGCAAAAATTGGAAATGGCTATAAAATAACTAAAAATGCTACAATGCTACAAAACAGAGGCAGAAAAAATTAAAAATTAAATAAAAAGAAAATCATAGCTAATATACAAGAAATAAAACAAAATATTAAACAATATTGAAAATTAAAAATTATAAGAACGATAAAAATTATATATATTACGAAAGTGAGCTACACTGTGAGACTGGATAATAACATGAAAATGGGCACATTTAATTAAAAGCGTGGACCCTCATGAGATCCTTAAAAGCACCGACTGGTCGCGCGTGCTGATAACTAAGGGGAAGACTATTTCAGAGACGGGCTATCTGGACAGGATAAGAGACCTCCATTACTGATTTATGAAAACGGGGTATTACCACAATGTGATTACGTTCCGTAGCTGTGTGCTGGAAAAATTCATGCAGATAATACTGTGTGTTTGTATGTAACAAGCTTAAAAAGTGAATCAGTCCTCTATGCTTGATATAATCTTGTATTGAGCAACCTAGCAATTTTGTGCGGTAAGGTGAAACATGGTCGAAGACAAATGCTATCGAGTCTAGGGTAAATCAAACTGCCGAAAGTAAAGTAAGGTAGAATTAGACTTTTAATCAGTTTTGAGCGGATTGCAAAAGATAACGAGTCTGCAGAGAGCCAGAGCCTACGAAGTACAGCATAAAACTTACCGATAATTAACTTTGTATTGTCGCAGCATTTCATATGTTGATTCCAAACAATGCCTAGATTTTTAACTTTGGGTACCAGATTCCAAAATGTACCATCCAAAACCACAAGAGGTGAATCATGCGGGTCAAAAGTGCCATTATGGGAGACAATACATTGGAATTTGTCACGGTTTCGATTTAGGCCATTACCTTCGACCAAATATTGATTCTCTCTAAATCGTCATTAATACGAGCAATACAGTCCTCAAACAAACAAACAGGTCTCTGCTTAGGTAGACCTGCACATGGTCAGCATACATGTGGGATTTATACTTGGCTAGGGCATTAATAACTGACTTTAAATTGAATAATTTTATTTTTTAAGCTTGACAAACGAGATCGGCTGACTTTGACTATCCGCTCTGTGCTGCCCTCACAGACTGCTGTCATCTCTGCGACATGGAACGTTCCTTTTGACCTTTGTGGAGTTTACACTGCGTGGCCTTTTTATGTGATGTTTAGGGTGTGTTCAAACATTACATATCCTCCACTCGGCTCTCCTGATGCTTTAGACACCTGGCTAATATTAAGTTGTCATCTTCGGATCTAACGCAGTCTACGGAAAGTATCTGCTTTGTGACTTTCATGCACGTCTTCTAATTGTCTTCAAAATTTTTGGTAGATTCTTCATTAGACTTCTTCGTAGTTTCTTCATAAATTCTTTAAGTAGTTTCTTCATAAGTCTTCTTAGTGGTTTCTTCATAAACTTCTTCATTGTGCCTTCGTAAGCTTTCAATGTTTCAATGCTTCTAATCGTCTATCATCTCGCTCTTCTTGGAAAAGTCTCGATAATTCTTGGCTAATCATTTCATTTAAGTTTACGTATTCAATGGCCTTCATTTTAGTACCAATTAACAATTGAAAAGGTGTGGTTCCTATGCTTCTCTCATAGCTATTGTTTATCCATAACTGGACCTTAGTCGTGTGTTTGTACCAAGAGTATTCACTATCGACAGACAATTTTGTTAGAATAGATATTATAACTTTGCGCACCATTTCTACTTGACCATTACATCTAGGCACACCTGTAGTTATTTTAAAGTGCTCAATTGTTTGCTCGCTACAGTACTGTTCAAATGCAGATAAGGTGAATGCTGGTCCCCTGCCAGTAATTATGCGACTAGGGTTTCCAAATGTGCTCTGCTGTATCTGAAGTTTATGTAGTGTTTCGGACGTCGTTGTTGTTTTGAGAGGATAAATCCGGACAAACTTCGTAGAAGCATCTACGACAGTTAGAATATACCGATATCCTTTCTTTGTAATGGTCATCGGTCCCAGATGTTCGATGTGGTATGTCTCCAACGGCACGGATTCCTCAGGGATCGGGTGCAGAAATCCTTCCTTTTGTTCTGATTTTGTTGCTACGATACAGGGTATACAGTTGCTGATACAAATAGTAATCTTCTTTGTGAGTTTGGGGATGTAGTAATCTTTCATAATGACATGTTCCATTTTACGCTTACCAAAATGACCTCTTGCGTGTAATATGCGGATAAGTTCGGGTTGCATAGTCTTTGGAACTACTAGCAACTTAACGCCGTCTACAAATTTAAACAACATATCGCCTACTAGGTAGTAATCCTCAATCTCGCCTTGTCTTAAGGCTTCTCGGATAGCCTTAATACTTTCTTCCTTGAGTTCGGCCGCTTGTACCTTATGCACCAAATTATGTTTTTCCAGAACGGGAACAATAGGGTTACGACTTAAAGCGTCAACATGACGCATTCGTGTAGCTGCTCGATGTTCGATTTCATATTCGAACTCTCCTAAAAAAATGGCCCATCTAGCAATTTTCGGCGTCACCTTCTTTTCATCCATTGTAGCCTTTAAAGCTGCGCAGTCAGTACGGAGCTTGAGCTTCACTCCTATCAAATACACTCTAAATTTCTTCAGTGCTGTCACGACGGCTAAGACTTCCAGTTCATAGCTACTATATTTTCTTCTGTGGGTGATTTTTTTCTGCTGAGCAAGTATACGGGCTGTAGCTGTTGGTCTTCATTGTTTCGTTGTAGCAAAATTGCTCCATATCCCACTTTTCTGGCGTCAGTATGAACTTCTGTATACGCCTCCGGATCATAAATGGATAACACTGGCTGTGTACTCAAAGTCGCAATCAATTGTCTGAACGATGATAATTGCTTCTCTCCAAATAATAATTTATTATTATTTCTTAGTATATCGCTCAGTGGGCATGCGATGATAGCATAATCCTTTATGAAATTAGGGAAGTACCCGGTTAATCCCAGAAAAGATTGAATTAGTTGTCGCGTCTTAGGGATCGAATAATACCTGATGGCATTTATTTTTTCTTCCGATGGACTGCCCTTGCTATTCTCAATTACATATCCCAGGTACTCAATACGTCGTTTCAAAAATTGACACTTTGATCATTTGATATCTAGCCCGTGTCTGGCTGCTTTATTCAACACTTCCTGAAGTCTATCGATTGCCTGGTCGTCATTTTCAACCAACACAATAATATCGTCGGTATATACTAGGACTTTATTTTGACGTATAAGTTCAGAAAATATGTAATTAATAAATCGTTGTGTGGGAGAGATGCATAGACCAAAAGGTGCACGCGTGTACTCGTACTGCCCGCTCGGAGTCACAAACGCTGTATATTTCTGACTGGCTTTACTCACACGCATGTGAAAAAACCCATTCTTTAAGTCCAACGTAGAGAAAACATTAACCCTTAAAAGCCGATCAATCTGGTCTTCAATGAGCGGCAGTGGTTGATGATCGCGTATCACTATCTTGTTTAAGCGCCTATAGTCTTTACATAACCTTCATGTTCCGTCCTTCTTTTTAACTAATACTATCGGACTGGCATACTCTGATTAACTGGAATGGATGACTCCGTCCTTGAGCCATTCATCTATTTGGGTGTTAACCAAGTCATTTTCAAATTTAGGTAATCGTCTCGGTGGTTGGTGAATTGTTATACTATCTTTTAAAATTATGTGCATCTCAAAATCAATTTGCTTAGGATTCGTATTGGCTTCATAGCGGGCAATCAATGAAAGTAGTTGTAGTCGAATCCGTGGTACTCTGATGTGATCCACTTCTATTTCACATTCGTTTGAAGCTTGCAAGTAATTTAACATATCTTCCTGTTGTAATAGCTTCATAGTAATCCGTCCCGCTTTTATTTGCAGCACAACTTGGTCCAATAACGTTTTTCCTATAATAAATTGTTTATGGAGTATATCCAAAGGGGCTGCGTGCACCTTTTTTACGAACTCATGACCATCTATTTGAATACTAGTTGTAGTGATCCCACACCTCTGAATATTATTGGGTTACTTAACACAGGACTACCCAAACGTGTATAGTTGTCTTCGCGTACAAAAGATATGTCACTTCCGGTATCTACAAAGGCTTTTATTTCTATGCCATTCACTGTTATCTGCTTGGTCATATCACTCTCGCCTCGGTATTGGTCCTTCATTAGCGCGATTTCATGATTCCTTTCCTTTTTATGCTTCAGTGAGTACTCCGAGCTTTTATGCCCAAATCCATTGCAAGTAAAACATTTGTTACCAACATTTTTCTTAGGACAATTAATAGCAAGATGACCCACTGTACCACATTTAAAACATTTGGTATTATTTGCTTTTTGTCGCCAATTATGTAAATTTGATCTTATCGGATTCGATGTCTTTGGTTTGACGTACTTATCTTCAGAAATTTGCTCATAAACTGCTAATTTATCTTTAAATTCAGCTATAGTCTTCGCACCATATAATACAGCTTTATTTCGTTTATCGTCGACATTTCCATCTATTGCATATTTTATTACTGACTCTTCTTCTAAATTAATTTTGTTTCCCAATTCTCGAATTGAAAACAAATAATCGCGGTAAGTTTCTGTTGCCAGTTTCTTCCTATTCCTTAGCTTTTCGTGAATTACTGCGCTGTTAAACTTTTCTGAAAACTCTTGAAGTAAATAAGTATTTAGTTCCTGCCATGTATCGAGATTTCCTTTACAACGAACTGCGAGCTTCGCTGATCCGACTAATAATCTCTTACCAAATACTACTTTCTGGACGTCTGACCATCTAAACACTGAAGCTGCACTTTCGAAGTCACTAATCCATCTTGAAATGGAATAATCATCTTGGCCACTAAATTTGTTCAAAGAATCTCAATATCTGAGAATGCAAACTGACTAAGAAGCTCCGCGGATATTTTGCTTGAACCTGAAGCACTTGAGGTACTGGGTTGGTGCCTTCACCATTCGTTTTCCTTTCTGCGGGATTCTTCTAATATGGCACGAATTGTTTTGTTTTGCTCTTCAATTTGTTTCATCAAGTCCTTGACCATTTCACGATAGGCTTTTGTATCAGCATAACTCCTTACTTCACTCTAGATCTCATCTTCCATCGTACTTTGTAGACGCGAATTTTTCCTTATTCCCTTACCCATTTCTGTACAAAATCTTGCCCTACTCTCTTGTTCAATTTCTATTACGGAGGAATTACGCCCAAGATAAAAGAAATAAACACAAACAATTATCAGGAACGTTTTTTTCTTTTTGATTTTAATTAGTTTACTTCACGCCAATAATCTGTTGATTATTAATACCTGAAAATCTTCTCTTCAATTGTATATATTATTATGTTAAATTCAATTTATGAATTTTTTACCATAAAATTACTTCTATAAATCATTTCGAACAAATTCTTTGCATTGTATAACCTAATGGTGACATTTTTTATGTCACTTCACATTCGATATCACTATATCGATTCCAGCAACGATATGCGGGCTGCTACTTGAGCTTATGTTGCGTGGATTATTGAATTTTGTTCACTGAACTTCTTGTGACAGTTTCGAAATGCGAAATTTAATATGACTTTGCGTTCGATATTCTACTATCGATTCGAATATCGATGATTATTCGTAAATATAGGTTGTGCCGGTCGTGTGTAATTAAAATTACCGCATATAAAATTAAAACTTTAAACTTTATTTCCGTAATTCCAATTTATAAATTATATCGTGCGTGAAGCGCTAAAGTGCTCGTACTCTGGTCTGACGTTCGAGAGAGTTACAAAAAGAATGCTTACATACTAATACAAAAGTTGCTATAAGTTGCTATAAAGAGTGCGCTCGTGAATTCAATTAGGGATTGCGCTCGTTCCTTTTTTGATACTTAATGATGTTTAATATTTCATATTTTTAATGTTAATGATGCGGCACATAGGTATTTGTTACTTATATTTCAACCACTACAGGTACAAATTCCATCGCATGCAGATGAAATAAAAATAAAATGACTTCGCTGATCGTTGCTCTTCTCGTTCTTCCTTGCAGCGTCTTATTTCTATCTCCCCTGCACTTGATCGTACATTTGTGGAATGTAATTTTGCAGTCTTCTAGTTGCAGAAAATACCGTTCACTACCGTAACTATGCCGATCCCGTTTTCAATTAAAATTATGATTTTACGCTAAAATTTGCGGCTTAATATGCCCGCTTAGCCAGACGTTTTCACTCTACTTTGGTTAACGTGTTACTTCTGAACTTGCGTTAGTTACTATACTACTAATTGCGAAAATGTAAACAATCCCGGTTGTGGGATTTATACTTGGCTAGGGCATTAGAATAATAATAAACCGACTTTAAATTGAATTACTTTATTTTTTTAAGCTTGACAAACGAGATCGGCTGACTTTGACTATCCGCTCTATGCTCCCCTCACAGACTGCTGTCATCTCTGCGACATGGAAGATTCCTCTTGACCTTTGTGGAGTTTATACTGCGTAGTCTTTTTGTGTAATGTTTAGCGTGTGTTCAAACTTTACAGATCCTGCATACATGGGCACACTGACGTCTCGAACGGTTTCAGGGAGATCATTTATAAATAAACTAAATAACAAAGGGCCCAGTATTGAGCCCTGGGGAACGCCGAACAGAAGAGGGAGGGAACAGGAAGTATTAAGATCCAGTTTCACCACTTGGTTACGATCGACTAAAAATTCCCAGATAAGAGCGACGGTAGAGGAACTAAAACCAAAGCAGCCATTAAGTTTCCGATGGAAGATCCCAAGATCAATGTTGTCAAATGCCTTCGAAAAATTGAGCAGCGCCGAGGCTACCAAATTTTTTTGATCTAGGGCAGCTCTAATGTCAGTGCACACTCGCAGTACTGCTGTTTCGTAGTTATGGCCACGATGAAAGCCAGACTGCCTCGAATCCAAATGGTCAACTAATTGCCTATTCATTAGCTTTTCCAGTACTTTCGATAAAAAGCATAGGATGCTTGTTGGCCTAAAATCAGAAGGGGACTTAGGAGAAGATGTTTTGGGTACTGGCAACACAGTTGTAGTTTCCCAGCAGCTAGGAAAAGACGAAGTCATAAGACATGTATTTATGATATGTGGGATGTAGGTATCTATGAAAGGAAGCAGTAACTTAACAAACCGCGGAGACATATTATCTGGACCGATAGCACAAGACTTGACAAAAAAAAATGGTGCAATTAATTCGCGGTGGTCAATTCCTCGGAAGGAAAAAGGAAAATCATTACCTGTTGTGAAATTACAAGTCATTAGATTTCGATTATCTTTCATTTCATCCCTAAGTCCTTGCTGTGTGTTAGTAGGAGATGTAAAGAAAGCATTGAGTACATCCGGGTCAAGTTCACAGCTTGTTTTATCCATACCAAAAACTCCCGCTTGCCTCAAGTTATACCAAGAGCTTTGGCAGGGATATGGCAATAAAATTTGCAGCTAAAATTTCGGCGTTTGGCTCTATGTATTGCAGTTGTGGCGATGTTGCGAGCTGCTCGGTATAGAGAACGGTCATGGTCAGTTTTAGTACGGATATAGCGGCGATAAAGAAACTGACGTTCTGCTTTCATAGACTGTACTTCACGTGTATACTAAGGACATCCATTAATTTGCGAGGGTTTAGTTCTTAACGGCACATATTTTTGATATAAATAGTTGAGCATTGAAGAAAAAGCTGCGATTTGGTCATCGATAGATGAACAGTCATATATAGAGTGCCAAGGTAAAAGCACACACTTTTCGGATAAAGCGTTGACGTTGATATTTTTATAGTCGCGATAAGAAAATCTGTGAGGTGATTCACGGTTTAGCGGGATGTCATAAGAAATAAATAAAATATCGTGATCCAAGTTACTAAATGGGCATAGCTAATCTTGAAAATAACGTTGGTAACATCAGAAGAAACGATCAAATCAAGTAGTGACGGATTTGTGGAGTTGAAGTATGTGGGATATGTATTAACCTTAAAAAACTCTAATATATAGGTAACTACCTCAACAATTGGTAATATTATATAACTCTTATATAACCATTCAATTTCTTAGATAACCGAGTAACTCGTTATAAAACAAACCATCACCTAAAGTTGGAAATAATGTTCCTTGGCAAGTAAGGTTTTCGAAGTGCTCGCAAGCCTGAATCTGTCTAAGGCTGCTGGGCTTTATGGTATTTCAGTCTTGGTACTTCTTTAGCTAAACGTGTACGGAAACTTTTTTACCTGTTCTATTCGACAGGAGTCTGTTCTTCAGCATGGAAGCTTGCACATGTTAAGCGAATACCCAAAAAGGAGAGGCAAACGAATCCGCAAATTATAGACCAATTGCTCTTACTTCGATTCTTTCGAAGGCTTTCGAAACACCCATCAACACCTAATAATGAAAGGATGCAATGTCTTCACAATTTTGGTTAATCTTAAATCATCATCATTAGATATCTCTAAGCCTTCCACACAGTCTGGTATCTTGCTCTTTTGGCTTAACTCTACGCATTAAGTCAAGACCATCTTTTCCTAAAATGGGATTGTTATAGTTGACAATGTTCAGCGCACTAAAGTAAGACTTTACAACAATACTCACTTGGGGCAGAGCAAATCGGGTTTTGGTTAATGATTCCAAAACTTAACGGTGTCTGCTATCACTCAAATGTACACCAACACACATTTCCATAAGGGCTAAATTAGAATATAATTCCTGTCTTTGGGCAGGGGCTGACCGCACTGCATTATCCGCGTTACACAAAGTCCAAAAGGATGCCTTCGGGCTTATTAGTCACGACATATCAATAGCAACTATTGATTCCCTAGAGCACCGGCGTAATATCGGATGTCAATCTCTCTTTTATCGCTACATCTACGGCTATTGCTCTGATGAAATCTCTAGACTGATCCTTGTAGAATTAAATAATAATGGGACTGGAATAGATCCTTGAGCCATTCTAGAGTATAGGGGTAATATAGAGAGTTCAGGATTAAATTAATATTAAATATAAAAGAATCAGTAGCCAAAAAATAATTACAAGGAAGAGAAGGGCTCTAATGAAAGAAAAATTAAGCCGTGTTTGACTCAAAGCTATATGTCTAATGACAAGATCAAAATTGAAAGATTACAAAAATGTTTGAAATAATCTAACTTTAGGTAAGAAGGTTCACAATTTTACTTTCCAATTTAGTAGCTGTTCAATATAAGGCGGGGAGTATAATTATATTGTGGTGAACCCATAAGCAATTACCATACAAAATAAACAAAACAAATTGCAAAGTCATATTGCTTATGAGTCAGCCACGCATTTCCCCGCATAAAGAGAATTGCACCATAGAAAGAATATTGGGTCAACCAAGCACCGCAACAAAATGCAAGCAAGCACATAGTAGCTGAAATTACTTACACAATTTATACTTTCGTCACGGCTTGCATTTTTGTGTTAATTTTATGTTATAAATAGAATGTAGCGCAATGAGCAACAATTCAGTAATATACAATATCAGTTATCGATTATCATCAAGATATTCTGTGTTTAATTTGTTCGGTGGAGTCATGCTGATCTAGCTACTCCCCACAATTAAGACTTGGAGTTCTGCAGTACTTACTACTCCACCCTCAGCAACAATAGGAGTTATGCGTTGATATGCTACTCCCACAATATCATCAATTGGTACCTACCTACAGCCGTCCTAACACTGTAGTGTAAGCTTGGGCCAAATAGACGTTTTTCTACCACAATATGCAGCCGATAAAAATCTATTTTCAATGCAATTATCTAATTCTATGCATAAAAGTTCATTGTGTTGGATACTAGAAGATTAAGTGATTTTAGTATTGAGATAGTTTTCTTTTCCTCTAAAAAATAGACATCCCTCTATCAACCCGATCCTTAGAGTCATTAGGCAACAGAGTAGCGTGTAACATGGTATATCCAAAATTAAACCTAACTGGTTGACTATATTACGCAAGCTCTTTGTCAAAAGCATAGCATAAAGTAGGACAAATTTATTATTGCGATATATATTTCAATGTAATTCAATTCTAAAACTATTTCGTTGTCTTTTTAAAACAATGTCTGAATGTCGCTACTTAAAGTGTCTCTTTTTGTGGCTTCTATATTACTTATGGATGTGTGTATGCAAATTTGTACAACACCGCCCCAAACTTTTAACACAACCGTTAATATCACTCCTAACTACTTACAGTTACTTAATATTCTAAGGTCAACACGTACTCATATATAACTTAAAGGCACGCAATTCATGGGAGATAACATGAAATGTCATTAACATATACACAAGATAAGTTATTGGCTACAAACAAGAAACACACAAGTAGAACAATGTTCATGTCATTCTGTAAGACGATAAGCCTCTTGTCTGGGCCTGTGTTCGTGTATAAATAAGTCCTACATCTGATCGATATCTGGCATTAGTTCCTAAGATGTCGCCTTAAGAAGAGCCTAATTAAACATAAACTTAAATGGTATAGCGATGAGAGAAATTGCCATGCACTTTGAGCCGTATGTACACCCGCAACAGTATGTTCACATTTATTAGGGGCATTGGGAGTGTACCAACATAATATCTACTCCAATACACCTGTTAAGAGGATATAGATACTCCCGGATGAATTGTCTATGTAGTTAATGTGATACTGACATTGATTAGATCTGACTGAACTTACTGGAGTTTATCTTACATCTTTTGCTTAACGCTTACTTATTCTACACGTGCTGAAATTGTAATTGAATTTCTTTTGAGGGTAAGGTGAATTATTCAATGAACAGCTCGCATGTAAAACTTATTTTTCAGGGGCCGATTCAGTTATGACTTTTTACGAAAAAACGAACTTTACTTGACCGAAAATAATTTGAAGCTAAAAAAACTAAGCTGGAAAGGCTTTTTATTTTTTCTGGCAAAATTTAAAAGCTAGAAAAAATAAAAAGCCGGGCTCGTATTTATATTTAAACCGAAAAAAGTATCATGCCGTTGAGCTTGCTTTTCTAGCTTCAAAACTATTACCGGCCAGGAATAACAAGTAAATTAAGCTTTTTTCGTCAAAATTCATAACTAATACGGTCCCTGAAAATAAGAAGCAAGCTTAACTTTTTATACTTCCGGCTTCCAAGCCTGGCACTTCCAGCTCGGAAAAATAAAGTCAAGCTGGCTTTTAAATTTTGCCAGAAAAAATATAAAGCCAAGCTTCCTTTTTATTTTTGCCAGCTTAGTCTTTTTAACATTTTTTTAAAAAAAAGGTAAGTTTTAAAAAGCTTTTCAGGAATCGAAACGGGTTTCCATTAAATTCCACGATCATGATTTATCAAAGCTTTTTTTGTTTAAAATTTTCAAAATACCAGTTATTTTCGGTCCCTGATTTTTGGCAAAAAGTCTGTGAATATCTGGATTCATTCGATTGAGAAAAAGCATATTTTGCAATAAGTGGTGAAAACTTTCTATGAAATAACTCCGGACAAAAAAAAAGGGAGGTGACAGTACTCCCTAATGTTAACAAAAAATTTAATGCAGCGTAGGGGGGGGGGGCAATATCAACCACTTAGGAGGTATATGGTGATCAAAAAAAGCTAGTTTTTCACAAAACATCCTGCATTTGAAAAAGTACTAGGCGCACGGTCACAATTAAGAGCTCATTGTATGCAGAATTTCATGGCCTTTCGAATAACTGTTCAACCATCCCCGTTCACCCCTCTCAATAGTTATACTTGTCAAAATTAAAAATGTCGGGTTTTCTTACCTTTTTTTTAGTTTGACCTCTATTTTTCCATTACAAAACGGTCATTAACATAAGAGTCTACAGTTTACAGGTTTTATAAAAAAAAAAATTATATTAATGATCATTTTGCAAAAAAAAAATAGAGGGCAAATTAAAAAAAAAATTAAAAAATCCCGAAATATTTTCTTTAGACCCCTTGAATTCCTGAGAGGAGGGGTTGTGGGGCTGGTTGAGTAATCGTTTGAAAGGCTATGAAGTTGTACATACAATCATCTCTTAACTGTGCCCGTTAGCCCGGTACTTTTTAAAACTCGGTTGATATCACGGAAACAATTTTTTTACTAATATTAAATCTTCGATTTATTAAACGCAGTAAATAATATTTTTTTAATATCAATTCAAAAATGATCAATTTAATCCAAATTTTCTCAATATTGTTACGAAGTTGCTAAAAGATAAATAAAAACTATTGTGTAGTACCATCATCAATATTGGTTAATACATCATACTAGCATTATTGGCGACTTACTTTAGAGAGGCTCCAATCCTACGCATGCATCTTTAGTTCTGGGCGGAAAGCTGGCCAGCCATCATCCATGAAAACAGTAAAACCAAAGAAAAAAAGAACCTCAAAAGAAAAATAATTTAAAATTATAAGATTGTAATAACAAAATCTTTAAAGAACAAATTGTTAAATTAAAATTAGAATTTATATTGAATTTCCTAAAATTATTGTTCAAAAATTTGTTTAGTTAAAGGAATCGAAATTAGAAAGAAAATGTAACTAATTTAACGATCCTTGGAAAGTAACGATCGGGCCCACTGGAAAATAGTCTTTTCCGGGCATAGTTAGATTTTTCCCCACCTGACGGGGATATAAAAGAAAGGTCAAGACAGATCGTTGCTCTCTGTTCGGAAAGTCAAAGTTTAGCGTTTAGACAGTTGTCAGAAAAAATAGTGCGAATTATTGAATAAATTCAAAATTAACAATTACAATTTTTTTTTTAATTGTTTTCCTTTCTCTGTGCGAGGTAACCAAAACATTAATTCCAGTGAGTGTTCTTTTTTTCAATTTCTTATTAAAAAACTAGCAAACACCGCGATTAGGACATTGCGGGCACAGAAGGTCAAGGTCAAGAGGAAGCGATCGAGCATTTGTTCTTTTCGGTCACCTTCAATAACCAAGAACCAGGAAAAGGCGAAACATAAATTATAATTTCAGGTAAAAGCTGGCCCTTGCCTTCAAGGCTTAATTTAGCTTGGACTGAAAATCTGACATACAAAATTCAACTTAATAATTTTTCAAAGCAGAACGGCGGCAAATTGAATTCAATTGATTCTGAAGTGAATCAATTGCATTGACAGAGGAATAGAACTTGCACAACAAAAGCTTTAATTTCCCTTTTGCAGCACGAAATTGGAAATTCGCACACCAGTCCAACGATACTTATATAAGTGTGAATACATACCTGTCGCAGAGATCCCCCATTTGTAAAAAAAATCCTCTAAGATCGTCGACGAAGCAATTTGACCACAAAGCACCAAGCGGGAAGTTCCATAAAAAAAAAAACGTTCCCAACCTGGTGCCCCAAAGCTTCACGGCATCTAAGGTGCAATCCTACAAATCTTCAGATACACACATTACACAGCATAAGGGTACACTACTTGCTGCCACTTTGGATAATTAGCTTGCCAAACTCTTGCAAGCCTTTGACACTAAACACCACACCAACACTCAACACATCGTGTGAAACACGATCGCGACTTTAATAAATAAGCGCGGAAATTTTGCCACAGTAACCAGCGGTGCACTAGAAGCGAAAATTAAAACAAGTCTACCTTATCTTTATCGGCTGACGCACGTTTACAAACTGCACAGTAAGCACTCAATAAGTGGAACGCGATAGTAGTACTTATCTCGTTCCACTCGAACTGCAAGCCTAGTCGTTGTACTCTCTATTCAGAATTCCCCCTTACACGACTGCAGAGCAGAATCTGACGCTCACCCACTATTAACAAAAGTTGCAGTTTCCATCGAGAAGAGCATCCAAGTGGAAGCTCTCTGAGCCATCATCAGCCCAGCTGATCTTCTCGAACGTGACACAGTTCCACATTTTGTTGCTGACCTATATTCGAAAGTTGGTTGCTATCTTGTCACAACATTTTCCTAAGCGAAGCTTCGCAACATTTTTTGTTGATGAAATCTCCCTCTCGGTATAAGCAAATAAGGAAAATTTGTAACACAGGTGCCAAGTATGGGGTGGTCGAACGGATATCGAAAGGATCCTGCACCCAGATAAAAACTACGAGATGGACAATAATCAAAGAAATGCATCAAGCGACAATAGCAGCGAATGGAGTGATAATACCACACAACTTCCATTTACCTTAGACCAGCTGGGCACCTTTCTCCACCAGCAAAACCAGCAAATCCAGAATATGAGTTGCTTACTCAAGTCTGTAGTAGAGAAGGTACAGAATTTGGAACTAAGCCGAGAAGAGGCGGTCAAGCGACGCATAGATGGGCTTGCTAATATTCAAACTCCACCATTTAGGCTTAACCCTGTATTAGAACAATCAACTGCCTCGCCAAATTCAAATGAGTTGACTAGTTTTACCGACGGAATCCCAGCGATAATGATCAAAATCTCCAATCTCATTGTTCAACTCTTATCGACCAGCTAGCTACAGATCACTCTCCGCAACGTGCAGCTTCATCAAAGTCTAATAATGTGATGAGCGCTTTAGAGCAAGGACCGATGGCTATATCCCCAGATTCGCGAACAAGAAGGGTCACGTTTAGTTTGCCAACAGCTACTTCTTCCTTCCTTGATCAGCAACTTTGCAATCAAATTAAGCCAGGCCAAAACCCTACCGCAATGCATTATTACAGTAAACCTGCCTCCACTTTATTAGAGACAGGCATCCTGCCAATAACAAAAACCCAGCCTGGACCCAAGCCAGCACCATATGTAGCCCCACCCTGCTTTGCTAAGACTCCAAAAGAGTACGATGGCAAAGAGCCCTGGTCTGTATACAAAAGACACTTCGAAGCCATAGCACGTGCAAACGACTGGGACTCTGGACTTAAATCTCTGTATCTCGTCCCTTACCTGCGAGGAACTGCATCGAGCTATTATGATACCCTTTCTGAGAGAACTAAAGATGATTATGAGGCATTGAGTCAGGCCCTTCACGAGAGGTTCTCAGTATCAAGCTGCTATAGCACACATTCAACTACGTAAACGAATACAGAGACCGAATGAGAGCCTAACAGAATTCGCGACAGATGTGCAACAGCTGGCATATTTAAGTTTCAATGACGCTGATGAGCCTATTAGAAACAGAATCGCCCTCGGACAATTCATGGATGGCATCGCTGACGCCGAGATACAACGTCGAGTTCGTGATTCTATCCCTGTGACCTTAGAGACAGCTTTCTCGATAGCTATTCGTGTAGAAGCGAGTAGAGATGCAAGAAGGATTAGCCGAAGACAGATGAGGTTCAGTGAACCTGTGAATAAACATATGCAAGCTAAGAGAACTCGAGCAAATCATCATCAGCAGTCGGGAAACTAAGATCGCCCAGTTTGGAGGAGCGCAAGCTGGGCTTCAAATCCACACAAACCTCAAGGGACAATGCTCCGAATTCTCCCACTTATGCCGGCGTTTTACGCACCGAAACAATGCACAAGCCTTTCAGTAAATCTTTCAAAAAACGACCACGGAAAGCCAAACTACGTCGAAATCAAACAAAATCCCAAGAAAAATGACGTGAACCGAAACAAACGATTTCGTTAGCACAGAAAAATAGATACTTCTCGCAACCTCTATCCTCTACCGAACAACAAATTATTGAAAAATCTGTGGAGGGGAAAGTAAAGTGGTACAATGCTAGGAAAGGCTATGGGTTTATAGTTTGTAATAAGAGCAATGAGGAAGTCTTTGTCCACGCCTCTACACTGCTGCACTGATGAATGACCAAAAGGTTATTTTTAAGCTTATACCAGGGAGTAAGAGCCGGCAAGCCATTAATGTTATCGGTTTTAAAAAAAAACTGTCGAACAGAAAGCAGTTAATAAGGAAAATTCACAGCACCAATTTCGTGCCCTCAAATAGAACGGATAGCAGACTGGGAATATGGATGGGACCGCGGCATCGATAAGGCAGCCAACACTACTGGGAAAGAGCTTTACGAGAGCTCGATAATCATCCCACCTCCAGCAGCCTTTGTCACAGATAAGGAACCCCGTTTCCTACTACTGAGCGGTACCACGAATCAAGCAACCTCGTTAAACTGCTGCCCACTGACTTCGAGGGGCTAGAGTTAGTGGAAGACGAATCCCCAATTCCTTTTAAAATTTTCATTGGAACTACAGGAAAGCTCAGTAACCTAATAGTGGCAGGATATATAAATGGCATAGCATGTCCTCTGCTTATCGGCACCGGTGCAAGCCAAACAGTTCTGCATCCCAAAGTGTTATTGGCAACTAATCATCCACAAAACCTAAGACCATAAAATGCTCTTATTCAAGGATGTGAGCGGCGATACCTTCCCAGTACAGGGAATTACGAAGTTAGAAATAACCATCGGTGACTTTACCACTAGCCACACAATTTTCGTTGCTACAATTTCGGATAATTACATCATCGGAATAGATTTCCTTCTACAATATTCATGCACGCTCGACCTGAAAAATGAGGTCGTAAAGATAGCAGAGGAAATAATTCCATTTGACCAGCAGCTATCTCGTACTGTGGAGGTCAAGCCACTCCGGGAAGTACGCATACTACCAGGAGAAGATGCCCTCATTGAACTGTCTGCAAATATCAAAGATATTGACGAGATCTTAGTAACAGCCATCAGGAGATGCTTCATGTGTTGCCTGCATTAACAGTTTCTCAACATGGAACTGTGCTTGTCCAGGTAAGCAATTTAGCTTGCAACGAACTTGTATTACCTAGTACAAGACCTATTGTAGAATTGGAGACAAAACCAAATATTATCGCACTGAGTCGGGTCAAACCATCTACTCCTATCTCCGATGAATTACAGGAAATGTTCAAAAGGTGCACTTCCACCCTTACAGCTGCACAGCAACACCAACTGTGGAATCTTTTATTATCCTATGTAGATGTATTCTCTCATTCGAAAGACGATATCGGCCTTACAACACTAATACGTCACAGGATCAATGTGGGTGATGCGCGACTATAAAGCAGCCACCACGAAAGCTCCCCATGTTTCGCAGAAACGAATCTGATGAAATGATGAAAGAAATGTTATACCAAGGTATCGGGCGACCATTAAAACGTGCATGGAGTAGCTCTGTCGTGTTAGTAAAAAGGAAGGATGGAACTCTTCGGTTTTGCATCGGCTACAGGCGGTTGAATGAAGTGACAAAGAAAGATTCATACCCTCTTCCGCGAATCGACCTTATACTGGATGCACTTGATGGTTTGCCACTTTAGACTTTCAGTCAGGATACTGGGAGGTCGTAATGCACGCCGCAGATGTAGAAAAACGGCTTTTACTACTGGGAGCGGCTTATTCGAGTTTACGGTAATGCCTTTCAGATTAACAAATGCCCCAGCCACCTTTGAAAGGCTTATGGAGCTAGTGTTACAAGGACTACCCAACACCATTTGCCTTGTATACCTAGATGGCCTGATTGTGCATGGAAAATCTTTCGAGGACCTACTACATCATCTTCAGCTCGTATTTAAACGCCTTCGATCTGCCGGCCTCAAGCTTTCTCCAAGAAAATGCACCATATGCCATGCGGAAGTCAAGTTCTTAGGACACATTATCTCCGAAAAAGGTCTGGCAACTGATCCAAAAAAAATTTCTGCAGTACAACAATGGCCGAGCCCTGGATCGAAGAGTGAGAGGCCGCCTTCAGTACTTTAAAACCAAAGCTGACATCGGCACCATTACTAGCACAGCCAAACGAAGATGACTTGTTTATTGTAGACACGGATGCGAGCCAGTATGCCTGGGGACCCGTGTTATCTCAATCTCAAGTACAGGGAGAAGAAGAAAAAGTTATAGAGTACTATAGTAAGACTCTAAGCCACCCTGAACGAAATTATTGCGTAACAAGGAAAGAACTGCTAGCTGTAGTGAAAGCAATTGCCCATTTTCAACCCTACCTAGTTCTAGAAATATATACGAAAACCACTTCAAAAATCAAACTTGCATAGATCGGTGACCATACGAAATTTAATAGGGTATCATAAGAATTGGTTTTAGCCCAATTATGGTTTATTATTTTTCACTTCAATTAGTTGTGACATTCGGAAAATAAAGTTATGCATTCGTTCGGAGAGGCATATCTACCTTCACCAACATATTTGCAATTAATTTTTTTTAAAGAAAAAGAATTTAGGGCGCATCCATTAAATGTGCAAAGGACGGAATATGGGGAATATCAGTACCTATACGGTTAACTAAGGATAAATTCTATCAATATACACGAATGTCAATTGACACGTTCGATTATATTTTGAGCAAAAT
>OZ005740.1:65819209-65909116 GCA_963930735.1 Dioctria linearis
AACTGATGATGAAAAAAAGGACTATTTGATAGTTTAAGAAGCAAATTAGATTGATCAACAGAATCGAATACCTTAGAGAAGCGGAGTAAATCTATAATTGATAGGTAGTCATTGTTGAGTGCCTCATGAGTATCTGCTACTACTTTTAGTAGTTCTGTCTATGCCTTGGACGAAAACTTGATTGCAACGGCGATAACATGTTATTAGCTTCAATATGACCTATAACTTGCCTATACATAATTTTTTCCAAAACCATGTTGGCTAATAAGATGAAACTAATCTAATTGTGAGGAGGAGGAGGTCCTTTAGGAACCACAAGAGCCCGATTCCAAATGGCAGTAAATTGGGAAGTGGTCAGATAGAAATAATGATATGTATCAGCGAACTGCATATATAAGGTGTCAGTAGTTAACTGAATTCTGGAGGTAAGCAAGCAATGCCAGTGTCATTGGACTTTATTGCATACATTATTCTTAATATACATATTATTATGGTCAGTGCAGCAGAAAGCGAACTCATTTAATGACCTATCAGAAAATATACCACTTTGAACATGCTGATCTGAAGCCACTGAGGTAAGAAAGCTGCATAATGCGTTAGGATCTACATAGGATATACGCCAAGTTACAGATATATTGCCTTAGGGTTTTCGCAATCAAGTTTTCGTTTAACTTATTGCAGAGAAAAGAGCACTTAGAAGTACGAATTATAGACCTTACTTTAATACGCACAGTTTTGTATCCACTAAATGTGGCTACGTCGCGTACTATTTTATGTTGCCTATAGAAAAAATCGCGTTCTGCTATTAGATAATGAATATCTCGAGTAATCCATGGACATTTATCTCATCTACGTGTTGTCTATAAGTTTTCAGAGGAACACATTTATCGAATAAATATAAAACTTTACCGACTAAGATTTTAACTTAACTCATTAACGACTAATATTACATATATGTATGTAACATCACGTTAACCGATTTGTAAACATTAACAAGAAAGAGAATTGACTCATATTTGCAGTGCAGATATACTTAATGATGTAAAATAGCGTTCTAAATAATTGTGTGAGCTACAAGCGAAGCATTTAGACGCTTTTTATTTTCGTGTTATTGTGAGGTTGACAAACAAAGTGTTGCAATGAGTGGGGGTAGAATGTAAGTATATATCCTTTTGTAATGTAATATATGCAATGTTAAGCCGAAAACCACTGAAGTGTATTGAATTATGTTTTCGTTATTCTCTTGTATTTCAGATATGAATTGTCTGCAGTGAAGGCATTTGAATATTTATATGCCTTAGAGTTAGATGATGAAGATAGTATATAGAGTATATTTAGGGCCCCTAGATGAAGGAGAGCTATCTTGGGAAGACTCGGGAGAAGAAGATGATCAAGGATTGATGGGTAATCTGCCAAAACACAATTAGAGGCTTCTTGTGAGTTAGTTTCATCTAGTAAATATGATACTGATAGTGGTGAATTAGCGGATGTAGAGATCAGCGAATTCCTGAGAGATGTTATAGAAAATTCTTATCAAAATAAGCGTCAGCCAAATGCAGTCACCACCAATAACTCCATCAAAATCATTAATTACTAGTTATTTTTATGGCACTAAAAAAGAAGTTCCTGTTGCATCAACATCATCTAGTGTTATTCCTGGAACGGAGAGATTTTGCTCAATTCAAGCATCGTCATCAGATAAAGAGCAAGATCCAATTCGCGGTATTTCAACAGCATTAATTTCAACTATGCCAAACGTACTGCTGCAACAAGCCGGTCGGCGGAGTTGTCATCGGGAAAAGAGCCAGAAACAGCTGCAGTGGAAATAACTCTAGAAAAAATAACGTTACGTTCAACTCGAAAGACATCAAGACTGTCTGCTGTGCCAACAGCGGAACAATTGAGAAATGAATCGAATTTAGTGCGGATTACACCGATTGTGTTGGATTACATCCATACAAACAGTTCAAGAAGTATTTTGGTACTGATGTCATAAACTAAAAATACGCAGTACTCAGAAATTCATCACTACTAAATCCAAACTTAACGGAAAATGAAGTATAGGTATTTCTTGCGTTACTTATTATAACTGGCTACACACCTCGGCCAATAAAACGGGACTATTGGTCGAAAGATCCAGACATGTATTGTAAAATGATTGCAGAAGCAATGAGACGTGACCGATTTGAAACGAATATGCGTTATCTTCACTTCAGTGTTATCGCCCAGCAAAATGTGGATAATTAGACCATTGACAGATGCTCGAAAAGGGATCGATTTTTAAGACATTTTAATGATAGAATACTATGGTCGTCATAGTTGCAAGCAATTCATACGTGGAAAGCTGCTGAGGTTTGGCTACAAAATGTGGAGTTTGAATACACCATTGGTTACCTCATAAACTTCGAGATGTACCAAGGTAACAATCCGAGAATCAAAATTCATTTCACTTGGATTAAAGCAACGTGGTTATTTCGGTACAGTCACATTATTATTTGTAGACACATCATACATTGCTATTCTATAAATAGGCGTTTAGCTTTAGAGAATTAGAACAATTGTTCTTTACAGCTTTATTATTGTAATTAAATTAGGCATATATTAAATTTCAGAAATATTTCGCTTAAGGTAAAAAAAGTTATAAAAACACCTTATTTGAGATCTTATCTTACATATCTTAATTTACTTCAATTTACTTAATTAGGGTGCTAAATTGGTCTAAGTTCATTTATTAATAGGTTTTCTACATTTGTCAAACAACTGGTCAGAATTGAATTTACTTTATCAGTAACTTGACTTACATTTCCTAAGTTGTGTAGCGATATGGTAGAGAAATGCCAAGGCAGGTTTAGCATTCTTTTTAATATTTTATTTCGGGAAATTTGAAGTTTCTTTAAATTACTCATTGCACACTTACCCCAAACAGGGGCCCCGTAAAGTAGTGTTGCTTGAAAGATAATTTAAAAGATAGTAACCTTGCTTTTGATATTCAAAGCAGATTTTTGATTTATCAAAGGATAGAGACTCGAGTCAGGATATTAATTTTATGTATACCTAGTAATTGAAATATGTCTTTGGAAGTTAGGGTTTTATCTATTGTAATTCCAAGGTATTTTACATTCTCTGTCCAAGGTCATGTCCGTTTAGATTCAAGTTGTTTGCAGACAGATTTGTGCTTTTAAGTTTCCGGGTAGAGAACATTGCGTTTTAATAGGGTTTATTTTTATTTTCCATTTGCACAAATAGCGATAAATAGTGTTTAAAGCAATCTGAAGATTGCTGGTTATTATAGCAAATGATGAATGTATCCCCGTACCATAGGCGAAGGTAGTAATATTACAGTTGTTTTAGGCCATAATATCAGCCGTAAAAATTGTGTATAGCGTTGGACAAAGCACGGAGCCTTGTGGTACTGCAGCGGACACTAGTATGGCGACAGTGGAAGAATTTTGCATAACAAATGAAAATGTTCTATCTTTCAGAAAGCTAATTACAAGTGCTATTAAATTGGAGGAAAACCGAATGTAACAATTTGTAAATGAGTGCGTCATGCTACTCCATGTCAAATGCAGCTTGAATGTGTAGCAAAACCAGACCAGTAGACTCCAGGTGGCTAAATTTTTTTTTTAATATGTCTCGTAATTCTAACAAGCGGATGTGTTATGCTATGTTTATTCCTGAAACCGAATTGCTCCTTGGGTAGAATATCATTTTCATCCTGGTAGTTTGGTAGTAGGATTTTAATCAGCATTTCAAATAATTTATCGAATATTGGTAAAAGGCTGATTGGGCGATAAGAGCTAATATCATACGCTGGTTTGTTAGGTTTTGGGACTGCACACCTTAGCGTTTTTCCAGTGAGGAGCAAAATACTTTACTTTGAAGCAACAATTGAAGATCAATGTAAGAAGGAGTAATGCAATCTTTGATACAATTTCCTTTAATGCCGCTTCCTTTTCTGGGTCGAAGCTTTTTGATTAGTTCCCTTACCTGACTGAGTTCTACGTGGACTTCCTGGTCCGAAGATGCTGCATTTCCAGCAAATTCCTCAATCCTTTGCTGGACTAACATTTTTGTATTACTATCACTTTCCTGGTCCGAAGATGCTGTATTTACATCAAATTCGTTAATCCTTTGCTGGACTAACATTTTTGTATTACTATCACTTAAGTCATGTGCTTTACGGTGGTTATTTGAAAAACAAATTTGCTAAAAGTTCAGCCTTTTCCAAATTAGTAATAATATTGTTGCCCTGATATTTCAGGGTAGGGATGACTCTATTTTTGTTTTTAATGAGTTTTGTTTAATTCCAGAAAGGCCCATCAGTTTTGGTTAGACTTGCCAGTTTGTTATTAAAACTTGTATTTCTCAAATTTAATATTTCGCGTTTTATGGTTTTTGTTAATTCCTTAACCTCGTTAGCGTGGGAACTGGTTCGATACCTCTTTAGTTTTTGCCTGGCCATATTTCTTAAGCAAATTAGACTCAGTACATGGCTTGGAAGAGTTCGATTTATTGTAGTATTTACTGGCATCGCTTCATTAATCACATTGTACATGTTAGTGATCATATCATCAATTTTAGTAGTTTTATTTATAGTGTCGGATTCCACATTTACTATCGATAAATTGTTGGAAATATATCTTTTATAAGCAGTCCAGTTGGCGTTAATTTGTAGACTGTGGGTCGCAATGTTCCAGATATAGCGACCTGAGTGACAATTGGAAGATGATCAGATGAAAGTTCATTTACGACCCTAGGTTGGAGAAATTAAGATTGGACAATTTGTTAAGTATAAATCTATTGCTGACAGATTACTATTTATTGACGTGGGTATGATACTAAAATCGTGCCTTTTATATGACAAAAACAGATAACGAAACAACAACAAAGGATGAAAGACATGTAAATGTTCCCCGTCCATATTCAGTTGCTACATATAAGCCGAAACACCTACAAAGTTGCAGTTAGAGGAAAGAAATGGTGGATTTCGATTTTTACCTGGCTGCTAGATGTTTTGGTTCAGAATGCGTGGTTATTGCACAGAAAAGGTGTTTCTGGGTTACTCCAATTTCAGTTCCGGAGAGCCATAGCTTATTATTAATGCCAGAGGCTCTGCACTCCTAAACCACCTGGAGGATGTCGATATCCAAAGAAAAAACCTGAACACGCTAATCCTCAATATGACGACGTTGGTCACATAATCTGAGTGATAACTGAAAAAGGCGAAGACGTTGTCAAGGTGAATATTGTAGATCCAGCGTAATACCAATATGTGAAAAGGGCAACGTTGACCTTTGTGTGTCGTGTTTTGAAACATACCACCTAATTCCCGTATGCGATTAAAACTTGTTTTCTAACTCCTTACCTTGTATTACTTTTCTCAAATTTAAAAATAAACATTCTACTACATCTTAAAATTTATACTGCTATATCCTGCCTAATGTTACAAATATTTAATGGGTTGCTTTACCTACTTCCGGGAAAAAACCCAATTTTTTTTTTTTGGATTCCAGTTAAAATGGATATTAATAGTATTCCGCTAAAATTGCAACTTTTGTAAGCTGGTCGTTAATAGGCTAACTGTCCAATATGTCGCAATCGAATATGGAATTCCATGACATTTCATTACATTTAGTAATAAGTTGAACCTTATTTAAATTTATAAAATCGCGAAGTATAAATGTAGTGTACTAATTAGGCAAGGCTGACATATTCATTCTGTAAGTTAAAAATAGGAAATTATGATCAAAGTTACTGGGTGAAATAATTCATTTGTTGAACAATACATTTTGCATTTTAGTTGTGAGCATGTAATCAACCTGGGATGAATTCGCGGCATTAAAATAGGTCTGAGTAAAAATTCGTTCATTTGTCAAAAAATTTCTATTATAATGAATTTATTACAGTTGCTTATTAAATAAACTCTAAAGCACAAAAACCCAAAAGCAGTAAATTAAAAGCTTTTAATTCCAATTATTATCGAAATTATTTTATTTCACATGGTCAATGAAATAGGTGTAGTACACAAAAATATTAATATTCTAATTTATTTAATTTTTTTTTTGGAAATTTAAGTTTTTTTGCCTTCCTAATCTCAGTATCCGGAATATTTTCCATTATTTTGCAGAACTATTTCAATTCTCCTTGACATGGATTCGATTAACTGTTGACATGATGGCAAACGTATGGAATACCATTTTTTCTGGACTGCTTCCCACAATTGTTCTTTATTTGTGAAATAATGGCCCGCTAATTTTCGTTTCAGTACATTGCGCAAGTTCTCAATAGGATTGAGGTCTGAAAATTGACTGGGCCATGGGATTACAGAGCCGTTGTGATCACGCATCCAACTTTTTACCAGAATTGAGGAGAGCTTCGGATCGTTATCTTGTTGAAAATGCCATCTTAGAGGCATATTTTCCTCAGCGTACGGGAGCATTATATTCTCTAAGATTTCCTTATATTCAAATCTGGTCATGATATCGTTTATGCGTAAGATAGGGCCTATGCCGTACCACGAAAAACAACCCCAAACCATAATATTTCCACCTCCATGCTTAACGGTATTCGTCGTGAATCGTACATGAAATTCCTTTACCTTTCGCCTGAGAACGTTTCGCCCAGAATCAGAGGAGAACAAATTTATTTTCGTCTCGTCGCTCCAAAGGATGTTGTACCATTCCTTTACTCCTTCTGGTTCGTTCCAAAAACGGTGCTTGGCAGCGAATTCTTTCCTGAACTTTAAATTTTTACCTCTTAAAAGCGGAACCTTTCTGGCGATTCTTCCAGGTAGTTTGGCATCCTGTAGCCTTCGACGAACTGTACGAGCACTAACTTGATTTCCAATTTGCGCACAAATCGTTCTTGAAGACATAAACCGATCTGATTTAGCCAATAATAATATGCAGTGGAGGTTTTTTTGGTTTTTCTATTTTCGGTATTTTTTAAAGATTTTAAAGCATTGGTTACACAATTTTCAGACCGCCCCAACGCTTCAGCGATGAGTCTATAGGTTTTATCTTGTTTCCTTAATCGCCGAGCCATACTTCTCTTTTTCGGGCTACAGTGAGCTTTTTGACCTATTTTAGAAGATTTAGTTCTTAAATTATTTCTATGTATTAAAAATGATTAAAATTAACTCACTTTGAATAAAATTTCTATTGAACTGTAAATTTTCATTTTATTACGTACACACCTATTTTGCTGACCAGCTAGAAAAATAGTTCTAGAGTGCTTTATGCAGCACGTGATAGAATCGAAGTATCTTTGGATATGATTGACATGAAAATTGTGAGGTAGATGTAAATGGATTATTTTCCTACAATTTACTCGAAGTGGAGATAAAATCGTCTTTATTTAGATGCAAAATGAATAAAAAACGGTTTACACCTATTTATTTGACCAGCAGTGTAAATGATTTATTAGTTTTAGATACAAAGTCTGTAATAGATATGAAAAGTCATTTCTTGGTGTAGAGCCACTAACAACATTGACTTTCAAACCACCGCATAATATCACATCCTGATATCGTATGCTAAAACTATTTAGAGGACAGTAAACATCAAAAAGAATACATTTATTTGCGATTAAGGATACATAAATCCCTAAGAATTCAATTTCCTCTCGTGCGGACAATGCGGACAAAAAGAAGCAATGACAGAAGCTCTTAAAGAAGTAAATAATGTATTTAAGAATTGTTTCTGTTTTGCAATTAATGATAGAGTTAAGCCAGGTTTCACACACTAATAGTGCTTGAATTTTGGAATCAGAGAACATTTCCTGCAATTGGCCAGTTTTGTTTCATAGACTATTCGCATTCAGACTCACAACGTTAAATCCTGACGCGACAGAAGATAAAATATTACAGACCTCTTTTACCTTGCCCAGAAGAGAAATGTTATCCATCATCAACACCGAACATCAGGCATCAGCAGGGAATAATTACAAAAGCAAATTTCTTTTGTGTGACAAGAATATGTTACAAATCTGAATGTGCCTAAAACCGAAGGTAAAAGTGACCATATCATAAGACTAAATTTCATGTTGTCTCCACATTTTCTTGTTAAGTTTGGCGTCATGGAATGCGAAGCAAACCATCGTACCGCACAGTACCAGGGAGCCGCTAGATGAAGTCATGCAGAGCCAAAAGCGGACTCTGTAAACTGACCACACGCATCAACTCTACACAGTACGGAAAAAGTGAAGTGGAGGCCCTCATATGTACCCTGGACTAAATACTGTAGCAACTCAACACAATTTAATTAATTTATTTTAATAAGAGACGATCTAAGGACTAATGCAATGCAATTTATAAATTTATAGTTAAAGTCTAGCACCAAAAGGCTTCTATTGTTTGCTAATAGAGTACAGCGGTAAAAATTTATTAAGTCGAGCAAGTGCTTATGAATTTATATATGGTATCAGATTTGCTTGATTGGCTGTATTTTATAAAATAACGTCAACCCACATCATTTTTGTATAACTAAAGAACTAAATATGAGATAAGTAAAGCCACTTACTTTTAAATATTGAACATTTTATTTTGCTATAGTATCAACAGCATTTATGTACCATGTAGGTACATACAGCCACTCACACCTAACCGATTACCTTGGAACCCGACCATCTCCGATTCGGATGAAACTTCCGCAGTATTTTTTTGTGTCAGCTTAACACCCCCCGCACAGTGTACTGGTTTCACGTCCTTTACAAAAAATAATATCTCGAAAACGGACCAACCATTTTTTTCTGATGCAAATGAAACTTCATGCTTTTTACTTTTCATAAAAAATACGGCACTACCGAATGAGAAGAATTTTTTATTAAAAATAGTGTTTTCAAAAAAAAAAAAAAAAAAAAAAAAAAAAAAAAAAAAAAAAAAAAAAAAAAAAAAAAATAGGTAGTGGGTGTTTTTTTACGTTCGATAGAAATTAAAATTGTAAAAAATAACACAAAAAATTACAATCTAATCAAACATTTTTTTTTAATTCGAATGATCAATTCATGACATTACAATTTGAAAAAGACTTCGGGCATATGGTCACCGAGGCTGTTCTTGACGAAGCTCATTCTGAACGTCCAATTTTGGGTCACTTTTTCGAGTATTGCTGGCTGTATGTCACGAATAACATGAATAATGTTGGACTCCAAGGCGTCAATTATTGATGGTTTATTAGCATAAACCACTGTCTTCACATAACCCCACAAGAAATAATCGAGAGGCGTTAAATCGCATGACCAATTGACAGGTCCCTTTCTCGAAATCAACTTATCGTCAAATTTTGATTTTAATAAGTCGATGATTGCGGTCGTCGTACGACACGTAGCGCCATTCTGTTGAAACTAGATCTCGGCCGGATGAATGCCATCCATATTTTCAAATAAAAAATCATTGATCATGGTGCCGTAACGATCTCCATTCACCGTAACGCAGACTCTGGCCTCATTTTTGAAGAAATATGTCCCGATGATGCCACCACCGTGTATACCGCACCAAACGGTGCATTTTTCTGGATGTAATGGAGTTTCTAGGATCTGTTGTGGATTGGTCTCATTCCATAAGCAGCAATATTGCTTATTAACAAAACAGTCCAGCCAAAAATAAGCCTCATCGCTGAACACAATTTGGCGATAAAACAACGGCTCACTTTCCAGCTGCTGTAGAGCCCGTTCACCTAAAGAACGAGGCATATGATGGTCATGTGGCTTTAATTCCTACACCAGCTGGATCTTATACGGGTGCAGGCCAAGATCTTTGCACATAATTTTCCGCGTAGTGAACGGACATAGCCCCAATCTCTTTGACCGCCGACGAATTGATAAGTTTGTGTCTCTTCCGCACTTTCCTTTACAGCGGCGATATTTTCTTCAGCACACACATTTCATCGACGTGTTGGTATTCTTGCATCATCCAGAGAAAATGTGGTATGAAATCTATGCACAGTTCGACGGATATCTTGCTCAGATGGATAATTATGTACACCATAAAAGTCACGAAATCGTCTATAAGTTGCGCAGATCGACGACTGATTTTCAAAGTAAATTTGAATAACTTGGTAGCATTGATAGCTCGTCATAGGATACTGATCATAAATACGCAAAAGTAGCAGCAGTATAACAGCTCGCTCGACAGTTAAACCTTTGGAAAATTCTATCTAAGCAAACAAAAACACCCTTTATATGTATATGTATATTATTTCCTTTTTTTTTGTATTTTTATTTTGAAGCTATGAACCTTGTCTATCTATGTGAAGAAAACTGTGTCGCCTTCGTTTTGGAGATATAAATTTTTAAAGCCATTTCACACGAAAATGATCCCTTTGGTCTAATTTTGGACAATTTGTAAGGAATACGAACATAGCTCATCCGTATTTTTTATGTTTCCCCATACCACGCTCGACATAATTTAATTTTAACATTTTGAGTGAGAAACTAACAAAGTAACACGTTAAGCCCTACAATTGCAAAATATTTTCGAAAAAAATTATTTTCTACTCTATTACTCTATTACTATGTCATGGTATAAGAAAAACATGTCCCATTTCACTGTTTCTCCCAGCGGGCCACTCACTTCAGTTACCCATACCTTTATAGCTACTCTGTGCATTAAAACGGATTCTATGACCTCGTAAGTATTACGTATGTATTATCGTGTTTGTATTCGAGAGGATGCACGCGGCCATATTGGAGATCACTTTGTGCATCCATATGGATGCTTATGGCACTTAACGTTCATTTCAGATTTCGTGAAATTTTTCTAATTTTTTTTTTTTAATAGCCTCCAATTTTTATAAGTACAAAGGGTCATGAAATGTCAAATTAATGTCTCTTAATTGTATTCCATTACTTTCTCTATAGTTTTTTCCAGCTGAATGCTTACAAAAGCATATATACTTCTCGCTACTTTCGTAATCTGAGTGGCGTGATTGTTCCATTAAAATTTAATACTTATTCCGTTATATCAACAATTTAAATTGCTAATTATAATATGAAAGTGCTCTTTGAATTGAACACCGAATTCGTTTCATGTGGAACTGATTGAAGTACTCAGTAAATATTATATTCTACTCAAATGGATTTTTATTTGTACATTTTTATTCAGCCTATCATTTGTGGGTATAGTCTATATCGGGCAGAAATTAATGTTTGGTATATCCGTGAAAACAATGCATTTAATAATTGTGCGATGACATCTGGTAGAGGCAATCCCCTCTTCATTTACAATTCGATAGCAAAAAGCATGTAATATTTGGTAAATTATAATTTCATTTAAAGTAATATGGCCTGGAAATTTAAAGCGCGGTATTGAAATGAGAGAGTAAATAAGTTTAAGCGCTCATTGTACAGAATTTACCAACGCCGGACGTCGTGAATTATTCATATCGCAAAATTGCAGTTTTAATATTTCATGAAACGATACCTGTATGATACAAAAACAAATACCGATGTAGCTCTTCTCGATTGTGCGTGAAATTCGAATGATTACAAGAGAAAAGGTAAAAAAGAATCAAGAACTTTGGGTTTAGTAGTATCTATATTTAATAAAATTCATAAAGGATTGATTTGTGATATGTTTTTTTATTGAAACTCAGCTATTCATCAATAAGGATGTAGCCCTTAGCGAATCAAGTCAAATGTTCCAGATGCTTACAATTTTTTAAAAGATTTCCAAGAAAACGGTATCTATTAGAGATGTGTCGGTCCGGAACGGGTCCATGCAAGGATTGAACGGAACGGGTCCATAATTAGTGGAGTTGTCGTTCACTCGTTCTTATGTTTAAACCAATTTATGTAAAAAAATTTACTAATCTGGGCACATTACACTTCGGTTTTTCTGATTGGATATTTCGATATTTTATAGTAACTTGTTTGGTTTTACTCGGGAGTTCGAGTACGAGAACATATAAGAAGCATATGGATGTGGTGGATATCACTTAAAATTTGTGTCAGTATATGGTGTGAAGCCAAAATTACTTCCCTTGGCTCAACAGGTAGTAACGAAGAGCACAAAATGCAGACAAAAATTAGATGAAAGCAAAAAAAAAAAGCAGGAAACAATAGATGAAATAAATGGCAACGTACATAAATGTCGATAAATTTTCACTCCTTCATGAATTCTGCTAGCTGTCAACTGCGACAATTTATATGTAGATATAGGAAGCTCGAGGCGAATCGGTTCATAAGCTGTATTTTAAAATGAACTAATAGTCCCCTAATAGAAAGCTCTGTACATACATTCTCTCTCTCTCTCTCTCTCTATCTCTCTCTCTCTCTCTCTCTCTCTCTGCCTCTACTGTATTATGCCACATATATTCTTCGTACCATTTATTACTGATAGCTTCCTTTGGTTGAATATAAAGTTAAAGTGCTTTAAAAAGTGATCCGGATTTATATGGAGATCTTCCTATCTACTTGTTTGTTGTCTATGCTATCAGCTTGCGATGTGATTTTACACTAGCAAATTCAACCACAACAAAAATATTGGTCCGCCCTAGATTAGATTAGATTTGTGAAGGGGTGTGTAGGCATTAGCCTCGCAATCACTGCGACCTGAAAGATCTATTGTGAGTCCCCGTTGCATTTATTCCATTTATAGGTTTAGACTGTTAATAAAGTCTAGAACCATTCTGGGCTTGAGGTTCCATACGTAACTTGGTGGAGTAAAAGCATGTTCAAGATGGAGTAATATCCGCCTGGCCAATGCTTCGCAGTTGCAGAGCAAGTGCTCCGAGGTTTCGTGAGCATTCTGTCAGAAGCGGCAGGATGAAGTCCTAACCAAGTCCAGCTTGTTTATGTGATACTTCAAGAGGCATTGGCCTGAGAAGAGCACAGTAATAATTTTGAGCTCTATTCTTCTAAGTAGTAGGAGTTCTTTTGTTTTTCCGCCACAGGTGTCGATAAACTTTTTTGCCTAACGTAGTCCTTGTAGCCTTTCCCAATCAGCGATTTTGTTTATTCTCCCAGTGGTTTTAGACCAGCTCTGTTGTAACACTTTGAAGTGCCACAAAATGGCTCTGGTCCGACAAACTGAGTTTCCGCTCATGTTTTGGCTACGCCATCAGCAATTTCATTCGCCCTCATGTCCAAGTACCCACCTGAGGATTATTTTGTTTCTCCATGATCAGATTTTCAGAGTTTGTAGATATTTCCAGACTATCCCTGGCCTGCTTTTACTAAATTTGGCTTATGTGCATAACGGAACGAAAAGTGTCCATCGCCTTTATCATCGCTTTTTGTGTAAGCCCAAGTTGGAAAATCCCGCTGACTGGATTTGTGTTTTTTTTAATTGTTGGTGAAACTTAATCGCGTTGTTTTTCATTTACTTTATGGTAGAATTGGTAAAAATGAGGTTTTATATACCACCAACTTCAGCAGCCCCACGTGATAGATCTTGTCTAAAGCTTGTCTAAAGACTTACTGATACAGGAACCGACAATGTTATATGCTTACATTTTTAATTGGAAGTTATGTTGTTTGCTCTCAATTCTGTGATAAAAAAATCATCTGAACTCTAACATATTTCCTTGTATTCAATTGCCAAAGGAACGATGGAACGGGGCCGAGGAGTCAGGTCCAAATGAGATGATGCGGATCCGTATCCTATTCCGAAAATTCCTGGGAACGACACATCTCTAGTACCCAGTGGCGTAGATAAGAATTCAGGGGCCCACCCGCGAAAATTTTTAGGGGCCCTTTTTAAATATACATTTAGACCTCAGGTATAGTCGATACTGTACTTTATAGAACGCAAGACATTCATAATTGAGAGCAAAAAGTTGTGGAATATATAAATATTCCTAGTTAAGTATGGACATTATGCATGTATTAATACATATACATATTATACCTATATATAAATCCTCTCTGGTAAAATAATAAGTATGGTGTAAAATTTGGTATTTATTATAATAATATCCAAAAATATTATTACAAATTTTTCTTATATCTGAGGATGATACAGATGCTCAAAAGTGCAGTTAAATTAAACAGTGAATTATAAAAAGAAGAAATTACAAGAACTTACCCGACTTAATTAGAAGATGAAACACAAAAGCGTCTTTTTTTCAGAAGCATAAAGTTTTCAACTAGCTCTTCTAGATTGACGGACTTACTTTGTTCATGTTCAATACTTATAACAGCCAAAGCACTTAACCGAACTTGTTTAATAGTGCTGCGTAAATAAGTTTTAATCAATTTCAGTTTCGAAAACGATCTTTCTGCTGTTGCGGATGTTACCGGTAATGTTAAATATAATTGAAATAATGTACACAAATCTGGAAGACTAGTTGCTACACATGTATTTTCCACTATTAATAAATTTGCCAGTTCTTTAATAGATGACTTTTGTTTAATATCATTGCTGAAAACAGTCTTGAAATTAATTAACTGAATAGGTAGGTCTTCCGAAAAATCATCACCATATTTGCTCAGAACCTGCCTTCCACATTCCATTATTGCTTCATTCGTTAAACTGATAAATTTTGAAGGGTTGAGAAATGTGAAAAGCTTCACAATTTCATGTATAGAGGAAAATCTTCTAGATAGTTGGTTGATAATAATATCAAGTGATGCATTAAAAACTTCAATCTGAAATTTTTTCAAGGGATTAGGAATTACGCAGCCATCCTCAAATTCATCAAAAAATTTCTTCTGGCGTTTTTCTTTCAACTTAGGCTGAATATTCCAAGACTTTGCTAGGCTATTAGCTTCTTCTTCAAGTTTATCGAAATTGTGTCGAAGTTGTGATAAGTTCTTTTGTCCAGTGTTGAGCAATTCGCAAGCTTTTTCTAAATCGCATGAGGGACTCTGTAGTAGTTTTGAAATTAAATTTACGGCTTCTAAGATTTTACTTTGAAACACGAGTATTAAAATGAACTCGTAACTGTCCATTTTATTCTGCAAAGACTTTGCTTCATTTCTATCATTTGGTTTTTTGCACAATAAGATGAAGTTTGATAAGCATTGCATCACCGATTGATAATTATATCTTATAGAGAGTAAACATTCATATCTAGAGGACCACCTTGTCAGGCAGAGTTTTTTGAGGGTGTATTTCATTTTATTTACATGTAATGATGTTTCATTTAGTGCTTGCCAACGCGGGAGACTTTCACTGAAAAAAACATAAATACTTTGTAGAAGGCCATAGAAGTTTTGAATCTCTCTAATGTTCTTAACCGAATCATTTAAAACTAAATTCAAATTGTGAGCTGAGCAATGCACATAATCAGCAGTAGCAACTCGATTCTTGATTCTTGCCTGCAAACCGCTATATTTTCCAGACATATTAGCAGCCCCATCATATCCTTGTCCCCGACACTTTTCAATTTTAATTTTAAAATTATCCAAGGCAGTAAGAACGACATTCTCAAGGTTCTGTGAATTTTGTTCGGTTAGTTCTATAAATCCAATAAATGACTCTTTTACTTCTAGTTTGTTATGTACTCCTTTATCTGCATTTGGCTTTATGCTTGCATACCGTATAACAATACTTAGTTGGTCTTTTTTGGATATATCTTGGGTACTATCAATTATAAGGGAAAAGAATGGAGCGTCATTGATACCTTCCGTTATTTTTTCTAAAACGCTTTTAGCCAGATGTGTAATTATTTCATTTTGGATGTCAGGACTCAAGTACTTATTTCGAATATTGGTATTTGACAAATGGGCTTTTAGTATGGGGTCATATCGCGATATTAAGTCAATAATATTTAAGAAATTACCACTCGTTGCTCCAATTTCGTAAGCGCTTATACTTTCTCGATGACCTCGTAAAGCCATATTGCAAATTGATAAAGTTCTTATCACATCGCAGATTCTTATTAAAACTTCTTTAATTTTTTCATTACTACTTCTTCGATTATCGATGGTTCTATTTTTCTCCCAAGTGCTGTAGGTTATACATGATTCCAAATGAGCATGACTTTCTTCGTGAATTTTAATTTTCTTACTCAAGCCTCTCCAGTCATTAATTGTTCCCTTACACCAACTTACTGCTTTTACATTATCAGAGAAAAGCCAACACGGTTGACAATAAACCCCATTCAATGCCTGAGAGTAACAAAGCCAAAAACGATCAATTTGTTGGCCAGTTCTTGTTTTAACCACATAGTAATCAGTGCTGAAGGCTCTATTGTCATTTTCATTCTTCGGAAATGGACCCATGGGTTTATTTGGACCTGCAGCAATAATTTTTCGTTTTACATCGTCCGATAGGTGTCCCGAAAATAAAGCCCTGTCTGTAACAAAATGTGTTAGATCCTCCTGATCACATTCATCTTCGTTTTCTGAGGCAGCTATATTTGATTCCTGTTCGACAATTGCAACATTTTCATCAGCTCCAATAATTTTAACTGAGGTAGACGCACTAGCTTCTGAGGCTTTTTCAAAGAAACTACTAATCTTCGGTAACTTATGTGCTTTTTCACATTTTTCTTGTCTCAATTTTCGTTTTTGTGCACCACTCATATATTTCCTTTCACTCATTTTCACACAAAAATACTTTGCACGACACTTATACGAATGTATATGAAAAATATTTGAATATTAAGTTCTATATTTTACTTATATTCTCAATTTAATAATAAAATAATATAATCTCCAATGAGAATCGAAACACTTTACATGAAGTCGTGCTATTTTGAGTATCCTTTGTATGGATATATCCCGTCGCGCATCCAAATCTAGACTGAAAAAATCTAAATACTTTTTACTTAAATACGCAGCTATCTTTCTGATTCCCAGAAAAACAATAAAATTTGCCTGTTTTAAGGCAGATTGCTCATTTTCTATAATTTCAGTAATAGGAATTCAGTTCAAAAATCAACGATGCTTCACCTGAAGTAGGGAAGGCCTCAATTTTTTTCCTAGAAATTTACTGGACATTTTTCATTCGAATTTGTATGCATTATTGGAGGCCAACAGCATTGCCTCGCTATTAGCATTGACAAACTAATAAGATACAAAGACTGCGACGATGCCTCCTCGACCTGATGTAGGGAAGACCACAATTTTTTCTTAGAGATTTACTGGAAATCTTTTCTTTGAAATTTGTACGCATTTTTGGAGGCTGACAACGACGCACAGTAAAGTATTGTATCTGAAAATAGCTCCAGTCGGCCACCAAAGTGAACAAAAGTTCTGCCGAAACATTTTCTGTAATTTTTTAAGAAGAAATTGAGGCTTTCCCTACATCACGTTGAAGCATCGTCGCAGTCTTTGTATGTATTAGTTTGTCTATGCTAATAGCCAAATATGAAAAATGTGTCGGTAATGTTGAATTCCGGATATGAGAATGGTATATAATCTATAAAAATCAGTAGTAAAATGAGCAATAAAATTGAAAATATCTGGAAAAAAAAGATATTTCTCTGAAATTTTCATGACTTTTATTATATGTATACTTTTAGAGTAAAATGTTGGAATTCTTTGAAAATTTAGTTACCAGTTTGGGGCCCCTAAATTTCCGGGGCCCCCCCGCCTGGCGGGGTTTGCGGGTGCCTTATCTACGCCACTGCTAGTACCTATTAGATAAAATTTGAGTGCTCTATGTTGTCATCAAAGATTGCAAAGCCTGGAAGATCAATGGATCGTAGGTCATACAGGGATTACTCGTTTGATTCATATCTAGGAAACAAAACTGAAGAAGATGCGGGAAGATATAAACCAACACATAAGGTATTGGGATCCTACCTTACTGCTTATAAAATCGAAATCCATGTGATAAGTACATATTTCGTCAGAATTATCCCCCAAACATCGATAAAAACACAAAAGTCATATACCTTCACTTAAAGCTAGTTTTTGACTGTAATAGTGTTCTTATTCTACTATCAAAGGCAAGCAAATTAACTCCTGAGGAGCATGATGGTAATGAAAATTATATTCAATTCAATCATAAGCTCTGCAATTTATTTGTTTTTCCTATTCCAGGCTTTCTTGACTACTATTCGACTTTGCCAGATAAATTCTGAAGGAATATACATACAGGTCTTCTTCAGAGCGTACTTATGGAAAACAAAGGAGGCTTCATCGTTCTGCAGGAGGCTTTACACAAAAAGCAGATATTATCCGCAAGGCCAAAACCACTTTGACGGTAACAGGTACTTTTCACGATTTATAAGAGAGTGTTGTATACATCCCAAATAGCTCTAAGGATGTAACACACTTAATTAATGTAGATATTTCAAACTGGCAGATAGGCATGAGTTACCATCCTAATTTCACAACTCAGAGCACTTAGATGATTTTAATTTTACTTCACATCTGGAGGTATTTCTACAATAATAACTGCACCAAGGATTAATATGAAAATACTAACTTGTGTCTGATGGATTCCATTATTAGTAGATCACTACAAAAAGTTTATATGCGTCATAGACTCATATGTCCTGGAGGTAATCCCATGAGATTATCGTGAAAAGTATATCGTCGATTGGAGAGAATATGGAGCTTAAGGGCACCTAAATAGTCATGATGCTGAAACATTGAAATTCTCAAAAGCTATCGTGCCTTTCTTAGTATACAGGGTGATCTGTTAAAACTCTGCACTAATGAATGGTGTGAGAGTTGCCGGGAGGAACACAAAAATTCATGGTTTGAGGAGAGAAAAAGGAGAAAAAGTGTATTATTTGGTAGGTAGTAAATAAATAAATATAAAATAAATAATACTATAATGGCGGAAAGATACCACTCCTGCATGGATGATTTAAAATTAGTTAGACGGAAGATTTTTAGGACTTACCAATAGTTTATAACATTTTCTCTGTTCCCTTTCATTTCGATGTTCAACAAAATCAATATTGCGGAATTATTACTCGATTTTCTTATTTAACTTCTATATTTTTACATATAAAACTGGTGTTGATGATGTATGTTTTGAAAAACAATAATTATATTAAATTAAAAAGCTGAACTTGAGCAGACAACTCTGTGCTGCGCTTTTGTCTTCGCTTTCAGTTCTCTGTCTGCCTCAAACCACCGTGGACTAATAGAAAATAAAGTACCGTGAAAAAGAATATAACCGTTGACTTGACTTTTATTTTGATTTCCCTTATGAGCTCGTACAACAACCTAAAAATAGAGTGCTTTAAAAAAATTTGAGGGAAGCATCTTTAAGTCATCCCACCTCACAAACAACGTATTTTATTACTCTTGTCTCAATTAAAAATTTTCGCTCCTCTTGACATATCATATCACTTCTTGCAATAGTGCAGAGTTTATATAGATCTCTCGTATACTATACACAAATATTTGAATACATCATAATAAATTAAGTATAGGCTATAACCGAAGAGAATTTGTACGGACCATGCTCATTAGTTAACAACCTAAAATCGGTTAAAGACTTTTGTACTTGAATTGACTTAAGGACTACCTATAATACAGTCTGGATGGTGAAACTTTGGTTATCTCAGTGATGATATGCACAGTGAGAGGATTTCGATACCACGCGCAACTATTACCCACCCGGTAAAACGTAATAACCCAAAGTAAAAGGATTAGTCCTGTTCTGTTATATCCATGCAGTCTCTATTTTCTTGATAATCCGACTTCAACCGCCGTAAATTTATGTCTGTAGATAATTTTGTCAGAAACATAATGAAAATTATCGGGGGTTGAAGGTTCTACGTATATAGACTTAAGATTGGTGACTGAATCATAGTCACAGTAAAACAAAACTTTCCTGTTTGCACTTTAATAAGAATAGGGCGAAGGTAACGCTTGATCAGACAAATACTGCGTCCTAACGCAATACCGAGAATTATGAAGTCACTCTAGATAAGATGTTACCATTCAGAATGTAGCTGCTAAGCACCACTGGAAAATTTAAAACCAGAAATAATACTTAGAAGGCACTTCGCTTTGCATTTCAGGATTTCTCCGCATCGATATTCCACACTTTACGTTCACTTAAGGAAAATAAGGAAATATCAGGCATCAATTGTGGAATATGAAAGATTATCAACTGCCCTTCGCACATTTCCTGCATATGGAAGATCACAACCGTATTTACCTTAAGTTAAGAAACCCCCGGATTTGAAACTGGGCAAAGATTCTCAACGATGTAACTAAACCTCCGAGGCGATTTGATAATCGCTTCTTTGTTGGAACAGTCTGGGATTTCATTTCGTGAATATTGGTGAGTTTCCCATTAGATTTCAGTTCTCGATATCTTTATGGACGCTTTTTTAACTGATTTCGAGTTTACAATGGAATGTGTACCGATACATTTCATAAGCGCTGACATGGATCTTCTCGGACTTGTCATTGTATGGATGAACTCTTGAGCCACGTTTGTAGAGACTACAGTTTGCGGGCGTAGGGGTGAAGAAAAACTTATGCACAGATATGAACGGCTAGGAAAAACTTTCATTTTGATTAGCAAAGAATTAACGTACGCTGGAAGGGACATGAAAGTTAAAAATGCCACCCAATTCAAAGGTTTACCTAAGATTCAAAACATTGCATGGCAGAAGGGTGATATGCCAAGCAATCAAAAAATAATAACCATCGAATTATCACAATCAAACTTCTTCAATTCAAAAACTCACGAATAACTTTAAACATTCTTTATTAAAGCGAACTGACCCAACTTAATAATAGCATCAATCTAACCCGAACCGAAGCTTGACTACTATGACTGCTCACTAAATGGCCATGCTACTTTACCGGGAAATGACTGAATAACTAACGGGCACTCGCCAGACGGCTCATTCGTCTTTTATGCCCCCTTACTCGAGAGTAAACTTTGTTCACAACGTGGATATGTAACCAATAGAAAACAACTTGTTGTTTGCTCCACAAGATGTAGCACCTGGGTTACTTCATAGTTAGCAATTGCCGTGCGAGGATAATTACTATTGTAATCGTCGACTGCTCCACCAGATGTTCAACGGAGCCCGCTGTTGGGCTAATCAGCAAAATAATCGACGGCTGCAGATCAATTCCATGCGAGTAATTGTTTAGCAATTGCTGATTATTCTCCCAGTGCTTTTGTATTGTTACGTTTTTGTTTTATTTAAATGCAATCAAAATAATTTTAAAAGGTTTATTACAGATCGCCCCGGCCGAGCGGAGAAGAGGGAACAGAAAGCCATTATGGCGACAATCAACGCCCTTGAGAGACAGAATATAATTTATATTCTGTCTCAGCAAGTACCGGTTTATGTCAGTGCATGCTTGACATTGGACTTACTGGACACCTACCTAAAATCTCTTCCGATCTTTGGGTCACGGCACCTGGTTGATTTAGCTCAACTCCACGCCGAGAGCCAATTCTCTAAGCATACATTAAATAAGCGACTATCCTTCGAATTCACGGACGCAGTATGCAATTATGACAAGAGAACAAACTTCTCTGTTTAGAGAAGAATGTTCGCCTAAGTCATGCAGACACAGATAATCTCACTCTGCCCGCGATATGGGCTATCACAACTACTATGATGCTCACGCAGGGGGCCTTCCCATTTTGAGGTGAATATTGCTCAAAGAGCTCTATTCGGGGCTCCTCAACTCTGTAATACCAAGTTAGCAATGTCGGCTACCCAATTTGTATGGCTTCGTATCACATGATCATACGATCATGAGTACTCCTAGTGAATCTTAGATGCACATCCTTAAACGTTACTGGTACCTCCGTTCGGAGTTAATCATATTAGCACTAATAAAGTGACAGCAGTGGACCACGAGAAGGTTATGATCCGCCTCTTAGGCTAGGAGAGGCTTGAAGCTAACGCCAGTAGTCTTATTCCATACCAAAGTACAAATGCAAGCTGCTAGGTCATATACGCGCTAGGCTTCACTAGGTAGCTACACGCACTTTCATCAGTAATGAGATGTATAGGACCTCAGCACAACCAAGCACGGTGCACATATATCGCTTTTCACATCCAGTTATTCTCCCTTGGCAGCTCTGCGGTTCACTAACCATTTGCACCGCCAGGAGGAGAGGGAACAATCAGAATTCCACACAAAGCTTTGGGACTGTTGCATATACCGTCCTAAAGCTGCTGAAGTATCTGGGCGATGTATTGGCTTGATCGCCGAGTTTAACCTTTGTGGTTTTACTAAGCTCTTAAAAGATTTCGGAATGATTTTAAAGTTCCTTGGTAGGTTCACAAAATTCCCGTGCTGTGGGATACATATCGGCTAAGGGAGAAAATCGCTGTAAGATTTTGTTTTCGAAATTATGAAACCAGCGGTTTTCTGTCAGGGTTCGTAATTCTGACACTAATTAGGTATACCGGCCGGTGTATATTTGTACAATACCTGTTTTCCTTTTTGTTCTTGTGTCTGATGAGTGAAGATATTAGAAAGAATTTAAAGCGCAATTGTAACCAAAACTATCTCGATATCGTCACACCGCTGGAAGTGATCCTTCTTCAAATGGAAAACGAAGAGTTCTGTTTTATGCTTGAGTTGAAAAGAGAAACATAACCTAGATTTATAAATAATGCATCGCTTCACCCCACAGCTCCTGATATCCTTGAATTGCAACGCGAATTAGAAATGGGTGAAGGAATCGCTGAGCAAAACAAAACAAAAAAATTGCACAAATTCGAGTCCCTTTTTTCCGTGATTCTCGTGAGTTGTAAATATGTGTGCTGAGCCTTTGTTGAGTCTCTTTTATTGTTATTTTTTTTTTTTAGCTTGAACAAGCGACACTCGCTGGAGAGCTTTGACAGGAAGCTCCTCCAGCAAAGTTCGTTGACCGCTGTTGTGCTATGATAAAAATTTAGAATTGAGGGGAAAAAACGTTTCCATATATGAACCTCGGTGGAGAACAAAAAAAAGAAGAAACAAATGAAAGGTACTTAGCTTTGGTTTTTTTTTGTTAGATGTCTGCAGGATTATGAGCTTGGGGGCTCTTCGCTGGGGAACCTGTGCTGATTCTTTCGGGGTGTCCGTGGATATTTCCCCCGGGTTCTTCCTAGTATCCTCGTTCTTCCAAGCTGTGGTGAAGGAACTATATAGAACCAATTCTCAACGGCCGTTGACCGTACGAAGCGGAAACAACAAAATGGGAAGGAATGAAAAAGATGTGCAACACTCGCGAGTCAAATAATTTCTTATTTTTTTTCTTTATTTCGGCTATTCTTAATTCACGGTTCTTAACAACAACACTTGATTAAATTAAATTAAATTCACAGTTCAATTTTTAATTTTCACTCAACTAGAGGCAGCTGATGACACTTCTAAAGCTTCACAAATTGAAAGGAAGAACGACAGGAGATGGTAGACTGTTCCACATTCGCACAGTTCAGAATAAAAAAGCATCACGAAATGTAATTTTCCCATTATTGTTACCATACATATTATTATATACCTAACTACGTTTGTTTGAAAACGAAATTGTTCATTTTACAAATAGTCTTGATTTAATTTTACAAAATTACAAAAAAACTGGAGGAATAACACTAAGAAATTGTTTGTAAACTGTTGCTAACGTTTCAAGTTCAGATACCTAATTATAATCTTACAATTAACAGAAGACTACAAAGTATTTTAAATTTATTAATCTTACATTTTTCCATTACCGGACCATGAAATATGGAGAGAAAATTTTAAGAACTTATTAAGTCAATGGTAAAATATGAATGCGCACCACTACAGAATGAACATCCTTCAAGTACGTTCTCTACTTTCCTTCCAGTTTTTAGTATATACTAAGATTTTCGTCTTAAGGGTTTACCACTTCTTAAATATTTGTATGCTTTCATTTTATTAATGAAGAATTTAACTAATTTGTTTAACAGTGTGATAATATTTAGATGTTTGTTAGTTTAATAGAATCTTTTCTGCTACATATATACACTAAGTCTATAGGGCAAAACTCACCAAGTTTACGGGTAGCACATTCATTAAAAAGCGATTTGTACGATAAAATTATAAAGTCCTCGAGAATGTTAGAACCTTTCCTGCAGTCTATTATAAATTTAGGTCTCCTTGGTCATGATTCGAAAATAAGAGGTGTTTAATAGTGTATCTTTTAACATATGCACGAGATTCACATTCAGGTTTTTATAACGACACAGATGAATTAAGCCCTCGATATAGAGCGTAGACTTTGAAAATTTAGGCTTGAAGAAAGGAACAGAAACTGCAACAAATATAAAGGGCAAATATAACTTTCGTATTGACCAATATGCAATAACTTCAAAATTATTCAGCCTATTTTGCTATGCTTGATATATCATTGTAAAAGTTATATTCATATCACACGCAAGTTACGTTTGGAGCTGTGACAGGCAGGCCCTACAATAATTTTGATATAGGCTTTCGAACAAAATTAGTGAACCCGATGTTTAAGCCTTACATTATATAATTATACACAGTTGAAAGTGAAAGCATAGAATCAAGCTTGATAGTTGCCTTTTATGTGGATAGGGCAAGGAGTTAAGAAAACGATATGGTAGTAAAAATATAGGATATTTTGTAAAAATTTATAAAAGTCTCTTTAATCAACTCTAGGATATTCAGAATTAAATAATTTAGTCCGCTAAAAAGTTTACATGAAAAAATGCCTAATAGTTACCAACTCCACTTTATTTCCCTTGATTGTCCAAATCTATAATGAAAAATGAAATTTTTCTATAGCTACCCTACGAAGGAGTTAACCGAGTTGCCCAAGTGGGTGTTTGGTAACGCAGCTTATGTTTATGATGACAAATTGAGTCGTGACTAAATAGTGACCTGAATTTACAAGAGGTCCGAAAAATAATTTTGCCAAATTTTGGTGACTAGTGTTGGGTTGTTTATAAAGGGTGTATAATAGTTACTTGGTTATATAAGAGTTTTATAATATTACCAATTGGTGATGTAGTTGTATTAGAGATTTTAAGGTTAATGGTTACCGTGCAAGTAAGTTACTAAAGGTTTTATAAGCAGGTGATGGAGATGTTACAATCACCGGTCGACATATCTTAAGTTCACCATTACAAGCACGTATATAAGATAGTTGTTTAATGGTTTTCATCGCAATGATAATATATAACTAATTAGTAATAAGTGGCTATTGTAGTATTCCTGGTTACCCTTATTTAACCCGACTGTATTCAGTAATGTAGGTGACTTTGACGAAAATTGGCAGCTGTCGGTAATACATTAACCAACTATAAAAAATTGTTACGGACGCAGCCTTAGTTCATTTAAACCACATTATTTCGGATATCATTCAAAAGTTCTTTCTTTATTTAACATAACTGTTTACTCTCACAAATTCACGAACAATTATCAAATCAACTATTTAGTTATTGATAGTACTGTACGTCTAATTAACGCCATCCAAGCAGTTTACTTCGTTCACTTCACTATCTGAAATAAGAGTCCCCCTGGACGTGAGGAGCGCCGTATATATACTCCACAATTTATCGTCGAACGTCTCCGTAAATTCTAATTTCTGAACCTAAGATGTCACTAACCTAAAGTTGTTTCCATTTCCGACAGATGCACTTGTGTAACTTTGTTGCGCGTCGGCCTGCCCCCTTCTTAAAATTGTTAGCCCCAATCCAACAACAGGTGGTACACGATCATGATGCTTGCAGGATTAACACAATCGATCCCTTTGAACCACGCTGAATCCTGTATTCAACGTCCCTTACGACGTTTCGGGTTGTACAGCCAAACAGGATCACCTTAATTAAATCCGGCTGAATTAGCACGTAAGTCACAGCGGGTCGTCATCCGATCGGTATGTACTGCTAATTTTGCTCTCGTGTGCTCCCGCTCATCAGCTAATCGTTGTTTAAGTTCCGACATATAGTCGTCTGGTAACTTTTGTTCACCTCTGCGTGTTCCAAACTTGCAGTCGTAGGGTAAACTCGTCTCCCTTCCGAATATGACCATTGCTGGGGTTTGTCCGGTAGTGTTGTGTACAGCTGAACGATAAGCTATTAAGAACATGGGAATATGCCAATCCCAGTCGCGTAGATGATAGTTGACCACTTTCTTTAGATGCTCGACTAATTTTCTGTTGGTGGGCTCTACCATCATTAAATTGTTGATGCAGAGGAGTCGCTCTGGTTTTTCTTATTCCTAGCATTTGACACATCTCCTGGAAAGTCCGTGATTCGAAGTACCGTCCTTGGTCCGAATGTAGTTCCTGATGTACACCAAATATTCTGACCCAATTTATTATTATTTGTTCTACCACTGTGGTTGCCTCTCGATTAGGGATTGTATAAGCTTTATGCCGTTTACTGAAATAGTCAATAGCAACTAATGTGTAATGGTTACCGTTATCCGTTCCTGGAAAGTTTCCAGCGATGTCTGGGGATATCTTCTCAAATGGGGCCCCTACATTATACTTCTGCATTTTTCCTCTCCTTCTGTGTGGTGGTTCTTAGCGGGAAGCACAAATATTGCATCTGCGGCACCACCTCTCCACATCCTCTCGCATTTGTAACCAATAACACTTTTCTCGTATTTTGAAAAATGTTTTATTCATTTACCGCCAAATGTTGTTGGCCTTCGAAGCTAGGACGACTAACTGCTTTCGGAATGAATCTCCGGTAGTTGCCTCCCACTGGGTCTTCTCGTTGTGCTCTTTGCAAGCTCTCGTTGTCCCAACCTGTCGATGGTTCCACAGTTATTTACTGTATAATTGGCATTGGTTGCGGTTTTTCTTTCCACCCGGAAGAAATGTTTACATTCAAGTCTGCATGGACGTCGTGAAAGGGTGTGGTCTGCATTTCCATGGATACGACCCCATTTGTGTTGGACTTCAAAGTCATAAGATTGGGGTCGCTCTATATATCTCGCCACTTGTCTCTCAGGGTTTTTAAACTCCAAAAGCCATTTGAGCGCTGCATGGTCAGTGCGGAGGATAAATTTCGGCCTGTAGAGATATTTTTGGAAATGCTTGGTTGAGTTTACAATGACAAGGAGGGCTTTCCTTGTAGCACAATAATTTCTCTCTGATTTTGAAAGTGCTTTGATATAATAAGCTACACTTCTTGACCATCCTCCTGTTGTGAAAGCACTGCCCCAATACCTACATTGCTAGCAACATAAGCATTTTTCTTAGCTTTGGATAGTGAAGTACTGAACTTTCACGGAGCTGTAGCTTCAAATTGACGAAACTCTCATTACATTTATCTGACCATAAGTTCATGTAGGCTCCTTGCTACATTTGCAAAAACTTTTAGGAATCGCCTGTAGTAGGTAGCTAGACAAAGAAAACTCCTTAATTGATGATTGTCTTGCGGAAATAGCCAATTTGTGACAGCTGTTATCTTCTCTGGATGATTTCTTACTCCATGTGGTGAAACTATGTGCCCCAAATATTTAACTTAATTTTTAAGCAGAGTACATTTATTCGTACTGAGCATTTCTCAGTCGCTTAAGTACGTCCCGTAAGTAGATTTTATGTTCCTAGATTGTCCTTCCGATTAATATTATGTCATTTAAGTCGACAAGACATATCTTCCAGGTTACTCCCCGTAAAACACATTCCATGAGCCATTCGAATGTGGCTGGAGCATTACATAATCCAAATGACATAGCTTTGGATTACCATAAGTCACTTCCAACTGAGAAAGCAGTTTTCTCTCGGTCCTCGGAATGTATTTCCTCTTGCCAATACCCGCTTTTCAAATCCAGTGTGGAAACTATTGCGCTCCGGAAAGGGTATCCAATCAATCACACTTTGGTAATGGATAGCTATCCTTTCTCGTTACGGTATTTAGTCGGCAATAGTCTACACTGAATCAGGTGCTGCCACAGTTTTCCTGATTCCTCTAATATGCCTTGTTTCTTAATGGAGTTTATCATATCTTCAACTTCTGGTTGTTTGGCTAATGGTAGTCTTCGTGGTGTCTGCCGAATGGGCCTAGATGTCCTGTATTGATTCGATACTTGACAAGATTTGTTTTACCGCAATCGTCGTCAGTAATTGTAAATAATGCCGAAAATTCATTGATCACCTGTTTGGAATCATTATATTCTTGTTTACTTAAGGCACTGGGCCAAAGAAGTTGCGGAACCTGTTTAGTAGAAGCTGGTATAGGTTTTGTTTCCCTGACATTACTACCATTATCCAAATTAACAATCTGGTAAACGGGTCCACAGTTTCCAATAATAGCACCTTCTTTTAGTTGTACCTCATTTCGGTTGACTGGAATTAATGTTGCGCCTTCCCCTTCACTAAAGTCTTACCTACAATGAGGTTCGATGTAACTTTCCTTAGGTTAGGCTCCACCAAATAGAATCGGTAGATCCCGATATCATCAGTAAGCTTTGTCCATACTAGTGTCTCGGAGCATGCAGAGAGAGTAATATTCTTACAGACGATGGTCCTTATTTTCGAAGGATAATCTGCGCCTCTTCCTAGTCATCCACATCTAGATTTTTTTTATATGGTCATGAAGTCTACTCCAAGAATGCATTCATCCATGATGTCTAAAACTAGGAAAGTGTGAGGAAATAGTAGCCTAATTGAACATCCAAAGTTATTTATGTAAAAACCTGTGCTGCTGCTCCAGTTGCTATTCTTGGTATATATTTGGTGGTGTTGTCAAACAATTTGCTTTTGACAAAATCTGCTCTAATAATTGATCTCGAAGCTACAGTGTCGATTGTGGCTGCGCAGTCATTTTTCCCTAAACTTCCATAAATTACAAGGCTGCTACCTGAATGATCACTTCGGTGCAGTCGACTCCACCAACCAACTTCTGCTACCCGAAGTTGGTTTTTTCCAGTTTTCCGACTGCTGAACAGGGGAGCTGCTGCGACTAGCCGCTGTTTGAATTCTAGCCTCTCCCCAAATAGCTTTCTCTCTGATTCGACATCTTTGGCATTCTGCTCTGTACTCTTATTATTGTGATTCCATTCGTCAGCGTTTCCTACAGTCCCCTTGGAGGTGTCCCGGTCTATTACAATTACAGCACTGAAGAATACCACGTGAAGGAGTGCTCTGTGATGGCTGCATTCTATTGTAAGTAGATTCCTCCACCGAAATTCCTCGCACTTGTACTGCACTTCGAGAAGCTTTCCTGGCAGATTCATATGCTAATGCACAGGCTATTGATTCTGCTGTTTATTTTTGTCCTAGCCTTATCGCTTGTTGTAAATTTTGATTTGCAATAGCGTTCATAAATGATTCTGTTGCCACTTCATTAAGGAAATCCGCATTTACCCTATAGTATGAAAGATAAGCTAATCTTTCTACATCAGCCTGCTGACGTTGTAGTGACTCGCGATCGTTTTTTATCCTGTTGCGTAATTGCAGGGATATACAGTCTGCATCACGCGCGTATACAAAGGGAGGGTCACGGGGGTCATGACCTCCCCCAAAGTGCCACCTCACCTTCGCAATGAATTGGGGCTGTAACGCACTTTACCAATCTGTAGCGATAGCTATCGCTGGGTGGGCATTTGTTTATCTTCTTTTGAATAGTTTTAGTGGATTCTGTAGAGTGGGTATAATAGTCGTTTGGTCGTAGCACTTCGTCTATGAAACGTGTACGATTTTTTTAGAATTTTCTTGTGTTTAATGTAGTGTCGAAAAGTCATTTTATCACAGGATGGTAAGTAATTTTGGAATATTAGATATTTATTTTAGGGTGGGATTGTTTAGAAATAGATACGCAATGGTTAGCAGCCCGGTTAATACGATGCTTTTATTTTTTTATTGCACCGATTACTCCTATAGATGAAAAGAACACAATTTCGACATTCGAAAGTCTAATTATTTCTAAGAAATTGGACAGCGATCATAAATTTTTTTTTACCTATCTGATTTTCGTACATAAAATCGATAACAGGACAACTTGGTGGGGAGCTCGCAACAGAAGCATAAAAATTGACTTAACTAATTTTGAATTAGAGTTCTTCCAGTAGAACCCTAGTTCAATGCAATCAACGTCTAGCCACCGGTTGATTTTCCATGCCGACACTGATTTCAGCCTGAGTTGTTCAAACGTTTTACGTTCGTAGGGAAGCATTAAAGTTTTCTTAGAAATATACTTGCAAATTATCCCTAAGAGCTTTAATGATTAACTATTTACAGACAACTGTCCAAACGAATTGGTGGATTGATTCTGGTGGTTCACTCTTTCGGACAAGGGCACAAGTATTCAGTTTTCTTAGAAAGGTTTGGCATTTTTTCTTTAGATTTTTCATGCACTCGTTTTCCTCAATTAAAACTCCCTAACTCTCCATTCGCGAATCTCTAACATACTTGGGTAGTTAGGGAAAACGTGGGAATATTGAAGGACGGATAACTCTGTGTGGGAGGGTCGTAGAGTACTGGGGCTTCTTCCTTCAGACTTAGAGTCTAGAGTACAAAAATATAGATGTCTCATTTTTGGGCAGGGGGGTCTTACAACCCCTCATTGGGGCTATCCAAAATACGTCATGTTTGGTATCAAATTAAAGATGGAGAAGCGAGTAATATAGTGGTGTAGTTTTTTTTTTTGATAATTTTAACTTCATATCTAACATTTTAACGCCGAAAGATGGATTTTTTGCACTTGGGTCAAGTATTTGGTGCATATATTTCTTCCGTTCTTTGTTTCATATCTATTAGTACTCTGTTGTGAACATTTTTCTCAAGGAAAGTGAATGTTCACGACCAGTCCTTCATATTGATAAGTTGAAAATATGTCCATTTTTGTAACAAAAAGCGGTCACATTTTTTCATCTTAAAATGGACTGATTCACTTCTTTTGCAGCTATCTCCAAAGCCATTTATCGGTCTCAAAACCTAATTACATACCTATCTAATTAGGGAACAAAATGTAGATACGATTTAATCCTACATACAAGCTTTAACGCGCATATTTAAAATTTGTATAACATCTCTTCTGTACTAGAAGACGATCAAATTGATCATTTTCGCGTAATTTAAAATTTTTAGTGCGTACCTTGAGACACCAAAATTAATATTTCTCTGTAAGTATTGCAAGGATTTCCATAATTTGCTTTTGTAAATATAGCCAGGATACGCAGTGAGTCCATAATTTAATTATAAAATTCTAGGTAAATAGATACCTTCACAAAACACAACAAAAACAGCGATTACTGTCAGTTGAGAAGTATTCTTCTTACTTCTCCACAACTAACACAGCCGATATTTTTGTCGAGTGGAATAGAGAGTTTGGTACTTCTTAATACAAATTCCCCGAATTACAAAATTCCGAGTGGAGAGTTAAGTGTCAAAGGAACTCTCATCTTCGCAACTCCACAGCTCTCCATGTTATTGAGTCCGGGCCCTGGTGGCCGACAATGAAATTATATTGTATCCAAGGAGTTATATTGATTCAAGTGTTTTGGCTGTTTTTGCTCGCGAAAGCTATTTATGAGCGTTGGCTTATCATACATTTTTTATTGGAAATTTACTTGAACATTTTTCTTTAGAATTTTTATACAGAATTCTTACGGCAAACTATAAAATAAAAATTCATTCGCTTTCCTCTGCAGTAGTTGGCGTTGCTTTGCTTGTACTTTCGTATTAATTCAAGCAGTGTTTTTCACGTTTCCTTTTAATTTATAAGAGCAGAATAAACCATTGATAACTTTTTTCAGAAAAAATCAAGATGAATTAAGCTCCCATCAAAAGAAATAGTCAGTGACATATCATGCACTCCCCCTCCGTTTTCTTTAAATATGACTCAAGGAACAAGTTCACTCTCAGTCAATTACTTCACCCGTGACAGAATCGCTTCCGTCAGCAGCAATTTCTTCAATCTCTGCAATATAGAAGGCGTATCTGGTTATGATTCCTTAATATCCACCCTGAGATTGACATTGATGTGAATAATATTATCGGCAGGTTTTACAAATCAATCTGAAAATTGGATTTTGTGATATAATGTAAATATGATTTTTAAAAAAATGTAAAAGTGACTTCTTCCGACTTTTTCCTCACCCTCGAACGTTTTCGTTGTGACCCCCCCTAGGCTGCAGGTCTGTATACGCGCCTGATCTGCATGTGCTCAGCTCCTTAACGCAATTCTATCGCCTATACTAATGAAGTGTAAACATGTTTCCTTTCTATCGATGTAGTTTGTAATAGCTCTGATGCAGGACCTCCACGTGCTAATACCAAAGCTGTAGCTTTGTGTGCATCATTCTATCGATTTACTTCGGACTATGCCTCGAATTGTCTCTGCAAAATATGCCAGGAACTTTGTCCGTCAAATTTTAGGGGTTTCATTCTGCTTGCAATGGATATTTCAATTCCTTCATACCCAGGTTGTCCATATCCATATCTGTTTTAAGATTATCAAGCTGCTCAGTGAATTTTTGTTGTTCCTGCTCGAAACGAGTTTCTGGACAATTCTCCAGAGAACTTCTTTTCGTCCAAACGGATTTCCAGAGATTTCTTCTGTTCATCCAAACGGGATTCCAGAGATATCTTCTCCTCATCTAATTGGGTTTCCAGAGAATTCTTTTGTTCCTCAATAGCCATCTTAAGTTTCTCAAGAGCATTCCGTACCTGCAGGGCTGAAAGCTCCATTTTGGTCATTAAAGTACCTGAAAGCCGTTCTATGTTCATCGCAGGCTCTTCTTCAGCTTTAGGTTCTTCTTCGAAAACAAATGTCTTAGGATTCTTTTCTTCCTCTATCATAGCTTGTCTAGGTCGCTCCACTAGTACATTATATAAACCTGTCGTTTGCAATGCCCGCTTGCCCAACTCCACTTTCAATTAATGTATACGAAGCTCCTCTACTTTGCACCCCATTACTTTAATAATTCCCTGACAGTTTAATATAAAATTATCTTTCGGAATTTTCACTTAAAGACGGAAAGTTTCACATGATTTCACCAAATTAATCACTCATTGAATTTATAAGTCATATGCCACCACTTTATTTCGCAAATTTATTTTACTTCTGACACCAGTTGTTTCGGGCGTGGTCCTAGTTCGTTATTTAAAACACAATATTTCGGATATCAGTCAAAAGTTCTTTCTTTATTTAACATAACTGTTTACTCTCAGAAATTCACAAACAATTATAAAATCAACTCTTTAGTTATCGCGAGTACTGTACGTCTAATTATCGCAATGTAAAGAGCTTACTTCGTTCACTTCACTGTCTGAAATAATACTCCCCCAGGATGTGAGAAGTGGCCGTAATACTAGAACCTTCCCATAAATTCTATTCTCCGAGCCCAAAGTTTACTAAGATGTCACTAACCTAAACTTGTTTCCATTTTCAACAGATGTCACTTGTGTCACTTTTTTGTGCGTAACACTATCATAAAATTTTTTAGTGGCCCTGTAAACTTTTAGTATCGAATGGAGCCATTGTAAGTTATTGATGGCGGTTTAGAAACAAAGGAAGCTGCTACTAAAATCGGACACTTTTAGTAACTTCAATTTTTTTGTATTTTCAATTTAAATATGCCTTTATTGTCCCAAGCTGTTGGGACAATACACAAACTAGATCTTCTTCACCTGGCTTCTCAGTTTGCACGATTTTATATGAGATTATTTTTATTTTATTTCGTAACTAATATTATTCACTGCACTACCAAGGAGCGTACAATAAAAGTTATTATAAGAACAAAATGACCCACACACTATGTCATTACTTTAAGATGTTTATACATTACCAAAGGAAATGCAATATAACCAAAGCATATATAAGAACAACATCGCTTATTTTCGTCACTATAAGAACATTATTTAATTTCCGACGCGACCGTTAAATTAATAAATAACCAAAATAAATTTTATCCGCCAAGTGAAGGGCTCTTCTATGCCCTATCAACATGCTATAAGCCAGCAGCACGGTAACGTTTCCTTTCCTTCTCTTCATCTGTGATCAGTGCAAATGCATTAGCACTTGTCACTGATCAGCAATCTGGGTGCACCCAGCTGTGGTCATTGGTCATTGTGGTCTGAGGTATTGAAAGCAGCAATAGGCATAACCCTATTGTTGTTTTTTTTTACCTCGCTGTCTCGTCGACTGCTGCTGCTGGCGCCCAAATATTTGTGTTGTTGTGTGTCGCTTTTTTTTTCTTTTTTGCTTTTTTCTTTTTGCCTTCAGCATGCAGAATTTTATTTTAGATTTCTGCAACATTCGCGGATTAAGAGCAAATCGGTTTTCGGTGTACTGCCACCTTAACTCAAAAAATCCGGCAATTCTTGCGCTAAGTGAAACCAAGGTCATTTCTGATGCTGATATTAATCAGTATCACACTCCCTGGTTACAGCTTCGTGCCTCTTTTTTCTCAGCATAGAGGGATCGCAGTATATATTCGGAATGATGTGGCCTTTACTATTCTTCAAGATTTTCCTTCTGCTAATCCAGAGTTTAATTATATCTGGATTAGGCTCAAACTTCACAAGCACATCATATACTTCTGTTTCCTTTATCGCAGCCCAAATATGTCTGATGACGACACGGTATCCGTATTTGACAATATCTCCAACAATATTGATCATTTGCTTTCTGTTTCCCCCTCTTCCGAAATCGTCCTGGCAGGCGATTTTAATGTTCATAATATACCGTGGCTCAGACATTCTTCTACCACAAGTCCTGCGGGCCGTTTCGTTGAGCTCTTCTGTGAATCATTTAATTTGCAACAGCTAGTGGATGCACCAACGCGAATTCCTGATGCAGCTGGAGATAAAGCTAATTTACTCGACTTGTTTCTAACATCTCATCCTGACAAATATCCCATTTCAGTCGATTCCCCTCTTGGTAATTCAGACCATTGTTTAATCACGGCTCAATTTACCACCTCTAACCTGTGCCGCCCAACTGCTCCACCTACAAGTAGGCTTCTTTGGCACTATAAGAATGCTGATTGGGAAAATCTCAATAAGTATCTTAAAGAAATTGATTGGTCGGTCTGTTTTGCTTCGAGGGATGTTGATGAATGCACATTACAATTTAGTAACATACTAAATCTGGACATGCGTGAATACATTCCGTATTCTTACAGCAGGTCTCAACAACAGCATGATCGCTCCTGGTTTAACGATAAGTGCAACCAAGCTATAAAAGCGAAAGAGTCTGCTTTTCGCGCCTATCAATTGCATCCATGTCCGGAAATGAAACAAGTCTACAACACTGCACGGAACACCTGCAAGTCCATTATCCAGAGACAAAAATTTCTTTTTGACCAGAATATTAGACAAAGAATCTTGACAAGCCGCAAAGGTAGCAAAGGTTTCTGGTCCCTGGTCAAAACCATCAGGAACAATTTCACCAGTTCCTCCATACCTTCACTACTTAATAATGGTGAAGTGATTGTTGACTCCCTGGATAAAGCTAATATTTTAGCTGCTAGATTCGCTTCTAATTCTCGTCTTCCACCAACTTCACAAACACCTGTTTTGCATCGCCCGCGTGAATGTATACAAGAGCCAATACACGTTCGTACGCGGGATGTGCTCAGGGTCCTTGAGGGAATCAACGTGTCCAAAGCTGCAGGTCCTGATGGTTTTTCGCCCCTGTTAATTAAAAGCTGTGCCTCATCCTTGGCTAAACCTCAGCGCAAACTATTTTACTTGTCTTATTCGACAGGAAAATTGTCAACTGCTTGGAAGCTAGCTCACGTTCAGCCTATTCCCAAGAAAGGAGAGGGTAGCGATCCCTCAAATTATCGACCAATTGCGATCACTTCGATTCTTTCAAAGGGTTTTGAATCTACCATTAACTCAAAATTAATGAAGTATCTAGAAACTAATCATCTCATCAACGATCGCCAATATGGCTTCCGAGCTGGACGCTCATCTGGAGACTTGCTGACCTTTCTTACGGAACGTTGGAACCGTAGTCTTCACAATTTGGTGAATCTAAAATCGTTGCCCTAGATATTTGAAAAGCCTTTGATAGAGTCTGGCATCCAGCCCTTTTAGCCAAACTTAAAGCACTTGGTCTCTCCCCTCCTCTTGTATTATGGATTGAAAGTTTCCTATCTAGTCGCCAAATACGTGTTGTATTAGATGGCGTTACTTCTGAACCGCATCCCATAAATGCCGGTGTACCTCAAGGCTCTGTTATCTCTCCAAATCTCTTTTTAATTTTCATTAATGATCTGCTTTCCCTTACTTTCAATCCCATCCATAGTTTCGCAGATGACAGTACTCTTGATTTCGCTTACTCCTTTGACACTCTTGCGGAATCCAGGGGGAATGCTGCATGTGTTAAACGAGATTGCATGACTAGATCATTGAATAACGATCTTGCCAAAATCCTCGCTTGCGGCAAAGCGAATCGCGTCGAATTCAATGCATCAAAGTCCCAAAGCTGTCTTATCTCATTAAAACAAGATCATAACTTAACCACACCCGTTTCATTTGATGGAGCATTCATTTCTGATTCACCGTCACTAAGCATTCTTGGCATTAATATTTCCAGTAAGTTAAACTAGACAGATCACATCTTCTCTGTTGCTAAAGAAGCATCGAAATGTCTTGGATTTCTGAAAAGGTGTAAGAAATATTTCAGCCCGTCAAATCTAGCGCTCCTCTGCAAGTCCTACATTAGACCTAGAATGGAATACAACTCCCATAAATGGGCCGGGGCTGGTCGCACAGCCTTAGCTTCATTGGATATTGTCCAAAAGAGAGCCTTCAAGCTCATTGGCGATTTGGCAATAACTTGTCATATCGACTCACTCGAGCACCGCCGCAATGTTGGATGCCTTTCGCTCCTTTATCGCTATATGCATGGTCAATGTTCTGATGAAATCTCTAGTCTAGTCCCTTGTAGAATGATTCCTCCACGCAATACTCGCGCTGCAAACCGCGCACATCCCTTAACCCTTCAAATTACTTTCGGCCGTACAGTAAAATTCCGTGATGCTTTTTTATCCCGAACAGTGCGACTGTGGAACAGCTTACCATCTTCTGTTTTTCCCCCGGCATACAATCTGCGGAAGTTTAAGGGTGACATACATCGGCACCTCCGCCACTTTCCTCATATCCCCTAATCCTTTCCCTATCTCCTTCCTGCCATGCTGTGCTTTGCATCATAGGGTATCCCCTGAGCTTGGCTTAATAATAAATAAAAAAAAAAAAAAAAAAATTAGCAAAGGTAACATATTATGACTAAACGGTAGAAGGGCACATTTTCGAGGTATGGTATAGTTCTTTTATAATATTTCTAGAAATTTGTAAGTGTGCTTTAGTTTATATAATAGAGCCAGAGTTTATATAAAATTACATTAATTTCTATAATGGTAATTTGTTCATTTAAGTACAAGCAGCGATGAGAAAGAAAATGTCGGTTAAAATAATTTTTAAATTGAAGATATATGGCTTCCGTTTTAATTTTTACATGAAGAAAATATAACATTTTAGGTACATATTTAACATTTCTGAATTATACAGGTTTTTCCCGCTTAGAAAGTCAATAGAGCAGGAGGTGATAGTACTCACCTAGGCAAACAAAACATTGAAGGGCAGGGGTGGGTAGCATATCAAGGGTTTAGGTGATACTGGGTGATTAAGAAAAAAAGTTTTTCACAAAACACCCCGTATTTTAAAAAGTACAAGACGCACGGTCACACTTAAGAACTCATGGTAGGTATTGTTACGAGCGTGGCCTTAGTTCGTTATTTAAAACACAATATTTCAGATATTATTCAAAAGCTCTTTCTTTATTTAACTTTACCGTTTACTCCAACAAATTCACAAATAATTATCAAACCAACTCTTTATAGTTATCGCTAGTAGTGTACTTCTAATTATCACAATCCTAATAGTTTACTTCGTTATACTTCACTGTCTGAAGTAATACTCCGTCTCCTGGATGTGAGTAGCATCGTATTTATAATCTACGAATTATCCTAGAACCTTCTTGAATATTCCACTCTCCAAACCCAGTTTACTACGATGTCACTAACCTAAAGTTGTTTCCATTTCCAATAGATGTCGCTTGTATCACTTTGTGGCGCGTTACACTGCCCCCTTCTTAAAAATTGTTCGTACCGAACAACAGATTGTCCACGGTCTTGATGCTCTCCGTATTGACCCAAGCGATCTAGATGAACAATTTTTCTTTTGTATCTTGTACCGCGCTGGTTCTTGTATACCATGTTATTAATTTTAGTTTTAACTGCATACGGTCCCTCCCAGTGTTGTTTTAACTTTGGAGAACGTCTCGTGGCCTCTTGCACATCAGCTAATCGTTGTCCGAACTTCGTTACGTAGTCTTCTGGTAACTTTTGTTCGCCTCTGGGTGTACCAAACTTGAGGCCGCTACGATAGCGCATTTTCTTTCCGAATATGCCCTTAGATGGGTTTTGTGCGGTCATATTGTAAACAGCTGATGTATAAGCCATTTGAAATATAGGAATATGTCGAGGCAAATCGCGCTGATTGTAGTTGACTACCTTCCTGAGATGTCCGATTAATGTTCTGTTGAACCAGTCTTCCATGCGTTGATTTTTCTTTCGTCTTTTATCACCTTCATTTTCTTTGATACCTTTGTCCTCAATTTTCTTAGCCTTTTTATCCCCGTTGTCATCCTTGTCATTGCCGCCTTTGTGCTTCTTATCATCATCATCGTCAGAACCTTTGTTTTCACCTTTTCCGATCTTCAATATACCCTTACCATCGTCATTATCAGCATCCTTAGATCCTTTACTTTTCGTCTTTTTCTTTCTTCCATTCTCCTCGCACTTGGGTTTCTTTCCTTTTTCTTTTGTACTGTTATAATCGTAGATATCATCGTCTTTGGATTTCTTTCCTATCTTCTTTTGACTTTCGTTTTCGTAGTCATCGTCATATTTTTCTTCCATCCGTCCACAATGTTTCCATTCAGGATTGCATGGACGTTTTGAAAAGGCTTCTGTATTTCCGTGGATACGTCCATTGCGGAATGGTATTTCAAAGTCATGAGGTTGCAGTCTTGTCTCTCCACGAATAGCTTGCTCTTTAGCTCGCCATCTTATCCCTTCTTCTTCTATTGATTGCATTCGTCCTTGTTTCATACAGTCGTTTTGAAGGTGACCCAGTCTACTACATTTCCACCATCGAAGGAGACCGCGCGAAGGATTGCTTTCCAATGACGGCATTCTGCTGCGAGTCTGCTGCCGAGCTCGATATCTTTTCCTTTCTTCTAGCGCTCCCATTCGTCGGCGTTTTCTGCAGTCCCTTTGGAGGTTTCCTGGTCTATTACAATTCCAGCATCGAAGAATACCACGTGATGGAGTGCTCAGTGATGACTGCATTCTGTTGCAACTACATTGCTCTATCGAGATTTCTCTCACTCGTACTGCACTCCGAGAAGCTTGTCTGGCAGATTCCTTAGCAAATGCATAGGCTAGCGCTTCTGCTGTTGACTTCTTTCCTGCTAGCCTTAGCGCTTGTTGTAAATTTTGATCTGCAATAGCGTTCACAAATGCTTCTGTTGCCATTTCGTTAAGGAAATCAGAATTTACGCTAGAGTATGAAAGATAAGCTAATCTTTCCACATCAGCCTGCAGTTTTATTAGTGACTCGCCATGCTTTTGAATACTGTTGCGTAATTGCAGGCCATATACGTACTGCATGTGGTCATCTCCATAACGTAACTCTATCGCCTGTACTAATGAAGTGTAATCACGTTGCCTTTCAATCGATATAGTTTGTAAAAGCTTCGATGCAGAACCTTGAAGTGCTAATACCAGATCTGTAGCTTTGTCTGCATCATTCCATCCGTTTACTTCGGAAGCTGTCTCGAATTGTCTGTTGAAAATATGCCACGAAATTTGTCCATCAAATATTGGAGGTTTCATTCTGCCTGCATTGGATATTTCAATTCCTTCATGCCGTGGTTGTCGATGCTTCATCTTCTTCAAATTTGATTTAAAGTTGTCAAGCTGTTCGGTGAGTTTTTGTTTAATTTCCGCCACTTCTTGCTCGATTCCTTCAATTTTTAAATTTTGTTCGTCTAACGAGTTTTTCAGGACATTCTTTTGTTCCTCTAAGCGAGTTTCTAGACAATTCTCCAGAGAACTCTGTTCATCTAAACGGGATTCCATGGAATTCTTTTGTTCGTCCAAAGCATTCTTCTGCTCATCTAAACGGGATTCCATAGAATTCGTTTGTTCATCCAAACGGCTTTCTATAGATTTCTTTTGTTCATCTTTAGCATTCTTTTGTTCGTCCAAACGGGTTTCCATATATCTCTTGTGCTCCTCGAGAGAATTCTTTGTTCATCAAAACGGGCATCCATTTTGCTCATTAAAGTACTTAAAAGCTGTTCCATGTCCATTGCAGGCTCTTATTCAATTTCTGGTTCTTCTTCGAAAACGAATGTCTCAGGATTCTTTTCTTCCAATATCAAAGCTTGTCTAAGTCGCTCGACTAGAACATTCTTTAGGCCAGTCGTTTGTAACAACCGCTTTCCCAACTCCACTTTCAATTCCTGTATCCGAAGCACCTCTAGTTTGCGTCCCATTCTTGCGTCTTTTGTAATTCACTCACAGTTTAATATAAAATTATTTTTCGGAATTTTTACACACGATTTCACAAAATTAATCACTCTTTGAATTTCAAAGCCAAATACCACTACTTTATTTCGCGATTTTATTTTACTTTTGATACCAGTCGTTACGAGCGTGGCCTTAGTTCGTTATTTGAAACATAATATTTCAGATATAATTCAAAAGCTCTTTCTTTTTTAACTTTACCGTTTACTCTCACAAACTCACAAATAATTATCAAACCAACTCTTTATAGTTATCGCTAGTAGTGTACTTCTAATTATCACAATCCTAAAAGTTTACTTCATTCACTTCACTGTCTGAAATAATACTCCGCCCCCTGGATGTGAGTAGCGTCGTATTTATACTCTACGAATTATCCTAGAACCTTCCTGAATATTCCATTCTCCAAACCCAGTTTACTACGATGTCACTAACCTAAAGTTGTTTCCATTTCCAATAGATGTCACATATCTATGATGATATTCACAGTAAGGTTTTAGTTGCTGCTGAATTGCACCACGTATATGCCGAAAAATTCTAATTCTAATATGTATGTAAAAATATTAAGCACATTATACAAATGAAGTACAAAAACAAAACTATCGACACTGTATGTCAAGATAGGTTTCGTAAATGTTTGCCTGGTATTGTTTTATAAACGTAACGAAAATTAATTTCCATAACATTTCAATCGCTAAAAAAAGATCAATCTGCGCAAATTCGAAGCGTTGTGGAAACGTTATCATCACCATTATAACCAAAATTTATAAAGGTAACCGAAACATTTCTGCAACCGTTCATATGACCAAAATAGATTAACCGAGGACACCGTGGGTTACATAAGAGTTATATAAGAAGTTATAATAAGGAAACCAGAATATTTTTGTTACTTATTTTATAAAACTTTTATTTATATAACTTTACATAAATCCAGTTACGGAAGCCTTTATATAATCCTCCATTTAAAATCTATAAGGGGTTTATAGTGGTCACAAAGGAGTTTGAAGTATTAGTCTGTATAACCTAAATTTTATAACCTTACGGTTACTACTATATAAAAAAAAATTGTTTCTTGGGGGGAACCAACTCCAATGGAATATTTGTCCGGATGAGATGATATAAAGAAATCTGCTCTATTTCCGGCTGCATCCAGAAATCGCGTTGGTGCATCCATCAGATGTTGCTAATTAAAAGATTCACGGAAGAGTTAAACGAATCGACCTTTAGGGTATCGGGTAGAAATATCTGAGCTACGGTGTGTTGTGGAGATTGAAATCGCCTGCCAGAATGATTTCAGAAGAAGGGTAGACAGAAAGCAAATGATATATTCATAGATTATATTCTAATGTTCTTGGTACCATGCATAAATCATAGGTTTCGTGGGGTTTGTAGGTAGGTAGATTTTTACTACATAGGTACACATTTGTACACTACATGTAGCATTTGTAGGCATTATGCTTAGAGAGCTGAAATTTGGTGACCTAATTTCGAAAATGTGCAAATTAGGGCACCTCTTAGTACGGTTGCTATACAAAAATTTCCGGCTATGCAAAATTTCCTCGGAAATATATTTGGAAAATGGTCAGTCCCAAACGTATCTTAGTTACTGAGAAGTTTCTTTGAATATAAAATACTATGAAATTGGTTATATCGGTTTTTACTTCCAATAAACTACTCTAGAAATAAATTCAAAAAATCACGTGAACTATGTAACTTGTATATATTTTGAAAACTTGATTGTAGGGTAGCACCAAAATTTAGTTTTAGACCTTCTTAGTTTAAATACTTATGTGATAAGGAGAAGTCATAGGGAGTTAGAATTCCTGTGCACTGTATTGCAGTTGTTATAATAATTTTTAATTACTAAATGTGTCCACCCACGGATGAACTATAAACTAAAAAACAAATTAAACAAAACATAAAAAAAAAGGTATCTTCTCAGATGGTTATAAATCAGAAAATAAAAGCACTTGCCATATAAACTTGCTAGCACCACGTAGTTTGTCATAATCAGTCATGATGACGTGCCATTTCGCTGTACATACAATACAAGCACCGGCAGCGCTCACACACGCAACTATTTCCGACTTTTTTCTAAAGGCCTATCTATCCTCTGCATTTCCACAGTATAAATGGGACGCTATAAATAAGACAAAATTAGTGCGGTCAGAGATGTGAGCATTCATTCGTTCATCATTCACATTCATTCGCATCAAGTGAGTGACAAGTGATTGACAACATTAAGTGAACATCACAGTGAATATCCGAATATCCTAATATTCAGTATTGCATGCCACAATTTTGCCGACGGCATTTACGCAGTCACAGTGCGCGTGTGCCCGTGTAGATGTGTAAGCTAGTGTGTGACATTTCAATACAGACACAACTATTATTAGTGTATAGTCAAGTGATAGAGACACAGTGTATAATAAAGTGATAGAGACACATACATATTTAAAGAAATTATCTAAGTGTTAAGTGTTGTGATAAAGACACATACAAGTTAGTGATACGAATTGCGGTGATAAAGGACACCTTTTTCTTAGTGAATCATGAGTGAAATAAATCTCGGGTTTGAAGCCGAAAAAAGGGCACTTATGGCCGCTATTGATAACAGCTTAAAAAGGTTGTACAGTAAGTACGAATTAGGCCTCCCGGAAGTCACTCTTCAGGAAGGAACAAGAAATTTGCTCGACGACAATAACGCGTCACTGCCTGAAGTAACCGAAGAAACAACCAGCGATGTGGATATGTCCAATGACTCAACCGAGTCATCTTCATCGAGTTTGGTTTCGTCTGAGGATGAAAACAATTATACTGTTGTGGAAAACAACAAACGTAGAGCAAAGAGTAGCCCAGAGACGTCTCCTCAATCGTCCGGAACTCCTGCCAAGAAGAAGACATCAAGGTCAGAGCTACAACCACCTAGGGTGCAAAACACGGGTGGTTTCTTCCAAATTCTGGGTAATCGAAAGGACTTCGAGATACAGCCCAAAGCTACTAAGACTCACGTTGAAAAGGCAGTGAGACCTCCTCCGATCGTCTGCCATAACTTGAATGTTAAAGCATTCAATTGCGAGCTTGATAAGCTCGCTATAAGGCCAAAGTTTTTCATCAAGACTGCAAAGGGCACCAAGTGCATTATCAAGCCAATTAGCCAAGACGACCATAAGGCGCTGTTCACTATAATCAGGGACATTGGGGTACAGAGTTACACGTTTACGCCTAAGTGTGACAGGACGACGACACTTCTGCTGAGAGGAGTTCAGCATACATACCATGCAGAGGATGTGAAGGCAGCACTTGTGGAAAAACTGCGTGGATTCAAAATTAACTCTGTGACGCATTTTAAAACGCCCAGGAGCAAGGAATCGAATTCCTTCGTAATTAATTTCGGAGGTAATTACGATATCAAATTCATTATGGCCACAAATCGCCTTCTGAACCAGATCGTTTACTGGGAAAAATACCGCGCTTCTGGAATTTCCCAGTGCAAGCGTTGCCAGGCTTTCGGCCATGTCGCGAGGAACTGCGTGGTCGACTACAGGTGCGTGAAGTGTAAAAATGTACACTTACCAGGACAATGCGAGCGGATAAACGAGAAGGAAGGTGCCCCATATTGCGTCAACTGTAAAGCTGAAGGACATCCAGCCAGTTACAGAGGTTGCCCCAAGTACAAGGAGGTAGTACAACAACGTGCCAAGAGGACCGAGGAGCGTCGCCAACGTGAAGACTTCGTGAAGGAAGCCACAAGGAACTATGTGCAACCAGGTAAATCTTTCGCCCAGGTAATCTCTAAGAACGCGTCTAATTATAACAATTCTGTCAAACCCACAGCTCCCAAGCCTCAAGCAGCACCTAGATCTGCCCCCAATGCAGCTCCTAGAAAACCAAGAGTGTCTGAAATTGACGATTTCTGCACCAAAGAAGCCAAGTCGCTATTTGGCTGCGATCTTTTCGTCCTTGTGGGCAAAATCAATAATTTCCTTCCTAAATACAGGAAGCTCTCTTCCATATCGGAAAAACAAGCAGCTTACCTTCAATTTGCATTTGGACTATGTCTCGGCAATTAAGTAAGCTGAAAATCATGTCACTTAACTGCAATTCGCTGGTAAGGCACAGCAAAAGAGCAGCACTAAATCTCTTCCTCATTGAGCATAAACAAACATTTATGTTCCTCTCTGAAACTCTCCTCACTGAGAGACATAAGTTAGCTTTTGAACACTACAACTTCATCCGTCAGGACAAATCTGAGACAACCCTAGGCACTGCCCTTCTCATTAAGGAAAACCTTAAATTCGAAGAGGTGAAAATAAGTAACCTTTCCAATATGGAATGCACTGCTGTCAAGTTAGAGCTTCGTGACAACGAATCTCTTCTCTTAATCGCCCTATATAATAGATGCCACGCCACAGGAGCTGATATCCAGAACAACATGAACAGCATTGCTCGAATCTCGGACAATTTCACTTACACGGTGCTTGGTGGTGATTTCAACGCAAGGCATCCGTTATGGAATGACTCTGTCGTAAGTCCGTCAGGCAAGACAGTACATGACTGGCTTCTCTATAACACCACCCATGATTTCGTCGTCGTCTCGCAGGATACTCCGACCTTTCCACGTTCTGGGTCAACTCTTGACTTCTATATCGTAACCTCTAATTTTATTAATCTTCTTCCCCAATTCTCAAATTACGTTTGTACAGCTCATATGGCAGAATCTGATCACTTGGCAGTCGAATTCTCAATCACCCTCAGCGTACCCTTAAATATTTTAACTTCAGACCCCCAAGCCTCAACCTCACTCAAAGACATTGACTGGCAACAATTTCAGGACAGGCTCTCTCAATTCCTCACAGGAAATCTCCCTGACTCGCAACGGAATCTCTCGAACTTGGAAATTGACTTCCACATAGATTTCCTCAACAACGCCATTGAAGGAAATGTCGCCTTCTTTTCCAGTGCAGTGCCGAGCAAACACTACAAATACAAAAATCTTCCTCCTCAACTGCAAAAATTATATAAATTTAGGCAGAAACTTCGAAAAATACTTAACCGTATTTTTCACCGAACCCTTAATAGCCATAATTCAGCCTACAGAACCGTGTTATCGCAAATTAATTGCTTGTCAACAATTATTGAGGAACAAACGAAAATGTTTCTCGATCAAGAGTTTAGGAATAAACTGGCCTCCATTCAACCCGGTCCACACTGCTTTCAGGACATAAATAGGATCTGCAACAGGAAAGCAAAACTCCCCAAAACCATCTTAAGTGGCTCGAACGCTTACAACCTTCCCCACGAAAAATGCAACGCCTTCGCGGAATATTTCCAATCCACTTTCAAAGACAACTCTTCTCTAAGCGATGCAAATTTTAGGACCAATGTTGACTCGACCGTTGATGACTTCACTGCACAGGCAGTGGGATCCTCCGCCACAATCTTTAATTCCACAAACACATCCTTAAATCCGGATGATTTAAGCATCTTTTCAAATCCTGCTCACGTTTTCGCTCTAATCAGGACTATCAGAAGTAAAAAGTCCGCCGGCCCTGATAACATTTCAAACAAAGTTATCAAAAACCTCCCACCTGTCGCCATAGAATTTCTGACAATTATCTTCAATAATTGTCTCAATAATTCTTACTTTCCTGATGTCTGGAAAACCGCACGCATAGTTCCAATTCCCAAAAAAGGAAACTCGAAAAACCTTAATGAGTTCCGCCCTATCTCTCTTCTGTCCAACCTGGGCAAACTTTTCGAGAAAATAGTCCGCCAACACATAGAAAATACCTGCCTCGACCTAAATATCAGGCAAGATACCCAATTCGGCTTCAAGCCCCAGCACTCCACTTTTCACGCTTTGCTCAAATTCCTCTCTGATTCTACAAACGCCCTCAACAAAAGGGAGCAGACAGTAGGCTGCTTCCTTGATGTAGAGAAAGCGTTTGACTCAGTCTGGACAAACGGGCTAATATTCAAAATTATAAACCTCGAGTTCCCGCCTTATCTCACCCGGGTTATACATAGCTTTCTGTCATCCCGGAATTTCTTCATAGAAATTGAGAATGTCAAATCTCAGGAAATATCAGTCAGTGCTGGTGTCCCCCAAGGTTCGGTCCTCGGACCAACTCTCTTCAATCTTTTCACCTATGACCAGCCTACCAACGACTCAAATTCCACCACACTACTTTATGCTGATGACTCCCTTACGTACGCCCACTCCATGTCATCCAATTTCGCTGCTACGAAAGTGGAGCGGCATGTCCTCAAACTTGACGAGTACTACAGAAAATGGGGCATCAAAATCAACCTTAACAAATCTGAAATGATTTGCATCCGAAACCCCTCCACAAGGGGAAGACCCAATCTCGCCACACGAACCAACAACATAGAAATTGAAGTCAATAACGAAAAGCTCCAGCCTTCTAAGAACGCCAAATATCTTGGTGTCTCTTTCAATAATCTGTTGAAATTCAACAACCACGCCAAGCTAACCATGAGGAAAGCAAACTACGCTTACTCCCTACTCAACCCTATTATCAGAAGGAGAAATGGTCTCCCGAAAGATACAAAGCTGCTTATATATAAACAGCTCATCCGCCCAATCATATGCTATTGCTTTCCCATCTGGCACACCATTTCACCATCCTATATGAAGCAAATTAGTGCCCTCGAAAGAAAGATCCTAAGGGTCTGTACAGGAGTGTATAGAAAACCTGACGGACACTACTTTCCCAACACCTTTTTGTATGACAGTGCAAACATCACTCCAATCGAGGACTACCTCCTTTCTCTCGCGGTCAAACAACTTGAGAAGATCTCTCAACATCCTAACCCCCTCATTAGCCAGCTTTCAACGCAACTTCAAGTTGAAAATCACCACTACTTATCACCTCTCCACCTAATCAACTCAGAAACGAGAAACATTTATTACCTGGGCGAAAGATTTACTTTCTTCACTAGTGCAGGAAGCCACCATCGTGGATAGGACAACATCCAGGCATCTCGATCATCGTGGGATTTATCAACGCTGGACCATTCTGGACTTTCGGGATATTTCTCACCATGCTGGAAGAAACGCCGGTCTCCAACTTACAACAAGTTAGAGAAATCTCTAACATTCCACAACTTCCCACTACCATCCAACTTCCCTATTCCTATAAATTCCAAAATTATCAAATAACAGACAAGAACACAGCTTGCCGTCGCGCAACAGGCTGTAATAATTTCGACATCGTGTAACCTTAAGTTAATATAAATTCGAACAATTAAAGTGCAAAGTGAATCAAAGACAAAAGTGAATTCTAGGCCAAAATTAAAGCCTGTACGTAAACATTTTCAAATATCCCGGGATATCGGTTCGGTAATAAATTCGCCATAATTCGTTTTATTTCGTTAATCGCGCGTGAAGAACACTTGACTTGACTTGACTTGACGGTCAGATCATTCATACAAAGCAGATCGGCGGTGCTGAAGCTATATTGAAGTCTAGAAATAGCTAAACTAGAAATATTGAGTCTAGTACATTCTAAAAATGTTAATTTTGGAATATAATTCGAAATTACTAAGTGTTTTGACTTTAGTATAATTCACGTGTTTAGAATATTACTTTTAAAACATAACCCCAAAAATACTAGAAGCATTGAGTCTAGTATTACTAGGAGCATTGAACCTAGTATATATTCATATTTTTCTTAACAAATATATATTAGAATACGCCAGCGCATATAAATGCAGCATTATAGCTTAACGAAATCATTACGTTTTTCAGCTCCTAAACAGGACAGACCAGCAGCTCTGCGGGCATAGTGGAGTCTTGAATTCCCAAAACCAGAAGCATTGACCAGACAGCGTTGACTTCAGTATATTATTCGACACTGTTAAAAATCTTGATTTTAGCGTCTTTCACGTATTAAGAATTTCTTCTTAACACATAACCTATAATTGCTAGACACATTGATTCTAGTATATCCAACGTATTAAAAATATTAATCATAATACGTCATCCAAAAAATCACTCGAAATACTGGTTCTAGGATTACTACAAATAAATTCGTATATTTGTCAGCATATATACAACTATTCTGCTCGTACACAGAAACCACTCTGCTCGCATTAACTTGCTGCCAGTGCCCACGGTGCTGCCCAAGCTATTCCGTGCATGCACATCAGTAACTACATCAAGTTAAAGCTGAGCTGTTATGTGTACGCACGTCAAATTACTACCCTAAATTGCAAACGCAGCTGCTACGGATACTGCTACGTGTGCGCCAAGTTAATTCTCTAGCGATTCACTGGCAGCATACAAGTCGCCATAGGACAATTAATTCGACAACATTGATAAAATCTTTATAATTAAAAATAACATTTTTAAAACCATATTTCCTATTAATTAAACGTAATCTCTCGTTATGAAAGATTAAAGACATGCATTTTAGAGCTGCGTTCCTCTTTGGATTTTGAATTCTTATTTTTTGAATTTATTATTTGTAATTTTTTATTTTTATTGGATTTCTTTTAGTGTTTTATAGCTTAGCAAGTAAGAGAATTTATACTGAGAGCGAATAATTATCATTTCTAAACCTTGCTGATCCGGTACCTCATTCTCATTTTAGACAAAATACTTGATAAAAATATTTGTTTGGATCGGGATTTTCGTTCAATGTATCGTGGTAAAGTACTATCAAGGATTCAGAATATCTAGAAAAATTAGCTAAAAAACAACTAGGTTCACTAATGAACTTGAACCAACAACAAATTTATTATACATGTATACATCTTTCATGTAGATATACGGATTCGTTGAATGGTAATGAGGACAGTTGCTGTGTATTTATTTGGCAGCCTTCGTTGTCCTTCATTCCTCAATCATATACATTTCCTAATTTCCTGAATATACAGACACACATACATACATATGAACATTTACAAAAATAAAATGCATCACAATATCTATAAAGGCCTTTAGTTAATTTTCTTTTATGCTCTTCATGAGTATTTCATTTCTACGAAAGCTGAAATCAATTCTATTCCATTCACAGCGATATGTACCAACCTCCAGTGTATAAAATGGTAACGGATGATAACGTTTCTCTGAGGACAAGAAAGAGGCAAATCCGGGGTCATATCATTTTCGCTTGGTGTTTTCTTTTTTGCTCCTGCCATATAATGTTACCTTACATCCTTTTTCTGGGAACACATGTGTTGTTCGGGGAATTGTTAGCTAAATGTCATCCGACGAATAACATCAGGCACTGATTGCGATAGAGCAGTGCTGACTCAGGAAGATCGAGCGAAGTAAACTCATTATGCTAAACTATTAGACTTGCTGTCGATTTTATTGGCTCACTTTGCTCTGCTGCCTTCTGGCATCATCTGGCAATGGGGACATTTTACTCCCCTGTGCTGAGGAATAAGCATATATCAACTACAGCTACATAGAAGGTATAAAATGTTATGGAGGTTTTAACCGAGGAGAATATACATGGAATAAAAAATGGCCTTTCAATTGCTGCAACACGAACGCCCTATTTTCCCTTTGCTGTTGTTAAGATTAAAGTATAGAATCGGAGTTTTATAAAGAAACTTTTAGTTTTTGTAAAGTACTTTCATTTTATTGAAAGTTTTTTTTTTTGTGTTTTTTCATAAACCAAATACGTCAAAGATATGATTTTTGTTCCTGGACACATGTATAGAACACTTACCAGAAACCAAATCTATTTATTAAACATATCAAAACTAGAGCTGAAATTATCCGGATAATTTGCTTCCGGATTATATGGAATAATTAGGATCCCATTCCTCCAATCCGGGTATCCAGATAATCGGGATCCTAGTATCCGGATCTGGATCCAGACTAAACAAAAATGGTCAAACTTTTCTCCAGATTACATTGTTTGATTGGGAAAGTGGATATTCATATTTTCCCAATAAAGAAATGCAATTTGAAGGAAATTGTGAACCTGTTTTCCTTAGTCTAGATCCGGATAGAAAGGATACAGGTCCGGATCAGGATAGTTCGGCTCTAGATCCAGATAGTTCGGATCCGGATACGGATAGCTCGAATGCGTATCCGGATAGTTCGGATCAGGATTTCAGGAATCGAATAGTTTACAGGTCCGGGTATCCGGATATCCGGATAACCGGAATTAGAAAATACGGATCCAATTTTTAACTCTTATAGAAACTGAACAATTAAATACTGAATAGATTAATTTATATAAATGTATACCTACAGAATCGAATTAATTCATTTCTCACGGTAAAGTTCTAAGTTCTGTTATCTCACATTGCGTCACGAAGCATATATTTCATAAGCAAGGGAAATGAAAGGTTGCAAATTCTTACGTGAAGTCGCCGCGCGCAGTTCTTCAGAAAAAATTATTTTCCAGAAGCTTAATTTAAAATTTGATATAAATTGACGAGATTTGGCGAGTCTTTTTTTTTCTCAAATCTAACCAAGGATTTTTTTTTAATTGCTAAACTATAATAATTATAAGCACGGAAGAATTCAAGTCTCATTCTGAAAGAAGAATACAATGAAATCAAAATTTAGCTACTATAAACAGAAAAGCAGTAAAATATTGTAATAATTATTCTTGCCAATACTAACAAGAATTTAGAGATGCAGTTTAACAGTTTACCAGTTTATTGGTTACTAATGAGTGCCCAATGCCAACATATTTCAGTTGAACCGATTTAAATAAAAGTACCCTCATAATATTAAACTTAAAATAAGTAGTCAACATGCAGACCCAAAAAAAATTATTAAATAAAATTCCGACAAAACATTAAACGCAACTAATGAGCACAAGAACATAAGCCACCTCAAGAACAAAATTTTAAGCCCATGTTCTGGTCACATCTAAACTCTTTAAATATGTCGAAAATCTATGAGATGCAATTGCAGACTTCATCGTGAAAGGACGATATCAGTGGTTTGGAGTTTAATAAATTTTTGGAAGATATAAACTTCGAGCTGGCGCGGAGCGATGATACCCTGAACTGAAGAAGTGTAAGGATCCGTGGACTTTCAATTAAAAATCTATAAACCTATTGGATAAAATATGCTGGTCTCCTTATGAGGAATGTCCCATAGATCACTGGAGTTGGCGTTTAATTATAGTTTTCTAACTATGGAAAATGTACATTCAAACCAGTGTTGTGCGACGTAATCTACGTGATGTAGACTACATTATTGTCTACGCATAGACAGTTACCTATAGACATAATCTCTTGTCTACATTACATTTTATAAGCGTAGACATTGTAGAGAATTAAAGTAGAAAATTCAAATGGGCTTATTATACTTTGTTAGTTAGGAAATAGATTATAAGTGCACTAAAACTAATGATTTGGATAATAACCAACATAATTTATTGAACCTGAGAATAATGATTGATAATAGTAAGCATAAAGAGAATATAGAATACGTAACTTAGTTTAAATAACACCAGCAATTTAAATTAAAAACAGTTATTTAGGTTAACAAAAATTAATCAGATTATCAGCATTTTCGTTGTATACATCATACTTAATTCTAAGAGACTTATAAATATGCAGCAATCGTTTAGATCTTTCAATGGTTAACCGACTTTTGCTTGGAAGAATGAAGATAATGGCATCTGCAATAGTTTTATGACCAACTTGGACTGAGATGATGCATTGCTACTATATTCCAAAAAGCTAATGGTTTTTATCAGGGATGTAAAGGACTCTAATTTTGACTCAACTCAAGCAGTGAGTTCGCTCAATCATTGAGTCCGCTCAACAGTTGAGAGGTGGTTTGTCGCTCGATACTTGAGCGGACTCACTGGTTGAGAAGACTCAGTCTTGAGCGGACTCACTGCTTGATTGGACTTGATACTCATAATTTGAGTTGACCGGACTGAAATCTGAATCTGATTTAATTAAAATTGAAACTGAAACTGAAATTTCAATCAAATAATGCTCACAAATAAGTCATTCATTATGTTATATTATATGAATTTAGCTTTTTGCTAATTTTCTTAGCCAACATTTCTCTTCCTATCAATATAATGTACAAATTCAAGGGCTTGTAAAACCTGTAAGGGAAATACCAATTTTAAAAATCTAACTTTATAATTTTTCCATTGATATGCAGCATCACTTTCATTTCAAAATTTGTTTCATTTAGAAGACATCTATTATGAGTTAACGTTAGCTTCTCTATGGTAAATAATCTTTCTACCGAAGCACTACTAGGCAGTGGTGTGTTGCATTCAGTAAAAAGACTTTTTATCTCCGAAAATCGTTTGTTTTCAAATACGCTCGAGGTTTTGTCTGTGAAAAATTATACTCCAAAAACAATTTCTGATCCTCCATTGAATTTTTGGTCATAACACGAAAAGTTCTGTTATCGACAACCTGGTCACAAAATTTACGGAGTTCGAAATCACGATATCGCGGCATATCAATAATTTTGAGCTGGCTTTAAATGATATCTCCACCAAGTCCTGGAAAGGCAGCATCGCAACACCTGTCTAATTGTAACTGGTATTCCAAAAGTAGCTCAAGAAAAAACCTCAGAGCTATACAACAAAATTTGCGAATATGTTAAACACACACCAACAGAATACACTGATGTCTTCCGGCTGCCCGTTAAAAACAAAAATAATGTGAACAACAAACACGCCCCCTATTGTTATTAAATTCTCAACGATCACAGAGAGGAACATCTTCTTTGATAGGTATCGTGAGCAACATATTTATCTTCATGAACTAAAGTTAACATCAACCACTGAGACCTTGCAAAGGCAATCTAGGGTATACATTAACCCTTCGTTAACATATATAAATCGACAAATATTTTTAAACGTCCGTCGTCTGAAAGTTCAGGGGAAATTGTGCTCTGTTTTTGTTATAAATAGTTAAGTTTTCATCAGAATGCAGCGGGATGGCCCCACAGTTAAAATAAGCGACCTATCTCAACTTCGTCCGTACGGGACATAGCGGTGCCTGAAATGATAGCAAATGTTTTCATTTAGAATTTATATTAGTTTAGGCTCATTTTTTGTTTTCCATATGCGCTCATTGAATGTAATTAACCTATCCCTTATTATTCCCTCCTTTTCTTCTGCTTAAAATATTTTTGCTGAAAGTTCATTAACATATTTCTATTTGCCTGCTGATCGGAGACTTCATGCTGTGCATCGACATGAGTAACAACAACAGTCCAGGGTCTGATGGCGTTGTGCGTGAATTGTGTTACAGAGCTTTGATCAATACCTTCTGTTCACAAAACAATGACCTGAATGTTGCTCACCTTAATGCTCGCAGCTTGATTAATAAAGTGGATGAGGTGAAAATGATATTTTATGATACTAAAGTTGATATTATTCTCGTAACTGAAACACGGTTTAAAAATGATATTTGTTGTTTGTTGTTGTTTTTATAACGATTCCGGGGTTTCGTGTTTTTAGAAATGATCGCTGTGGCAGACGAGGTGTTGGTATCGCCATTTATGTACGGGCGGGCACCCCTGCAAGAATTGTTGAAGAATCCGATGCCGCATCTGGTACTGAATTCATTCTCATCGAGATAGGGGGCCCTCATGTTCACCCCCCTCAGATTCTTCTATCGATTCATTAGGATAAGCTCTGGCCTACCTGAACGCAAAGAACTCTAACGTTATTATTGGTGGCAATTTTAACATAAATCTGTTTCAGGACAGTTCCGCTAAGGCTTCAATTTTAAGTATTTTAGACTCATTTAATCTAAAGGTTATTAATAATCTACCCACGCATTTTACTATTCACTCGTCATCCTTACTCGACCTATTTATATCTAACGACATGGGGAGATAAGTTTTTAAAAATCAGATGTCCTGATCCGGAATACCTGATCAAGATCTAATTTTCATATCATATGACATTCCCCCCGGCACCCGTAATAGCTACCATACAATTTATTTTCGAGATTACCACAATATAAATGTTGACGCTCTCACGAATGAAGCTGACTCACTAAACTGGTGTGTCGTCTTCTCTGTTCCTGCCATTGAAGATAAATAATGATATTGAAAATGCAGTACATTATCTGTTTGACTAATATGTACCCTGTAAGACCAGGTTGTGTAAACATAATTGCCCTTGGTTTTCGATAGAAATTAAGAGGCTTATTTCAGCACGGAACAAAGCATATCAAAAGTGGAAGATGATAAGATCTCCATTACTTTAGGAGCGATTCCGTCTTCTACGAAATGCTCTCACAGCGTCTATTAAACTTGGCAAATCGAATTATTATGCCACTAAATTAGAGCTCAATTTACCATCAAGAGTTTTATGGAAAAACTTAAAAGAATGTGGTATTCACAAACATAGTAAGCAATCTATAAATCTTGATCCAAATGAATGCAATAGTTATTTTTTTGAGTCCTCAAGCTGCACTGTCCCTCAATCTGTCACTTCAATGTCCTCCGAGTCGATTGGAATTAGTAATTGGACTGTTTATCCACAGTTCGATTTTAGTTGTGTCAACGAACTGGAAACTCTTAAGGCTTAAGTAGCATCAAATCGTATGCAACGGGAGTGGATGGGATCTCCCTAAAATTTTTGAAAATAATTATATATTTTGCATTTCCCAATATCACTGACACGTATAACGCCTGCCTTATACCCAAGAAATCAACGGTGTGTCAGGTTGAGGATATCCGTCCAATCAGTATATTACCTTGCTTATCTAAGGTTTTCCTTGCGTCTCACAGTATCCTTTCGGCTTCACAATCCGGATTTCGAGCCAAACATAGCTGTATCACAGCGTTGCTCAAGATAATTGATGATCTTCGGTGTAATATTGACAATGACGAGGTTTCTTTCCTAACATTATTAGATTTTTCAAAAGCCTTCGATAAGGTGGATCACGGCATTCTCTCGTGCAAATTAAGACTGAAGTTTGGGTTTAGTTGCAGATGGATTAAATTTAGTAGACATTTTTTAGTAAATCGTTCCCAAAGGGTAAATATTGGTGAACACTTCTCAGAGTTTTTAAATCTTAACAGAGGCATCCCCCAGGGTTTAATACTCGCACCTCTACTATTTTCTATCTATATTGATGACATCACCGAGGTTATCCGTCATGCTAATATACATTTGTATGCTGACGATATACAAATTTATATCTCTCGGCCGCTAGGACTTATTGAAGATGGTGCACGGTGCTTAAATACTGATCTTCAGGCATTACTCTCCTGGTGCGTATCTAATAAATTGGATTTAAATACTGAGAAATGAAAGCGTTTAGTTATACACAAATACATTCTAGATACATCATATTTCCCTCGTATAAATGTAGCGAGCTCAACGTTACAATACGAGAAGACGGTGAAAATTCTTGGCGTTATTTTTAACCAAACTCTGACATAGAATGACTACATAAAATATTTTTCCGGGCGAATGTGTGGTACAGTTAAGCGATTATATTACTCCACCCACTTTACACCTCTTAACATACGGCTATCACTTGTAAGATCCTTGATCATTCCTATAATAACTTACGGTAATGTTATTTACTGCAAACTGGACTCTTGATCGGTATATCATCTGAACGTTGCATTTAACGCTGCTGTAAAATATGCATATAACCTGCGACGCTTTGATCACGTTTCACATTTAGTTAGTAATATGCTGCGATGCTCTCTCGGGACTTATCTAAAGATACGAAACGTAATATTTCTTTATAAACTAATTTGGACCGGACTACCTTAACATCGAGTCGTACCAACAACTTGCTGGTACCTAGATGTAATTATCTTCAAAGCCAACGGTTATTTTTCGTTCACGCTATCAGACTTTGGAATTCTCTACCTAATGAACTAAAACGTCTTGTCGCGGTGAGTAGGCCAGTTCTTAAAAATAAACTTATGGAGGTGTTATAAAATGCATTTTTATCTTCAGTAAAATTATCTGAATTAAAATTCCCTTGACTTTAATCTTCCCCCGCATTCCCCTCCCCTGTTTGTCAATAAGTTCTTATATAAATCTATTCTTGTCTACTTATGAATTCCCGTATTTTAATTTTCTTTTGCATTATTTTTTTTTTATATTATTCTTCTATTTCCTATTTGTTTGAATTAGAATTAGATTAGTGAGAAGTTTTTTTTTTTTTTTTATTTCCTAGAATTAGTGTTAAAATTGCTGTAGGTATTTCTCTTACTTATATGCTTACATATGAGTTATTTTATTAGTATCACGTTGACTTTTTTTTAAAACTTGTTAATATTACATACATATGTATATATCACTATTACTATATTATATTGCTTGCTTCAATTGTGCCTTAGTACGTACATTCTAAAGTTTATACTTCTCTGTACAATTAATAATAATAATAATTTGAAAATGAATTGAAATTGAAATTTTCTTAATCTGTATCCCAAAATGGCGAAGCATAAAAGAAATGTTGGCTAAGAAAATAAGCAAAAGCTGAATGAATATAATATAATATAATGAATGACTTTTCGTTAGCTTTTCTTATTTGATTGAAATTTCAGTTTAAGCGTCAATTTTAATTAAAGTTCGCATACGATTAAATTGATAACCAGAAAAATTATGTACGAACAATATGGGTAGTTCAAAATGAATTTCATATGGAAAATACTCCAGTATCCTACAATACAACAGCTGGGAAAGACAGATGACATCAATCAACGACGAAATGATAGGCAGCCCAACTTCAAAAAATTGTGGAATGGGACAACAAAAGATGACCAGGTCCGTTTGGTTAGGATACGCTCAGATAAGGCTCATTGTTCATTTTAGATTAGATTAGTTGAAGGGATTCCAGAAGTTAATCTAACTTAACCCTATGTAGCTAATTTAGTTCACAAAAAAAAATCCAAAATAAATTCAATAATTCAAGTAAAGTCCGATGTGACTTTAATTGCTAATGTCAAATTTCAAATAAGACGAAAAACAAGAGAATTAATTATCTGTCAATAGAATAAACTTCAATGGTTAAGTGACACTGCGTGAAAGCAGAAAGGTAGCAAAGTGCTTCTTGCTACTACGTCAGAGCAGAAAAGTTGTATATGCTGTTTGCTATTGCGTGCAACCAGAACAGTAGCAAAATGCTATTTACTAGTGCGTGAGAGCAGTAGGGTAGCAAAATTCTGCTTGCTAGTACACGAGAGCAGAAGGGTAGCAAAATATTTCTTGATATTACGTGCAAGCAGAAGGGTAGCAAAATGCTTGCGTGCAAGCAGATGAGTACCAAAATGTTCCTTGCAAATGCGTGAGAGCAGAAGGATCTAATTTAAGATTTATTCTGCGTATACACAGGAAGGTAGTACTTGCTTCTATGAAAGAATAGGACATTCAGATTATCTTTGACCAGAATTATCTTCTGTATGAAGGAAGATAGGAAACTCAGATTACCGCTGATCAGAAATATGTTCTGTAACAAGGTAGAGAATAGGAGCCGCTGTATCCAATTATACCTTTGGTCCCTTGACTTGTCGCCCTGGAAACACTGACTCTGCTCGTTCGTACATGAGCAACTGACTGACCTAAAGTCACTTGCTGACATTACCGATTGTAAATATATGTGGGAAATGGTAAGTTTTGTTACATTTTGTGTTATTATCTTATTAATGATGTTTTTAATTGGTTTTAGATAATTGAGCCATGTTTGATTATAGCTCCATAGATTGTGTTATTGTGTTTGTGACGTGGAAGTACATTGTTCACGGGAATTTATTAGCTTCAAGCTAAAAGGAGCTGCTTGTAGAGATGACAAATAAACACGTCATTCTGTTGTGAGCAGATGCAGGATGCGGTGTCGGCTTAGATACGTATTCTATATCTCTGTACTTTGACTTTGCTACTTTGTGTCTTCCTTGTTTTGTATTTTAGGTGAGTTATGCATTTCCCAATAAAGGGATTTTTGTTTGTGCTCCCAGCTATTTAAACCAAAACTACTCTGGTCCAATATAGGGAGTTTCCGTTAGTCTTTTGACTAGGCCGTCAGCAATTTCATTGCCTTTATGACCCTCATGTTGAGATACTCACATTAAGATAACTTTTTTCTCCTTGATAGGTTTTTAAAGGTTTGCAGACACTTCCATACTATACTTGACTTGATAGTGCAGCAGCTTAACTCCTTGAGAGCGTCTTGACTGTCCGATATGATATTAATGGTTTTGCCATTTGATATATACAAGCCTACTCCGTCTAAGCCACACCATTACACACATTAGTTTTGGCCACCATGCTCTGACAATCAAGCGATAACACTCTTTGCGTCACTCTGGACAGATGCGAATTCCATGTAAATTTCGTATCTAGAGTGACCTCCAGAAATTTGACATCGTCTGAAAATATCAATTCATTATCAAGAAAAAGAGCTGTTAGTCAAAGGATCGTTCTTCACGTGAACGAAACGGTAACCGTTTTGTTGGGGTCTATGCTAAGACTTTTTTATAGACCACATGCGGTCTTTGAAAAGGGGTTTTTGCATGAGGCCGGTTATGACTTATGCCTGCCTGTCCGATATTGTGACGACTGTTCATCGTTCTCTTTCGTAGGTTTCTAATTGTGATCATCTAAAGAAATTAATATGCCAATTTTCCCGCAAAGGTTATTTAGTTATATCGAATGTTGGATAAGAAGAAGCGTGGGCGGGTTTAGCTAAAAAAAATTTTCGTTTTTTTATGTGAATTATGTAACAAATTTGTATCAATTGTTTTTTTCTCTTTGCGATAGTGTTGTTAAAATGTGTGAAGGAATCTGTAACCAAAAGGATAGTTATCCTGGGCTAAGTGTCCAATAGGCGCCTAAAGACGGTAGACGCCTTCTGCACGATTGAAACTTTTTGTACGAAAATAATAAAAAACAAATGTATTTAGTCCATAAAATCTTTCAACACAACTTCTATGGCAAACCAGACCAAGTATATAATATTGACGAAAGTGGGGTATAAATGAATAATATGCCTTTAATAGTATAATAAGTACTAAAGATACTAAAGGTATTAGGTATTAGGTAAGCTAATTAGATCAACAAGTGACATAAAGCGAAAGGGGAGCAACTGTGTCTATTATTGCTACAACAGCGCAGGGGCAGATTTTTGCCTTCTGTTCTTATCATGAAGGGAGTGAACGGGAAGCCTGAATTAAGTTAGTCGATGGCTTGCCGCCAGTTTCTAATGTTTACATAAATAAAGCAACTGCATACATAGAGTCACAGCTGTTTTTAAAGTAGATGCGTGAACATTTAATTCCGCGAAAGACTCAAAGTAAAGTGATGTTATTACTTGATTGAGAAGCATATCAGTAACATTGAAACACTAGAATGAGTAACTGAGAATGATGTGATACTTTTGGTTATGCCAAGTCATTCGACTAATGGCCTTCAGCCTCTGGACAAATCTTTTTTACGAAAACTGTTTATTAACTAATAAAGCTAGAAATGTCATCAGATAGCAAGCCTGTAATGTGGTTAGTACTGCTTGAGATCATGCTGCGTCTACTTCAAGTGCTTTTGGCATTTATAATTAAAACACTGAGACTACTATTTTTATGTTTCAGATATGGCCAATACTTCTGTAGCTGACAATAGTATGCAGACTACAAATACTACACCAATATCAACGAAACAAATCTTTTTAATGCACCCGTAAAGGCTACATCCGCCGAAATAGAGTCCACCGATTTGTTACCAACGTCGGTCGCACTTCCAAATAAGCTAATTCCGTTGACAAGCGAAGATCTAATTCCGTCAAAAGCTATGGCTTACAAGGGAATTCATCGACGCAACTGTGGCGGAACAGCGCTAAGGCTTAAGGCTACAATTGCTCTGGGATCAAACAGTTTTTGATTCCGGCACAAATAAGTCGGCGCAAAATCACATTTTAACGTTTTTTTTTTTTGTATTTTTAGTTTTAAATATGCTGTTAACCAAGTATTTTTAGGATTGCAACATAATTCGAAGGAAGAACATTTAGGGAGACTAGGCAATAGAGTGAATGTAATACGAACGCAATTGTAGGAAATAACAATAAGCGTAATGACAAGGCATACGTGACTAGCATAGAAAAAGTAGAAAGAAGGATCTTGCAATCACATACTAATATTATATTTTATTAATACAGTGGCGAAGAAGATAATGATACTAAGTGCGGTGGATGTAAACAACCATCCACGAAAACTAGATTAACTGTTTACTTGATCCAGTGCATTTCTTATAGAGGGTGGTTCAACAAAGATTGCACAGATTATGCGGATCATTGCAAGGTGTTGGGTCTTTTGCTTGGTTTGACATTTTTTTTTTAATAAATTGCTTGTAGTTTCATTGATTTTCCCGTAGGGCATCTATCCGTTCATCTTAAGGCATCTTACTTATTCCAGCGAGATGCATGCCCGAATTTGTACCTTTCTTATTCTTGTTTTGTTTCATTAACTATTGAGATTACTGATGTAAATGTCGAATTAATAAAGCAATGTATGGGCATGTACATAATTGTTAAGAAATTAAAGCATATATCGAATCGAGAAATATGTGCTGAAAAAATTAGTAACTATCCGTACTTTAACCCTTAATGAAATTATAGGCATATTTGACAAAAGATAGCCCATAAGACTTAATCAACGAATTTTGTTCTGCAACTTTTATGCATTATCACGAAGTTCTGTGGAAATTTTTCTGGGAAATTTTAATCCATATTTTCAATTTTATTATTTCATAGATTAGAGCCGCCGATGGGGACTCCTTAACTGAATTCAGATTTCTTCAAAATGTCTCAAGCACCTATCCATGAAGCAGTATAAAATCCTTGATATGTGAGGACCCATGAAAAAGATCTGAAGAATTATGAGGATTTTCTTTAAAATATTTTATGTACTTACTTACATAGTTTAAATAAATAAAATATATTAAAAACACCCATAATCTGAACTCTCATCATTGAAGACTTTTGCTGCATAAGGGAGCGGACTCTAGATATATGTATGGTTAATAGCTCTGTTATCAGTTTTCTGATTTGCTCCTCTCTAGCAACTTTCTTTTCTCTCCATCTACAACCTTGCCCTTCTATTTTTAGGTCCTTAGAGCAAGTTGAGTACCTGCAGCTTGAGGGGGGTCACAACTAAAATGTTCGAGGGGGGGAGGAAAAAGTCGGAAGTAGTCGCTTTTAAATTTTTTTTTATCATATTCCAGTTAGATATCATAAAATCCAATTTTCGGTTTGATTTAAAGAAAACCTGTCGATAATATTATCCACATCAATGTCGATCTCAGATTGGACAGACATTAAGGACTCATATCCAGATACTCTTTCTCGCGCAAGATTGCAGACATAGATGTGATGCAACCGATTCTGTAAAGGCTGAAATAAATGAGTGAAAATGAGAGCTTGCGCCTTGATTCACATTGAAAGGAGTAGAAGTGCATGATATGTCATTGACTATTTCTTTTGATGCGAGCTTAACTTAACTGATATAATTCTTTGGAACCATTGTCCGCCGCCAGTAGTGCATGAAAAATCTAAAGAAACATTTTCAGATCTTTCTAAGAAAACTGAATGCTTGTGCCCCTGTGCGAAAGAGAGAACCACCAGAATCAATCTATCCATTCGTTTGCACCGTTGTCGGTGAATAGTTAATCATTCAAATTCTTAAGAACAATTTGCAACAATATTTCTAAAGGTACATGCACAACGTGACGAAGGGGGGCGAGGCGAGGCGAGGCTATATCAAGAGTTAAAGAAGTAAAGTAATTGCACGCTGTACTATGAGAGTGCTCAAAAATGCTATGGCAGCGCGCGATGTGCCGAGACTCCTCGACGTAAATCGCTCGAGAATGAAATTTTTAGGTTTTTTGCGAGGTGCAACGCACTAATTTTGATAGCAGGCATATTCTTATAGGGTTTTTTTCTTTAACTCAATCGAAGGGGTCTTTATTCATTTTCATATATTGGAAGAATCTATCAGGATCAGTCCGAAATCTTCACATGAATGATGAATTCGCCAAATTCCAGACGTTTCGTCTTTATCAGGTGGCACGCAAAAGAGGGGAAAGTACACTAAGGTGAAAAATTCCATATAGTTGCACTACTTGACAAACACAAAATTTCTTCTTCTGAATCTGATGACATAATTTATACTCTCACTTCACGATTTACCAAGAAACTGAACGTCTTGTTGTGAACACTACACCTCTTAATGTATCTTCACCTCGCCTTGCCTTATTGTGCACGAACCCTAAGAAAAATTTGGTGCTTCCTTATGATCGTAAATATTTCGAACAACTCAAGCTTGAATCAGTGTCGCTATGAAAAACCAATAGGTGGTTAGACGTTGATTCCATAACTAGGGTTCTACTGGAAGACCCGTCAAAATAAATTTGTTAAGTCAAGGTTTAAGTACAATTGCGACGGGCAATGGCAAATGGCGAAAAAAAGCCGCTGTCGAACTTTTAAAAGCGTAGTGTCTTATGCGAATGCAAAAGTTACGATGGGTGACGGTCAGCGGTCGACGAATGTCGGGACTGATCAATTTCTAATTTTTCTGTCGTCCATGCAGAACTACCAACAAAATCAAACGAATGAACTTGTTGCGGCATTTATTTCTGTCAAGGTTGTAGGACATCGCGACAATTTTAAAATAATGAATTTTGACGAAAAATTTATTGAAGAAGTGCGAAATCAAAAAATAATTTATGATATACAAGACAACCAGTGTATAGGAGTTGACAAAAAAGACATGGTTTGGGTTGATATTTCGAGACGCTTAAATACAAATGTTAAGGTTGTGATATTTTTGGCATTTAGTTTGATTAGTTAATTTCTGTATTTGAAATTTTTCCTTTCCACACTTTAGTCCATTGCAATTCTTTGAAAATAGTATAAAATATTCTCGATGAAAATCTGTTTCAAAACGCTCAAAACTAGTAACAAATGAGATTTCAGTATCTTCTTCTTTCACAATCGCTGCTCACTGCCCGTCGTTGCAATTGTACTCCCAATTTTTCATCTACCTGTTTTAACAACGAATTTCCCGCTGCTGTCTACTTTCGGAAAACCAGATATGTAAAAAAAAATTATTTCTTAGAAACAATAAAGGTCGATACACACTTACCGGCACAGCACGAACCGGCACAGACAGGCAAACTATTTTTCTATGAATTCAAGTTAGCTAATTCACATCAACCGGCACCGGCAGATACCGGTACGTAACGGAAACTACATTGCCGGTCGCTATCGATGGCTAGCAACCAGACCGGCATTTACCGGTTGCTGGTCTAGTTGCGAAGTTAAACATGGAATCACTTATCTATAGATTTCTCCCTTTTTTTTAACGACTGTATTCCGCTGATCTTAAATTTATAGTTCCTTTTCCTTAAGAATCGAGTTTAAAGAATATTTTAAATGAAGCAGTCCATGGCTAGACATGCCAGTAATTTTAATATACAAAAGGTCTCGCACACAACTCTTTTAAAGTGGAAAAAAACAATCATTCCAGAAAAACTTATTGAGGTAGTTCGGGAGAATGCTGTACTTTTTGAGATGACTAATAAAAAGTATAGTGCTATCAATTTTAAAGACAAAATATGGTGTGAAATTGCTGAAAAATCAAAGGAAACAGGTAAATTATATCACATTTATTTTATTATCTTAATTCCCATTTAATTTTTCCTCCTGGAGAAGATAAATATTGTTTGAATACATCTCTTACATTGAATGCTGCGAGAGATGTAATACCTCCTTGGTAGGAAAGATTTTTTAGTAGCTTTCTATCTCTATTTGGGGTCTTGTTATTCTGTATGGGGTTGTTACTATTCGCTCGAATGTAATTGTGAAGGACACAACTAGCTGAAATTATATCATCATCGTGCTCAGGCTGTGATTTTATTCGTCTATTGAAAATTTGAAACTTTTGACCCAATATTCCAAACGCATTTTCTAGAGTTCGACGTGCACGTGACAAGCGTTCGTTAAAATACTGCCTTGAAGCATCACCTTGTATTTGCGAGCCAGGATATGGTCATAGTAGATAAGGCCTAAGAGGAAAAGCCTCATCTGCAACTATTACGTGAGGAGCTTTAACGTTGGTGCTTGGTAGTAGCTTTTCTTCGGGAATCTGTAGTTTTTCCTTTTCCAATGCCTTTCCAAAATCACAGTTTGCAAATATTCCTCCGTCATTATTTGTCCCATAAGCACCTTCATCGAATATAATAAAATTATATTTCGCATCAACCAATGCTAAAAGAACAACAGAAAATGTCTTTTTATAATTATAAAAATTTCATCCTGTATTAGCAGGTGCTGTAATGACTACATGTTTCCCATCCAAGCAACCGATGCAATTTGGAAAATTCCACATTTCCCAAAATTGTTCTGCTATTTGCTGCCATCGTTTTTTTGTTAGTGTGGGCACAACAATAGGCATCAATAGTTCAGTTATAGCTATACATACGTCTTTTACTATTAAAGAAAGTGTTGAGTGACCCTGACGATAACTGAAAGCAATCGTTTGAAAAGAATCTTCCGTCGCTAAAAATCTGTAAAGTGAAAATTACAACAATTAATTCATGTATATACATATTAGTCAAACGCAGGTCAGAATTACATATTTTTAATGTAAGTTGTATTATATGTTTTTAGCTTCTGATTGTAAAAGGGTATGGGCTGGATTGCGTGATTCCTATAGAAGAGCTATAAAAAAGAAAAGAGAAGCCAAGAGTGGGCAGGCTGCGAACAACTTAAAAAAATGGAAATACGAAGAAGAAATGTCTTCTTTGGAGCTGCATATGGCGGAAAGGCCATCCAGGACATCTTTTAATTAATTAACACAGAATGCAACAGAATATACAACATAGAAGGAAACCTGATTTCAGATGATATATGTGTGCTTAGTTGCTCCCCTAAAACAAATTTTTTACCATTTAAATTTTCTAAAAAAACCAAGACTGTTGAAACTGCTTCATCTACATTAATGAAATATTTAATTGAACAACAGGAAAAAGAGCAAAAAGGAACAACGTACACAGAGTAGGTACTATTGAATCATTTTTTATCTGTGGCAGAAACTGTTGAACAATTTTCTCCTTACAATCAACACAAAGCGAAAACGCAAATTTTCTCTATTGTTTCGGAGATAGAATATGAAGAGCTCTCTAAAAATAACAGTCCCTACTTTCGACCAACATCAACGTCACAGACATCACAAAGCTGTACATCAAATCCTTCGGAACATCATTGTGGAACCACACCTATACATGCTCAGAGCAATGAAAATACTACTTCTTATTTGAATAATTCATTTGGTTCCGGCAGTTCAACTTTCTCGGACATAGTTAAAGAGTTTCCGTCAACAAATACACAGGAGGACATAATAATAATAATAATAGTGTTTCTCCATTTACTTTTAATAAGACATACAGCTAGTTTTTCATTTGAAGGAATTGCTTCTCTGTATTTCGTGTTTTCTAACCAGTTAAATTGGGCAATACTTGTACAGAAATATACATAAAACTTTGACTCATTATGGAGTAATGCCTTATAGAGAGTCGCAAACTCTCCCTTATATTTCCTCTTCAAGAGTAATACGTGAATCCAGTACTCTCGGTCTCTCTTCTCTTCTTCTCCGTCCAATAGGTTTGCTATTAACATTAGCTTCTTTTTATTAAACTTCGGCATACTGCTGCTTAGAGCTGTCTTGTTCAAAGGCAACTTATGAACTGAAAGATTCCGCAAAACCTTTTGTTTCTTCAAAAACAATGTTTTATTAGCCTACCAAATATCATAATTCCAACTTACTTGCTAAGTACTCGTAAGCTCTTATAATCAGACAGAGGTTTTTATTATTTTTACACTAATTTCCATCAAAGGTTACCTGTTTTATGCCGTTATATGTGCATGAAAAATGCCGGTGCCGGTCGATGTCTGCCTGTGCCGGTTCATGCTGTGCAGGTAAGTGTGCAGCGACCTTAACACTTTTTAAACTTTTTAATCGGCGCAATAGATATATAAAAGCATCTTCATAGCTGGCTGCTATGCATTACATGCCATTTTCTAAAAAATCAATTACTAAAATAAATATGCATTCCAAAATTACTTACTATCCTGTGCTAGATATGATAGATGACCTTTCGACACTATATAAAAACGTAAGAAAATTCTAAAAAACTTGCTCACGTTTAAAAGACGAAGAGCTGGAGCGAATGACCCAATCGACTATTACTACTTATAAGAAGACAAACAAACCGTATCATACTAAAATCGTCCTGTTAAACTCGCTCTACAATCCAGCGCCACATTTAATTAACCGCGAAGGTTAGGTGGCGCTTTGGGGGGATCATGACCCCTATGAACCACCCCCCCCCCCCAATATACACGCCTGTCGGAAGGGCTATGTCCGATAGGAAAACGAATTTCACTGTTCGCGTCAGCTCATTATCATTCATAGAAGAAACAAACTTTTTTATATCATTAGCGTGGCGGTTGTTCCAATACGGTATGTTTCATATCAAATGAAAGGCCTAGCCGATCATGTGGTGTACTTTTTGCCCTATTTAGAAAATTCTCTCGGGACAGTTTTGAAAACCATTTTCATGCACTTGGGTCACAGACACCCCAGTTACTACATTTTGCATATATTTGTGCAGTTCCATGGCTATATAAGTGCTCTGTTGGGAACATTTTTCTCGTCAGAAGTGATTTTCCACATCCCATTCCATTTCCCATCAATTCCGCGCAATCATGAGAAGGAGAAAAGTTCACTTTTCACTCAAGAAAGTAGCTCAAGCTACATCCGATCACCAAAGCTTTCCCCTACTTAATTGAAATAAGCATTGTTAACAATATATGTTCAGAGTAACGTAAAGCATCATTTAAGATATCTTTCATGTCTGGAGGTGATGGGCCTATAGTTGTATTAAAAGTGGGCATTCCACCTTACGCAAATAATTGTACGTACTTAAGTTTCAAAATTAATAAGCTGATAACAATTTATTCAAAATTCTTTGCTATTCACTGCTGTGCAAAAGAAAATATTAATAGAGCAAAACTAAATTCTCTCTTTATCGATAAATGTATGCTATACTAAATGATTGGGTCAATTAGTCGGCTCGTAATATCAATTTACGAAAACTGCATTTCTAACACCAGAACTACAATGGTCGCCACGATTTTATCGATTAGCAACATTCTCAGGGACAAAATAGCCATGAATGAAACATATAAGTAAATCACTGAACGAGCTTTGGAGGACAGCTTCTCACAAAAGCAATAACATAAAGACTTCAATTGAAAACAGACAAAATTCCGCATATTTGAAGTTACTGAATTATACTCAGAAGACTTCCGGATCTAATCAACTACGGATTAATAATCCAATATAGTAAAAGTCCCCCACAATTCCTTGAAGAACAATGACAACAATAGTTAAATGTGTCTATGTATACGTATGCAAGGCCAAAGTCTGTCCTCTTACTTCTATATTGCTTACTATATTATTTCAACATCTCTATAACCGAAAGCTTGAAAATGATTAAGTCCATTAGTGCGCACTCCTCATTATATTTAACTCGAAAAGACGTTCTTTCACCCAAAATTCCTTTTATCATTAGGCGCCTAATGTCATTAAATAGTAATCAATACAGAAAAACAACGTTCAACAAACTTCTTTTTCCTCAAGTTTTGGTCATCAGTGCTAATTCTTATTCAATTCTCATAATTGAAAAGCGTTTTCAGATAAATTCTGCCACAAAAACAACCAACCTTTCAAAATCTCAAAAAATTTACAAAGCAAGCAAGAGAAAATTACAAAAACGTATAAAGTCTCATTGAGAAGAAATTTTCCAGCAGGGCTTCGATAAAAATTAATTTAATCAGCAGTTCAGTAACAAAAGGCAAGTTCCAATCACCTTATCTCTCGGTTCCAGGAAAGTGAGCTTTCGGCGGCTTTCATTGTCTCTCCCTTCAGGAGCACTGAAGGAAAAAAAAAACTTTAAACGATCTCCGGCACTCACCACTCAGTTGTGCCGTAAAAACTTAGAGAAATCGATCGAATCTAAATTTTGATGGTGAAGTTGAGGAGAGCATAGCAAAAAGATAAAAACAAATTAAACGATCTATATAAAAGCCAGTGGTGTGGAATGATACGTTTTTTAGGAGCGATTTATTTTATCTAGTCATGTCCCACATAGATGTGGTTTTCCATTCAAACCGTTTTCAAAAGGGCCGTTGAAGGAGAAGTGAACTTGTGTCTAGACGTTTTGTCGTTGTATATATGAACATTTTTCGATGACCAATAATTTGTCGTCCTTTTGATTCGATTTTTAACAAAAAGAAAAGAAAAAAAAAAGAATTTATATACATAAATGTGCTACAATTTTGCCTGCAAACGAAACCCATCGCCAGAGGGTGAAGATGAATGGGAGCACCCAAATCGTTTTAGACATCTCCTAATGGAAATCACACACCAGTAAATTTGAATAACGACACATGAGTGCTCTCCCAGGATTTATTCGAAGCACTTTTATCCAAATGTAAAATATTGCACTACACCATGGAGGGTTTTACTTGTGGAGACACTTTTTTCTTATTTTTCTAGCTTACTGGTAAATTAGGCTTAATGTCACCGAGCGATTAAAAATTCTTCACTTTCGGTGAATTTGTGTATGGTGTGCGATGAGCAGATGATGTAACCAAACATTACCATATTTTTAAGGCATGTTAAATTTGCCATCCATATATGTTAGGTTATGTAACTAACTTTAGTTGCTTTACCGTAAGGCTTCCGAGAAACTTTAGTGCTCTATAGTAGTCCCGAAAGAGGTAAACAGACTGGTACAAGATTCAGTCTAAAAAAAATACTATCAGTTACTCCAGTTATCGCGAGGCAGATAAAAACTGCCCAACACAGCGGAAGAGCTGAGGATTTGAATGACTGGAAAAGTAACTGCCTCAATGTTCATTTGGAACAGCTCATTAGCTGTGCATCAAGTTCCGACAAGTATCATATCTATTACTTTATGGCATTTGTTTTTTTTTTTTAACAAAAACCTCTGTTCCAAATGCGTGTCGAAAATTGGAAAATTGTAACTGATATAAATAATACACAGCTATATAATTTTTGGAACTTCGTCAAAGGTAAGCAGATATTTTTTGGTGACATTGTAACTGGAGATGAGACTTGATTTTTCTACACAAGCAGTACTTGAAACTGTTATTCCATTCCATTGCAAAACTGCAACTAGGACATTTTTAAACCACCCTTCCAACAGCCCACATTTTAGGGCAATTGACTACCCCATTATGCTTTCAGTTTTCGCATTTAATAAAATGTATCAGATTGCAAAGCCTTATGATGATATAGAGGCAGGGCGTTACTAAATTGTTCAAGAAGAACAGTAATCGCTGATTTTAGATATCTATGGATCTCTTAATGTCATTGTCGTTAGATTTAAGATTGAATAACAGTTATTTTAGTTCTTATTCTTTCTTCTGGTTTCTTTTTGTAATCTCTAATTATTTACAATGTTTCCTACTTATTTTCACTGATCATTTGTGCTTTCGGAGCTGTTCTTAAGTCCTTCTTAAATATGGCTTCTTTGGTTCTAATGACAGTAGAGATATATTTGGCGCTTTGGAATGGTTAAGAATGTTGGTGTTGCTTTGCTCACAATCAAGTTGATGTAATGTTTGTTAAATTGTTTGTTCGCGTATACCATCAAATATTGATCAGTTTAACTTAATACTTTCTATATAGCCAATAGGCATGCTTTTATTGTGATAAAAATGTAAAATTCAAAAGCTTATACCCTAGACAGACTGTCTCCATAATGGCGTAATTTTTAAGTATATGGAGTCAAATATGCAATATGTTACATTTTCAAATGGAGCAAATTTTACTCCGTTTAATAAAATTGCATTAATAGTGCCACCTACCGTCATTGCAATGAGCTGAGTTTAATTGAAAGTGAAAAGTTTTTCCAATAAAGTCAGCACTGACAGCCATCTGCTGATTATGAATGAAATTTCTTCCAAACTTTTCTTCTCTTTTTGGGCTCTTTCAACAAAATAAATTGTATTTTGCTATATGCTTTGAAACTACAGCAAATACTCGCAAATTTTCTTGATAGTATTTAATTATTGAACGCTGCCCAGATTTTTGTTCACATGTGAGGAACTGTCAATGACATTGCAAATGAAATAATTTTCGTTCACAATCTGTCACCTCTCTATCCATTCCCTTGAAATGACAGATTTCAAATTAAGTCATTATGGACTACTGCTTTATTTCTTATCTTTCTTTACGATTTTTTTACTTATGATTGAAGCTGGTAGTGCCACTGGGTAGGACACATTAGCAACGAGAGAAATCTCTTCAATAAAAAATAAAATAAAAAGTAAAATAAAAAATTAACTAAAATTTTTTAAGAAAAAATTTCATGTAGCATTTAAGGTAATTGAGCATACGTGTGAGAAAGAGAAATATACTTGTTTATTTTCTGAAGGAGAAATGTTTACAAGCACGTTGTTTGTTACACACTGGCAAATAAGGGTGTACTGGTTCACTGTTGTTTTTAACACACTGGTGAATAAGGTTGTATTGACTGTTCAAGAGATTGCTTTTGTTTGCATACCCTGGCAGACATTAGTACGAATCAAAGTATCGACAGTATAGACAGCTGGCGATACAAATTTTTTCCTGATTCCCACAATTGAAGGATTTTACATTAGGAGGTGTCTTTGTTAGTTATTGATAAACAGACTATGATTGATGTGGAACACGATATTTAATTTATGTCCACCTCAGTTTATCTTGAAAACGGTCATCTTTATGAAAAATTTCCATTATATTTTTTAATAACTCCGATTGGACTCCACAAATAGAAATTCTAATATTGTCTACAAACGAGAGTTTGATTTTTGATGGATTCAATGCACCTTATCGTTCGCGTAACCGTAAAGAAAAAATACTAGCTATGTGAAGAAATCAGGCATCTAGGCAACTTTTCACACACTAATGCGATTGTAATAAATTATCCACTTAACAAAAGACTAAAATTTGAACTGCATTGCGCTCTAAGGTAATCTAATTTAATTGTTATACCGCCTTGCCACCGTTGTTGGACAACCACTCCAGGGCTTACGCAAATCCACATGCGGCAGTCATGTTTGTGTGAAGCCTTGAATGTGAAAACGGGCCCAGAATGTGAAAACGGGCCTTGATGATGAAAACGGGACTTATCGTTTAGAATGATTTTTGTCCTTTTGGAACTGGGTCACTAGTCTGTATGTGCCATATCCAATCAACAAAGGTATAGTGTATACGGCCTGATCTTTGTAGGGTTTCCAGTCAATATCTTTATTCCGTATACGGTACAGGCTGATTTTCGATACGGTCAATTGCTATGAACGACTTGGAATGGACACAACTGGAGTTTCGGCAAAAATTTCAGGCACTGCAGCAATGCTTCCTGTTGGTTTGACTCAAGGTATATAGAATACAAGGTATTCCCATGAAAATGTTGGCACATGTTTTGTCACGTAATTTCGTGACTAATGTATACTATATACATTTCTTTAGGAAAGACGGCGAGAGCGCAGAGAGTATTTTGTTCTCTCTACCGTGCTTTCCTATAAATTTTCACGATATTTCGTCATTAATGGCGGAAGGTGCTTCGTAATGAGAGTATCTTGTATTCCATATACCTTGGGTTTGATTGACCAATCACGAGTTAGATTCTTTGAAGCATCACTAACTTTGTCAAGACGTTCAAATTTATTGATTTTTCATTAGTTTTTTAGAGAATTTTTTCAATCCAATTCAATGCGGTGTGCGAATGTACCTATAACATTCCATTTTCGATAACCAAGGAATTACAGTTGTGTATTTAACAGATAAAATCTACCGTGCTATTTAATCTTATCCGGGGAACGTGAATCTCTCAGGCTCATCCGACAATTTAAAATAAATTAACTTTTAAAAATAATTATCCGAATTTTTGAGATCTTATGTAACCCTCAATCACATAGTAATAGATAGTCTTATGACAAAAATAGATTTTTTTTAAATTTAATTTTTGAGACAAGTTGATTCTGTACTTTTGTAACCCAAATTAGTAAGCGAGCCTGGCAGGCTGCATGGCACTAATTATGTAATTACACTCTGAGTAAAAAATACTACTGAGAATTCTCACAATATTTATTTTTTGCTATTTTCTCTTGCTGGCAACCATAAGAAGAGTTTGCCCAATTTATTATATTTTTGAAATTAAAATATATGTACTGCGAAATACGAGAAAAACAACATTTTTGTATGGCAACCCTAAAAAGGAAATGCCCCATTTCGACTATTTCATAAATTAGATCTTTAATTTGATCAAATATGTAAGTCGAGTGAACATCTCTAAATCTATGAGTTTTCAAGTTACCATGCGAGATAAGGATATTCATTGGAACTACTGCAATTAGCACAATGATGTTATTCAGCACCTACTACGTCTAAAGAAAAAGTCCTGTTTCCTGTTTGAGAAAATATGATTGAATAAACATAAATATGAATGCATCATAGAACGATTGAAAGTCGATTCCATTAGTAAAGTGATAACGTGATTATTTCCATCCCTCACAGGAAAACGTCGGTTTTCATCCGCGTAATCAACACGTTTCTCACTCAAAATGAGCTTTATTTGACCATTTATGCATGCCATTCACTTGAATAGATATGTATTTACCAAAACGTGACGACCTTTGAACCAACCTCAATACACTAAATTTCTCTGGACTTTATTGGAAGGAAATAGTACTTTGTGTGTGCCAAAAAGGCGACTTAATTCCCAAACGATTTTCCTTTTTTAGTTGCCCTTCCAAAAACGTTTCCCAACTATGCGACAATTTCTCTTCTTGTTAACTCGTTCAACCGTAAATTGTCTCCCATTGTTATGCCCTCTTGCTCGCCTTTCTTTAACTACGTGAAGTGGGTCACTTTCCTTGTCACACAGGGGAATTTTTTACTGTATGCGTTACTGATCAAGGAAGTCGATCATTTTCTCCATGAAAAGATTTTTTCTGTATATTTTACATTCTGATATGTTCTAGACAGTAAAAAATTCAAGAGCTTGTGACAATGATAGAAATGAGAATAGGTAAAATATTCCGTTCAATGACTGGAGAGAATATGTCAGAAATAACTATTGAAAAAGGATGACCATGTGGTTATCTACGATGAAATAGCTAATTAGAAATAATTATGTACGTATGTATGTATGTAGGCACTTGTTTGATGTAAAAGAAAACCACAGCAAATTATGGTTGAGAAAAAAACATTTAGTTGAAATTAGCTTTTCTATATGGTAGGGAAGCTTTTAATTTCCAATCTCCACTCGAAGAATTTCAGAATCTTCGAAGCTCACTAAAAAATTAAAAATTTCTGTTACCATCAAATCGACCAAAGAACGTCGCAGATAAAGTAACCCCACGGAATACTTCCGAACAACATGCTCAACCACCTCAACCATCTACATATCTTAAAAAATGGTCAATCTTAATTGAGTTATAAGAAAACTGACACATTTTGGAATACAAAAATTGATACGAAAGCCCTGCTCTTTCAGATATTCCAACAGATAAAATCGGCAAACAGTTTTCTATCTTATCTCAAAAAGAAATAACTACCCTAAGCGACCCCTCTTTGAAGGGAAAACTGAAGAAGACCACAAGGGCGAATATAGGGCGCAGATTCCCCCATATAGAGCTCTAATAAAATCAAAAGATCTGGCCTGTTAAGATTTTTATATAGTGAATCACAGTTTCGCGATATTAAGATTACAGTCTGCAGCTCAGTAATTAATTAAATTACAGTTTACCTTCTTTGTGTACCTACCTTGAAAATTCTAAAATTAATACACAAATGTAATATGTATAATTTCAAAATTTAACTAAATGCAAAATGAAGAGAAACTCAAGAGAACGTTTGTGATATAGCAATGTATATAAGGCGTTTCGTATCAGGAGGAACTAATACTGAAGGCCAGTTCCTGCCTATCGAAGACGCCAGAAGAAAATGCTAAGCAGACCTCATATATAGTCTCAGTATAAACTCTGAGTACGAATCATATTAGGCGAAATACTATGTATTTATTTTAGCGCTTAGTCAATACAGCCCTATAGGCGAAACTAGCCAATTTAAAGAAATGAAAAGTCATAAAGACTTTATAAATTCTGAGACTATATATGATGTCTGCTTAGCATTGTCTTTTGGTGTTTGCGGCAGGCAGGAACTGGCCGTACTGAAGAGTATTGGTTCCTGCTAGTACGAAACGCTGTATACACATTGCTAACTGCGCCAACTACAGGTATTGCATCATTATTTTTTTTTTTAATTGCATTTTGTAAAAGTCTTCATGATTTTTCTTTTAGTGAAGTGAAAGCTATTTTCTACATATTTTTTAGTGCGGACTTTGAAACAAATATGTTTTTTTTACATAGCTTCTTTTTATATTTATAATTTTTTTTCTTTTTTAGCCTTAAATTATTTTACAAGAATTTTAAATTGTATAATTAAGCAACATTTAATACCGAAAAATGCAGGCAATTTTTTGTAATCGAAAGACTACAAAAGTCTGGGTATTTTGATGAAAAGTAGTATGTTCGGGCCGGGGTACTTAATATCAGATTCAGTTTTCCCGCAAATATTTAATCTAATGCTAATAGAAATTACACCTCCTGGAAAATATCTTTAGCAAAGTGTAGATTTGAGAAGAAATTATTAGGAAAACAAATTAAAACGTTGCTTTTATATTGCAACAAATTGCAGACGTGCCCAATGAGGTCTTTTTTCTAATCGTATTAAAAAAAAACATGTCATGTACAGCAACTTTTATTACTGCCGACCCGTCCACTATCCACGCATTGAAGTCGCACTTCATAACTTGCATATTTCGGGGGTTACGAATAACCGATTTTATATATTATGTGGCACCAAATTTTACTATGTTTACGGGATGAAAAACTTATATTATATTAATAAAAGAACTCTGCCGATATCTAGATGCTAATGAAATTTTCATGATGAAACAGTAAGAGCAAAACTGTACAGGGCAGCTTGCCGTCAAACTGCATTATACATATGCCTTTAAACTACTGATAATATTTCCCGAAGTCGCATATATAAGTCAAATAAAGTGTTGGTAACTATTCCCGCTGTTTGTGCTTCTCCTGCTTCTTTTATTATACCTGAATTATAAATAATATTTGACCAAATACACTCACTTAACTATGTAGTTATTAGGGAGATTCATGCATCGTAGATAATTTATTGGCACTGTATGCATTTAATCAGCTTCCGTAATTACGCGCGACTTACAAACTGAAGTTTTGAGGATCATCTTCTTCTTTGAAATGCACGAAAATGGTAGCGACCGACTGATGCAGAGATGGAAATAGAAGAATTTTGAGAACTGTTATTTTGATTCATTTTAAATTTTATTATCAATAAAAAAACAAACAAGAGTTCTTTTAATACTTATATTTGCATCTATTAGGTACTGGATCTTAAAATTGTGAGGTCGAGTCCCATATGGGATATGATAAAAAAAAATGAAAGGATGCAGAGAGTAACTGTATATACTTCATTGTTCGGATCTGCAAGCCTTTTTATAAATGCGACATATTTCCCTTAAGTTTGCGAAAGTGCTTGTAAATTCTACACAATCTCTCTCTAAAGAAGATGTTCAAAATATTCTTAATTTCCACATTTCGTATTATCAAAAGAATCTCATATTTCACCATTGCAAGCGTACGTGCGTTCCTTTTATACGAAAATGTTTTACAGATTTTTCATTAGCTGTGTGTTCTTCATCTGGTAGAGCTTTAAATTGCGGTAAGAGCATGAACTTTTCTAAGCTGTGTAAGTTTGTTGTTGTCCATTGGACCGCATTACACAGACGCTCGGGATTGAACTGCTTCAAAAAGTGTGTAGTTACGGAAAATTTTCTGAAAGTATATACAAAATAATCAATGTGCTATGGGCGCTATTCATAGACAATTTAAAATCAACTTTAAGTCGACTTTATCTTAAAGTTTATTTTATAATATTCATAGCTTCTTGACAAACTTTTGCCATCTTTAAGTATACATCTTTTTTTTTTTTTTTAAGAAACACTCATCCAGATGACACAGGTAGGAAATTAGAATTTTGATATACAAATTCACTTTATTGCAATACGTTTTTCTTTCAGTAGCATCTCTTCATGGAATATCTCAGGCTATAAAGCGATAGTTAGTAGGATAATAAAATTCATAATTCGAGCAGTGGCATTAGTTTTACCACAATTCGTAAAATTTTATGAAACCGTTGAGGAAATAATAGAAACCAAAAATAAGTTTTATTTCGTGGCTTTCTTCCCAAAATATTATTGGTGAATGAATGGTGTATGAAACAATTTAATTCTATAAATATGCATTAAGAAAAACAATCATTGAAGGAAAATGAAATTGCAATTAATTTAGTTTTTAGACTTTTTGTGATTCACATTACAAGTAAATCGACATTGAGTACGTTCACATGAATACTTGACGTATACATCAAGTAGAGATCAATTAAAATATCATGAAAACGAACACTGACATCAAGTACATTTGAGTCAAGTAAATCACAAAATTGTTGTTCAATTTACTTGAAAAAATTCATGTAAATGCAAGTGCAGTACTTAAATATTTCAGCGAGTTATGAATATGGTAAAGAAGAACACAAAGAAAATAATTGTTGACAATTCAGGTTGCGATTTTTGGTAAATTTCAAGAAAATTTGAAGTCAAGTAATTGGAATTAATTCAAACAAAAACTCTACTTGAGTTTAAGTAATTTTCAAGTAACGTATTCAAGTATTCATTCAAAAGTAGTGATTGTTAGTCTTTGGCGAGGCTCGGTATATGATTCAAGAATATGGAGATTATGGAGAATATGGAGAAACATTGGTCTTTTACTTCGGCGATTTTTATTTCCACAATTTGTTACCATATGTGTGTTTTAAAGTATACCTTAGTTAAAACACATTTCAAATTCGTCTATGAATACGCATTATCTTAATGTCGACTTTAAATACTTATAAAGCTTACTCTTACTAAAATCGATTTTAGTGTTTGTTTATGATAGCGCCCTATGACTTTAATTCTTGCCATAATTCAATACTACCAAAATTTATCAACTTTTGTACAGTCTATGAAAACAAAACCGCGAAATAAAATCTTCATGAATAAATAGTGAATAAACCACTTGTTTGAGGCTTCCAACAGCGTTATCAAATCAGATAATGATAACATTACAACAGAAACAGTATGAGGAAAATGAGAAGACAGCAAACATCTGTGTCTACCACAAACATCAATATTTAATATCAATATGAATAGTGAAACAACTTTCCATTGAAATATGCTCTTATAAGATATGTAAGAATGATTCATATTAGACCAAACATTTCAGGCATTAGTACCTACATAGATACCTGACGGATATGATAGGTAATTCGACTTATTAGACTTAGACCTCACAGGTCTAAATTTATATTAAAGCGACACAATGGTTTATGTATTTTGGCAGAATATTAACTATTTTGCTCCTTTACTTAAGAAATTATAATGAATCCATCGTCGACAATTTTGGAAACCTATTCAAGTACTCATTCACTTTTAATGATGGAAAAACTGCCACTCCGCAAGACAACGTAAGAATCTTACAGTACTTCATTTCAGTCCTCTTTAGTAAATGGTATTGGTGCCTCTTTGAGAACGCTACCAAAACCTTCGAATGTTTTCGTCACCCGTCCTTATCCAGAAACGATATCTGAGGACATATTTGAAGTCCAAAAATATCGCGACCGATTGTATTTCTTGTTGAAAAATCAGTAAAAGCTCTAAACGGGTTGCATCATTTCTTCTAACTCAGCAGATATGCAGGACAAGTTATTTCGGCCTTCTGGCGCTTTTACTAAATTATATGTACCTTCTGAGCGCCTACCCAGTAATACAGCTAAACAACAATATTCCAAAAAACTGAAGTCGCTTTCCCTTTAATATCAAAATGTAAGGGGGATTCGGACGACAATCGCACATATCTTCAAATCCTCTGACGCGACTTGTTTCGATATAGTTGCTTTCACTGAAACTTGGCCGCGATGCTGAAATCATTGAAAATTCTTATCAAATTTTTAGAAGAGATAGACATATTGAATCTGCTCGATGTGCTGGCGTTCTCCTCACCTGTAAAACAAGTTTAGTTGCAGCCAGGTTGAGCTTCCTAGTTTCTCCAACACTCTCGAAATTAACTTATCGCTATTAAGTTGTCTCTCTTAAAATCTGACTTTATATTATTTATTGCTATATTCATCCAGACTCAATAAATATTGTCGATGACAAAGATCAAAATATTTACACCCTACTTACTTCAACATCTAATTTTATCCATGCTAGGATGGAACCTATTGACGAATTACTACTTATTGGTGATTTTAACTTACCCAATTGTCAATGGATACTAAATGAAGATGACGATGACTATCTTTCTCTTAATAACTTGACAACAAGGTATTCAGTCTTCCTGGATGTTACTTGATCTCTTGGTCTCAGCTAAATCAGTAATGTTAAGAATGACATGGGCAGGCAGATAGAAATGGTAATTTCTACTGACGCTGGTAACATATTAGTTAATCCTAGCCCAGTTATAATGTCTACTCTTGACAAATACCACCCCCTCTGCTAATTACATATTGCCTTGATACCGAAAACAAGCTATGACGAGACGCAATACTTTTTCAGTTGTAGAAAAGCTGAGTTTTCGGAACTTTCCAGCAGACTTAGGGAGACCGCACACCGCCGAGTCAATTGATTGTCCAGTCAGCGACTGGTCAGTTGACTTGTCACCGATTGATTGATTTTTAATCGTTGCTGATTGACTATCGTAGCATGTGCGCATATTGTATCGTCTTCTGCCAGCTTAGTAATCCAGTCGAAGACGATAAGTTTGAGTGGTATTTCGATTTTCGTTAAAATTTCACAGTATTGTTGAATACTAGGGAACTGATTTTAAAATTGCAATAGGAAACACAAACCCTGTAGTAATTAACTAGTGGTTGAGGAGAAGGAGAAGAAGAAGAAGGATTTCAAGCGAAAGGATGAGAAAAATCTATCCATCCTTTCCGAGCATAAACAGAATTACTTAGATATGAATGTTTTTAAAACATAATAAAATAAATATAATAAATATATATGAAAATTTCATCAAAGCTGTAAGATTCCTAAATTGCTGGCGGCTTCGAGGAAATTCACAAATAATACGATTTTTTTCCACTATTAATTTTCAGAATGTTCTCTTCAGAAAAGTAATAAGATCTCACCCCGTAAATATTATATGTAAATCCCTTTTTAAAATGTTTATAGAAATATGTACTTTAATCAGGACAAACTTTATTACGATTTAACAAAAGAAAAACCTTTACTTTTGGCGGCAACAATCAAAAACAATCAACTGATTGATATTAAGGTTGCTGATACGGACTGAGCACGACAGTCGGTTCGATTCAGTCAGTTGCCAGTCGTCAACTCTCTTCTGGGGCCAAATCATGTAACTCGATATCGAGTTAAAACTATCGTCCGTCACTAGGTTTTAGATTATGTAACTCGATATGTCGACTACCTTATGTCGAATGCTTGATAAAGACAGTTCGATATGACTTTTGATATCGAATTATTGTTTTTAGATGACGAGCTGTTAGTTCTGGCCGCAGATTTTGCACAAATTAACCGGGAAGTACGAAAATGTAAGTTTAAATTTATAATTTTGATTGTTGTGCCAGCGATTACTATAATAATTTTTAAGGTCTCAACAAACTACGCAGGTACAACAGAACATGTTGATAAAATTTATGGAAAAACATTCGCTTGTGGCAACAAACAGTTTGCAAAATACCGGCAATGGAAAAGAAAAAAAGAAAAAGTTATCGATAAAACTTGCAAACATGTTAGATAGTAGTGCACCACCTATAAAAACAATAAAAGCTTGGCAGAAAGTATGTTGTATATCTTTATTTATTTATTTATTTTTTAATATGGCTTTCATCCTTACCATCTTCTGTTTTTCCTCCGGCATACAATCTGCGGAAGTTTAAGGGCGACATACATCGGCACCTCCGCCACTTTCCTCATATCCCCTAATCCTTTCCCTATCTCCTTCCTGCCATGCTGTGCTTTGCATCATAGGGTATCCCCTGAGCTTGGCTTAATAATATATAAAAAAAAAAAAAAAAAGGTATGGACTGATTATAAATACAACTTAAAAAGAAAATTGGCTAAAAATAAGAAGAGTATATTTATAACTAGCGGAGGTCCATAATACCAATTTCCGCGATTGAAGAGAGAGCAATAGCTGCAGCACATATAAAGCCTGAAGTTAGTGGCATACCAAATGTTAAATCATTTGATGCAGAAATTGAAGAAGACAGTATGCCCTCATCGGATTCAATGCATACTATAAACCAAATCCCCGCTATTGTCGCACCTCTATCTCCTACAGAAGAAATAGAAGAAATGTTAGCTCAATTTGATGAAGTGCCACCTTTTATTGAATCTGGAAATGTTCCCACTGAGCAAGTAGAACCACCCAGAAGTATCTTCGCTATCGTTGTCAAGTAGAAATTGACGTGACAAAAGCATTTTACTTGAACAAATTTTGGAATAACTGCACTAATAACAATAATTATGCATTGTATATGCAGCGGTTGCTCGATAGACCAAACGACATTCGATGAATCGTTTTACATGAAGCAAAAATGTACTGTCAAGCTGACAATATCGTTTTCATTCATCGAGCGTACGATTATCGAGCGTCGAATTACATGATTTCGCCTCAGATTTTTGAGTTGCTGACTGACGTAAAATAGAGCAGTTTGCGGCACCGAATGCTGTTGCGTGTAGAGATCAAAGTCAACTGACTTTTTAGTCACCGACTACAGTCGGTGATTATGCAGTGTGCGGCCTGCCTTACCTCTATTAATTTCAACACATTGCTGTCCTTGCAATATAGTTGATGAAGATGTTTCTAAGTTTAACATAATTCTTTTTGATTCATTCTCTTCTCATACTCCCCGTGAGCGTTAGTGGATTGCTACAACATCTCCACCATGGTTCAATAAAGAACTGAAGCGTCTTATAAATTGAAAGAATAAATTGTGGAAAAGTTATATGAAGGATAAAGACATTATAAGCAACAACAGCTTCCTCACATCCTATAAAGAGTTCAAAGAACTTTCCTCTTCACTCTATGACGAGTACATTCGAAATATGCGTGCGAAATTATTTATTTACCCACGTAACTTAAGTTTATTAATATGAAAAAAAAAACCGATTACTACCCCAATACCATGAGCTACAAAGATTCTGCTAGTGATGAATATGCATATGAACGACTCCCATAACGTTCCATTAACTAGCCCTATAATTACACATGAGGATATACTTGATCATATTAATAGGCTTCCAAATGACTTCACAACGGCTTCCGATGGGATCCCTTTTTGAAGTCGTGTTGGCTCTCCAGGCAGCCCCGCTTAGAATTATTTTCAAAAAATCGCTCGATAGTGGTTGTTTTCCGCAGCTGTTGAAATATTCTTTCATCATTGGTATCCACAAAAAAGGTAGTAAAAATAATATTTCTAAATATGTATGGGCCTATTGCAAAATTATCTTGCATGCCCACATTATTTGAATCAATCATTAACTCTCATCAATTTCCTGTAAGAATTTGCTTTCTTGAAACCTCGCATATCATTGGATTGGTTGCAAAAGGCTACCAGGGGTCTGTTCTCGGCGGCGACTGTAGTCCACTTTAGTTAAAAAGACTGCAGTCAAATTAACTGGACCTGGAGAATATGTGAGTAAAGGTTAAAGAGGTAAAAACGGAAATGCACGCCAGACGAGAAACTTGTGCTTCGATTATTAATTATTCGTTTAAGCTTACTCGTACCCTAAAAAAAAACCCGAGAATTAAAATCTTTTATTATAAATATTGCAATTTTAGCTCTTACCTCTTTCATCAATAATGATAAAATGTTTATCATCCATTTCCATTTTGAAAAACTTTCCCATTTCCCGCACGAGCTAAATTACTTCCACCTCAGTAGCACGAAGTTAAATGACTCAAGTCGACTGCAGTCAAATTGACTTGACGACGTTAACTCAATTTGGTGTATATGAACACTCCCTAAAATGCCCCGTCCGCCTACACATACAATTAAAAGAGTCGTGCCCATGTACACTTCTGAGTGCGACCAGAACGACATTTTTTGAGTCAAATTGACTAAGTCGACTGCGGTCGACTGCAGTCGCCGACGTGAACACAGCCCAGACAGATAGTATTTATACTGACTTTAGTAAAGATTTCGACAAGTTATCTTACTCCGTGATATTGTTTAAAATGGAAAAGTATGCGACTCCCCGAACCTTCCTAAAATGAACGGAGTCATATTTAGATTAGAGAACATACCAAATCAATTTCCGCCATTCCTTCTCTAGAGTCTTGAAAGCTTCGTCAGGCGTACCTCAAAGGAGTCGTTTGGGCCCCTTGCTCTTTATTCTATCTATTGACGACATTGTCCCTTTTGTGAAGCACTGCAAAGTCTTGATTTAAGCTGGCGACATTAAACTTTTCGCTCCAATTAAATCTTTTAACGATTGCGTGAACAGGTACAGGGTGATCTCCACAAATGTGACGATTGGTGCAAAAGATATAATTTTGTACTCAATATCGACAAATGTGAGGTTATGACTTTCCACAGGAATCAGAAACCTATCACTTATGATTATGGGTTCTCGGATTCCGCGATTCGTCGTGATGGTTCTATCTGTGAGTTGGGTGACAAATATGCCACGGATTGAACTTTGTCTCCCATATAAGCGTCATAGTATCAAAGAGTAGTTCTTTGCTGAGTTTTATAAAAAGTTGGTCTTGAGAGTTCTGAAATCCCACTATTACACTGCGATTGTACACTTGCTTTGTGAGACCCCTACTTGAATACGCTAGTCGGGTCTGGTCTCTATCATCGACCATATCGAGTCTGTTCAGCGGAACTTCTTACGATTGACCCTCAGGCACCTAGACCTACCCTGAAACAATTTGCTTAATTCTTCCACCCTATCAAGATCGAAACTTTTAAAAATGCACTCGCTTCAGAAACGGTTCATTGCTGCCGATGTAAGTTTTGTGCATCAAACCTTAAATGCGAATATTGACTCCCCGTTGTTACTTGACACATTTTGTTTTGGTGATAGTAGTCACAAATTGAGAAAGCTAGCGCACGCATGTGAATTACTGGTTATAATATGGCCGAACATTTTGCTGTTGACGTTTCTAAGCATGTTTAAAAAACGGTTTATATAATATTAAATCTTTTTAGTTGTATTTAATTTTCTTTTAATGTTTTCTGTACAACGCAGCATTGCATGTAATTTCATCTGGTGTTTGGTTTATGTTTAGTTTAATAATACTAATAATACTGACACCGACTAAGTGATAACACGCATGTATGGTTGACCGTTTATTTATTAAACGTGTCCATAAAGCGAGCTTCTGTAATGCTGGTTCATACAACACCCCTACTTACCTTCGTTTTTTTAATTACCTAATGATATAATAATAGATCAAGATTGATAATATCGTCACTCAGAAAACTGTTTTTTTCGCTTATCAAGTTGCCAAGGAACTGAGCCAACTGAATTAAAATATTCACAAAAAATTGTCCCTAGTACTCTTAGCACTTCTACTAGAATTATGCATAGCACTTGCTTTCAAATACAGTAGCTGTTTACTTTCAAGTCTCCAGTTACCTTTCGTAAAATTTCCGATTCTGACATCTTACACGTCGATACCTTGATGCAAATACGCATCTTCATTTCACTATCTCAGGAAATTGTGCAAGTAAGCAAGTAAGTGCTTTTTTTGGGTGTAACCTAATCGAATATAAACGATAATTAAAAATTCGTTGTTCAGCATTTAATACAGTCCTAGAATATGGTTTAATTAAATTTTCTATGAAAAAGTATCGTCTGCAATAAAAGCAAATGGAATTTTCTCGTTGGTATTTGGAAGTCGTTCGTAGTCTGGGATATTAAGAGCTCCTTCCTCGAATCTTTCATAGAAGTTAGTTGAGTTAGTAAAACCTCCACTGTCAGATAGTTTACCATTAGCGCCAACATCTACCATGATGAAATCGTAACTGGCATCTACTATAAATAGTAACAGAACTCTGAAATAGATCTTGTAATTACAGTAGTAAAATCGATGGTTTCAATTCAGTTAGGAAAATTTAATTTTATTCCACATTCTTTCGCTAAATATTTCCATTCCTCTTAATTTTTTGGCAGCTGAAAAAAATTGCGAATAAATTTACTAACATGATCGTATAAAATGGATTTGAGAAAATAAATTTTTACAGGGAGAAATATCAGAAGATCAGAGAGCAGCGAAAGTATCTTTCTGATCCAAAAATTAAATTTCTGGAGAACGCTGTGGAGCACCTTTGAAGCGGATATAACTGCCAGAATTGGCGAGGGGGTGGATGGAATACAAACAGCTTGCTACAGATCAAAAACTTTTTCGAAGAAAGCAATTGATGTCATTCTTTTTCAAGGACGTCTGGGAAGATTGGGAGAACATAGGATTGCAACAAATCAAACCGAGCCGTTGAGAAAATATTATCGAAGTTCAACTCCGCATTGTGATATGCTGCTTCCACGTCGTTTTTTAGTACTAGTGCTGTAGTTATGCCTTCACGAAATGTTGACTCTTATTCTTACTCACCAATACTACCAGAAACAACCATCACAAAAAGTGAGAATATTAAGCAACCAAGTCATTACATTTCGATTAGACCGGGATCATAACATTTTTATAGATCCCCAGTACAATTAGTATACTACGTTTTTTTTTTTTATATTACTTTATTTTCATTTATTTTATTTTATTATTCGCTGAAGTATATTTGGTTTATGAAAATCTTACTGAATTTCATTTTGAGTTACTATTTCGAAGGGTCAGTGATTCTGCAAAGCATAAAAAAAAAGTTTTTTGTATAATCAAAAACTAGTACTTATCTTAATGTTGTCTTTCAGTATTTTGATTAAAGCGACACATGTCTCAATTATGTTTTTTCCAAGAGCTTATGTTGATATATCAGTTAAAAATATGAGATCTTTAAAACTTTGTCCTCCGGCTTAAAAACGTAGAGTGGCTGAAAGACGCTCACTCGGAGATATTAATTTTCTCATTTTGGTATCCTTCTTTTGAATTAGCGGAGTGATTTTTCTTAAAATTTCTGTAGTCGTGGAATAATCCATCCTTAAAAATTTTTTGTAATCGGAAGAACTTGTTTCTACCAGTTCTTTGAACAAATTCTGGTGTGAAAATCGCTCACGTTTTGCTAGCCATTCTTCGATCCACTATCTATGTTTCCTCCTCCTTTTGTTTTCAATAACTTCGATTTCTATTTCCTGGTTAATTATCATAAGAGCTAAAGCAATATCGCTCCTGTTGAAAATAAAGTTTCGAAATTACACTATTCACTAAGATTTCTTTTCACTTTTCACTATTCAATACAATATCTCTAGTCAAACAACTACAATCCTGTAATAAATTTTATATTTTATAAGAAAAGTAAAAATCTTTCGAATTCATAAATCTACGCTCTATAGAAATCTTGAAAATTTTAAATATTTCGTCACGAATTTTTATTTCATGTAATTCCTTTTAAACTTGAGAAATAAAAAAATTGAAATTTCTCTATATTCTGTGTAGTTTTCTTCAATCAACGTAAGAACTCTAACAATAAATTGGTAGGTATAAAGTTTTAAAGTTATTAATACCACTTATTAAACTTTCTGAATAAACTACAAATATTTATAAAAGAAAGCAGAAAATAAAATAAATTTTATTTCTAACCACACTGACATCTTCTGCTGAATTTATTGAAGAAACTGCTCCCTCTTTTAATCTCCATAAAGATGTTTCATAGATGTCATCAATCTCGGCACCAGATTTTTCGCTCTTCTTTATTTTCTTTAATTCACGACGATATGGACACATTAGAATATTTAATATTCTTTTTACAGTTTATCTATTTGCGAGTGGTTCTATCTTTTTTAATTTAAGAAATAATTTTTCGTAACTGTCATCATTTAGGTGCTTATTTTTATAACTCTCACTTTTACTGCACACTACAAGAATTCGCTGCTGACTAGATCACATTTTGTTGAATTGCTATAGTTGCTATATTTACACTTAGATATATTTGACATATTACTTAAAATATTACTTTACATTAGTTGAATTTACTTCAGTTAAACTATCATTTGAATTATTTATCATTTTATTTGATTTTTATTTTTATTTTATTTATTAGTTTTTATTAAGTTTTGGTTTGTGTTATTATTTAGTATCGAAAGCAAAATTTAACGCGGTCTCCAAATATTTCGCATTAAAATCGCTAGTAAAATTTTGACGTACATATATTAATTTGAAGAAAACAAAATAATTAATTTTTATATTTTGATAACATAAATGAAACTCGTCAATCAATCAAAAAATAAAACGCAAATTTTCATAGAAATAGGAATGTCGAAATTTTACCAGTAATTTAATGCTGCGTGCATTAAAATGCCTAGTAAAATGTATGGAGAATTTATAGTACCATCTATTTTATAATGAGTGAACCTACCGTTTTTACCAGCGAACTCCGTCCTAGTAAAATCATCAGTAACATTTTTGCTTGCGATTTTACCATCGCTAGAATTTGTATGGAAATGTCACGTTTTACTCGAACCCGATAATAGGCTTTATGATTTCAGAGAAATGATTGTTGTAGAGGATCAATAAAATGAATTTCAGTATATCATTCAAAACTGGCACCTCTTTTTTATGTTTAGACTAAGCATAGGCTTAAGCTGCATCTATTTAGACATTTTTGAAAGTTAGTTAATTATTCTCAATTTTCAAAACATTACCTGTTTGTAAAAGCATTTAATGTATGTCAAATTGTATTCCCAACTGCAGTCCAACTGCTCTAGATCTAAATACAGCTCTCAGCTTATATTTTTTGGTCGCAGATATGGTTCATATAGGGTCCATGGAATTAATTTGTAATTTAGTGACTGCTTCACTGCAGTTTTGTTAACTTTTACAAATTAAAAATCCGTAATAAAACTGTTTGAACATTTCAAGCTATGTTTCCAAAATATGATTTAATCTGGTTTTATTACACCTTTTCTAATTGAATATTAAAAAAAAAAAGTTCCTTCGGTTAATTTGTGGCAGCCTGTTATTTTTCCATATAGCATCTTCTCATTTACATCTTGTTTATTTATTAATAAGAATGTTGGTAGCTCTTCTTCTGAATCATCGTCTTCAATTAAAATTATATTATATTCTGTACGTAATTAAAATTGTTTGAATTCACTACAAAACTAAAATTTCTTAATAATTGAAACATTTATCATTCATTCGAAGAGAAACAAAATTAAATTGATTTTGACGTCAGCAGGTATGTCAAATTTCAAATCAAAGAAGTCATTGCCCTTAATCGTTTTCTTTAAAGTACTGCTAACCTTGACCGTAATGAAAAAAAAGAGAGGTAATATGTTTGTTAAATTCGTTAAAAATTCGACAAAAATGCTATAAATATTAAGTATTTTTCTCCAATACTACGAACATCTTCCAGATCGAGATGTTACCACAGCTTTCGTACATACTTTACGAAAAAAAAATTTCTGAGTTTATGAATTATTTATTTATTTTTTATTAGTAAGTGTGGCTTAGAGGTGAGAAAATCTAAAGAAAGGATTTGAAAAACTTACTGTGAGAAAATACAGGAATTTTCAAAACCCTCCCAGACTCAAGAAGGCGTATCTATCTGATTCTTCTGAAAGATGGAATACAGGAACTAGAATCGGTTCTTGTTCTCTAAAACCAGTTGACATTTGAACTTATGTACATATATTCTTCAGGCATGATGAGATTCCAATTCAGATTATATTCTAAAAGCCGAAAAGCGAAATAGCGCGAGCGTAATCAATACCCTACCCTGACATGATTTGCACTAAGAAAAAAAAAATATAAACTATTTTGCTTTCCTTGACATAGAAGACCCTTCGATGAAACAATGCTTGAGTTAACAAAAAAAAAAAACATAATTGCAGAAATATCTTGAATTAGCGCTGTTCGTATGGCTTCTGTAAAATGCGAATCCATTCCCATCACAGTTCGAAGTGTGCGCACAAAAAAGAATTCTATTAATCCTTACGGCTGTAAGTTGGCAATAGACTAATTTAAGGGAATTTCGCAAAAGTTGTATATAATGATATTGAGAGTCATAACAATCAGATACAAACATGACGGAACTATTTGAGACCTAATGCCAATGGCCCTAGATATTGCTGCTGATTGAACAAAGAGCGAAATGATGATAACACTAATACCCCATTTTCCAGGGAGAATGCAATTTAATTTAAGAGAACCCTCTTTTGTGTGGAAATATCATATGTACAAGTCTCGAGATTTAAGGAATAATTATTATTATTCTTGACTTACATGAAACACGTATCTGATTATGCAGAAAATCTAACCAGACGAAAAAATAGTACAAGCAATATTACAAAAACTAAAGAACCTTGCATATTTCGAAAGTACAGGTGCCATATGGACCTGTACCATACCGTAAAACTAATGTTGGGACAAGTCCTTATCTTATAAACGGACTAACTACATATGCTAGCAGCAGTTTTCAGCAATTTCCCATTTTTTTCAGTTATCACATTGACAGAGGAAAACATTTTTATAAACACTCTGCAAAAAATAATCATAGAATTCTAAAAAAAAAAATGATAATTCTGAATTTACTGAATTGACAAAATCAAAAATATTTTTGAGAAAGAAGAAAACCGACTCAACATGGAATTACGTTTTCCCGGATCTGTATTTATTACAGATGAGATATTACCGAAGAATAGGACTTACACTCCCAATCCGCTAAATGTACCACTTTTTATGAACAAGAGTTATTTTTTGTATATTTTATTTAAAACTGTTGTTAATCTGTCAAATTTTAGGAGTTCAAGTAAGAAAGAACTATAAGCCGCATCGCCAGTATATTGAAAAGAATCAAAAATTATATGAATGTGAGAACTGTGTTGCAAATGATGACTGTATAGGTGAAGAGATAATTCTTTTTTTACATATTCATTAAATAATTTTTTCTTTGTGTGCAGACAAAAATGAAACAAGTCTAGCTGGAAAAAATTTAGTAAAATGTATTAAACCACTCCCAAAGTTAGGACGATCAAAATTAGAAGGGGAACCATGGCAACAAGCTCCAAATCGTTATAATGTTAAGGAGAAGTTTTGTACCGCATCTTGTGCGAATAATGGGCATTGGTCGACTTTAGAAAGAATCCCGGAGACTCTGCCCGGACGGTTTGCGCCGACAAAATTTTTTAGGGAACATAAATTCTATGACATACCTTGTGG